>JAPPVO010000031.1:111161724-111646581 GCA_030407325.1 Camellia japonica
TTGCTTCCCATCAATTGGAAGCCCCTTCAACCATTTGTAGCTTAGTCTGCATCTGGGGCACATCCTTTGCATTACAGCTGCTTCCAAGGAATCGTCATCCAGTACTTCTTCATCAGAGTGTTCCTTCTGATGTGAGAAACCTTGTCCAACAACTGGCGAGTTTCTAGTCTCCTTCTTGGCAGCTGTCTGGTTGGCAATATGCATTTGCACATTGACCTCCTCCAATTCCTGCAGAGATAGATTCTGAAAGTTTGGTACAACCACATTAGCCGCGCTTTCTCCAACTTCTGGAAACGGGTTGCTGTCAATTCCCATGGTTTTCTCTGTTTTGGCTGGGAACTTCAGACTTCCTTTCCGGATTTGCTCTTGGATCCTGTCTCAAAAAACAATGCAGTTTTTAGTCGAGTGAGACCAAGAATTATGCCATTTACAGTATACTTTTCTTTTAAGTTCATCAAGAGACGGCAGTTTTACCCCTTTTGGTAACTTAAGGAAATTGGCTGCAAGCAAATGATCAAAAATGTCATCTGCTTTTGTTAAATCGAAAGAATACTTTCTGTGAAAGTCTTTCTTTTTAAACTGCTGGTCGATGGTTGTATCCTTATGAATTAATGCTTCACAGATTACGGGTTCTTTGCCCACAATCTCTGCTGCATCGATCTCATAATTGGGATCTCTATAATATGTCTTATACGAGGCATTGTTTCGATCTTGTTCTTCTTCTAGTAATGCTTCATATCGAGACACCTTATAGGTTAGTTCGACCAAATCCCTGAATTCAGTTGAATCAAACTTTTTTCGAAGCCTGAATTCTAAACCGTTTTGAGCCAATCTTACAAATTCTGGCTCTGGAAGGATGACTCTATATTTATTTCGAGCCCTTTTAAATCTGGCAATGAACTGAGTAGCCTTTTCTTCAGGCCTTTGACTCAATCTTGCCAAGTCCGCCATGGACACCTCTGGCTCCGATTGGAAGAATTGGGCATGAAATGCCTCTTCCATTTGTTGCCAAGTTTGAATGGAGCCAGGTGTAAGGTTGATATACCATACAAACGCTCCCCCAGTTAAAGAGTTTGGAAATAATCTCAGTTTTATGTAGTCATGATTAGTGAATTCACCACATTGAGCAGCGAATCTGGAAATATGCTCTACTGTCGATTGATTTCCAGTTCCATAGAATAGGGTAAAGTCTGGTATTCTGAATCCTCTTGGGTATTCATGTACCCTATCTACCCACTCTGGGTATAGTTTTCTGTATACAGGAGTCTGGACCCCCCGAGCCATTGGTCCACACATCTCCCTAACAATATCAGCAATTTGGTCCCTAGGGATCATATTTTGGGCTTGCTGAACCACTACTGGAGGGACAAACACAGGGTTTGGTGGACAAACTTGTGCCTGTGGTCCTCTTGGCCCCAAAAGTGGTATATTTGGGACTGGTTGCCCCTGTGGTGCAGGTTGCTGTTGAGGGTATGGGTAACCCCTTTGAGCCTGTCCTGCGAAAGGACCTGTGAAAGGTGCTGGAACAGGTATTGTGTCCCTTCCACTTGTGGGAAAACCTTCCAACCCCCCGGGTAGAAATTCGAATAAGGGGTTATTGTACCCCCTAGTGCCAGGTATGGCTTCGAACATGGGATTTGCCACCATTCTTATGCCATTTTCTTGTACTTGGCCAGATCCACCACCTTGTGTGGCTTCACTGTTGAGTACTGAGGCATTTTGGCCTACTACAGGCCTTGAAGTGGGTTCATACCAAGACTGAGGCGATGGTCTTTCATAGTTTTGAGTACTAGTCTGACCATTAAATTGTCCATTAACTTGCATAGCCTGTTTTTCTCTAGCCAATCTTTGCTGAGGGACATTTAAAATTTCCTCTATGTGTCTTGTATTTGTTGGTTGGTGATTATTCATTCGATCCAAAAAGGATGTTGCCCACCTTTCCATCGTGTTCATTAATTGTTGTCCCATAGCATCTACCAAGCCATCCCATGGATTTGTTGGCTGGGTAGATGGAACGGTGGATGGTCCAATTCCTTGGCTTCGTCCAATATTATGAACATATGGTTCTTGTCCAGAAGTACTGGTCTGTTCGACCAAAGGTTCTGATAGCATAGGAGTCTCCATAGGATGTGTTACCACATTCTCCTCTGGATTAGGTATCTCTACCTCTCCTTCTACGCCTTCTTCCAGGCGTTCATTTTCTCCTTATCGTCTTCGTCTAGCCATTTTAACAAGTCCCACTGGGCGTGCCAAAAATATATGTTGGCTTTTTGGCTTTTCGAAGGGTAATTTTGTAAATGCGAGCGTGCCAGTAAGGATCAATCAGTCCTTACAGAAATTATAATTGCCAACCAATTATCAGACGATTGTGTTTTAGTTCTTTCAGCCTCAATGAAGAGGACTTTTACTGGTGGCTTAACTTAGGAGAATTTAAGAGAAATAACAGTTAATATGAAGAACAATCGAAGTATTTCATTAAAATGAACACTTACAATAGTTCAAACTCAGCCTCGAAGAGGTTTACAGCAACAGTCTACTTGAATCTACTTGAAACTACTCCTATGAATCAAAGTGCAGTGCTGGTATTAAAGTGCAGGTATTTAAAGAACAAGAAAATGTAAAACTGGAAAGGAAAATATGAAATAAAGACTGGTTTGTATGATCTGAGTCTGGGGGTCTTTTCTGAGGGCTTCCCTACTATTTATACTTGTCAAAGATGACCTTCGAACTGCACTTCAAACCGTCGAACTGCTCCTCCATGATCGTTGATCATGCTACCTTAGAAGTAGTCCCACTACGCCATCTCTTGCAGTTGAACTTTCCCTCCTGTATTCGAAATTTGAATATGAGTAACCGTTAGAGCCACGTCACTTTGTATCTCTTTACTGATCTAGTGCTACTCAGATCACGTAAGAACCAATGTTCATTGCCACGTGTTCGATCAGGATCGAGGACTTGAATTATCTTCCCATCATACCCTTATTCTCCCACATGTCAAACTATGATTTGGCTTTTACAAAATATGTAGCCAACATTATATATCCTCTCCATCTTGTAGATGGATGCCACAACCTCAGTATTCCAAGGCAAGGAATGACGACATTGTTGAGGTCTCATCCTACTTGAAGAAGGTGAGATGCAACCCTGATAAGATCCCTTTCGTATCCATCTCTGGATTTGAAAGTGACAACATGATTAAGAGTCTACCTTCCTTATTGGAACAAAGGCCCAAACTTTGCTTGGGGCCTTTGACATGATTCAGGATGTGTAAAAGATTTGAGGCATTTGAACTGTCCCTGTGGGACGTGTGGAGAGTAACATCCTCAAGCCCCTCTAGCCTAACAACTGAAGTCAAGCCTCAGCAGATGCATCATGAGGCTCTCCTGCAAGGTTCTTCCTCGTGACAACAATGTGAGGTTCAATGTGAAAAATTTTGCTGCTAAGGATCTCAAGGTGGGTATGTTGCATTAAATTCCAAGGAATATCCAGTCAAGGAAGCAGACAACTTCACATGTCAAGTTATTAATCATGAACAACCCAATTTAGATCACCTTCTTGATCACCACCCTGCCCACATTGCTATTAAGTTTGTTGAATTTTGGAACAAGATCGATAGAGGGTTTAGCAAGGAGCTTGAGAAGGAGCCAAATTATTTTTAAGAATGGTGATGCAAGTATTAATATTGTTTAGATGATTCCCAGAAAGCCCATTTTGCTGATTCCCAAAAAAGCCAATTTTGCTGCCACGGACATGGAGCAGACTTTGGCCGTGCATAAAGAGTGTGGAGAAGGGGAGAAGTGAGTCATGCATGATGGTTTTGTTAGGAATTAACTCTTCCTAACCTAAAAGATACAACTCCTTCATCCATTTATAAGTATAGAATTAGGCGCCCCCGAACCCTCTTCCCTTTGGGGGGGAGGCCCACCAAACAAATTAGGAAAAAAAGAATTCATTCAAATTTCAAATATCACTCAAGGAAAATAGATTTTCGACATAATTAGTGACATGTAAGGCATTCCTACCGCTCCTGCCGAAGAACTCTAAATCAGGAAGTCCTGTGATCTTAATCTTTCTAAAAGATTTCCTATTCCGATCATAATAGTAAATATTCCAGAGGTCATGTATCCGTGAAGGTTGTAGAAGTATTTCACCTGGCTGAATTGCACCGACAATATAAGGATCTCTCTCTCGATCCCAATCAAGAGTAAGGCATCATTATCTCTTTGACCCAAATCCAATTCTCATAGTCCTACAAAATCCAAACCTCCTCCCAACCATCTTCTGTGTATTCACCATATGCTACCAAATGGCCACCACGTT
The DNA here is from genome assembly GCA_030407325.1 of Camellia japonica. Taxonomy (NCBI): domain Eukaryota; kingdom Viridiplantae; phylum Streptophyta; class Magnoliopsida; order Ericales; family Theaceae; genus Camellia; species Camellia japonica. Next base: position 111,166,045 of record JAPPVO010000031.1, read on the forward strand.
CTTGTAGACGACGCATGCGTGAAGGTCCCCTAGGGAGTGGAATCATTTGAAATCTCTCATTTTTCAGTTCAAATGTTACTATGACATCTGCACTCATAGGAGGAGAAGGTTTCGGTATATAATAACTCCTATTTCTCCAGTGTATTGACTCCATTAACACAACGACCACCGCTACCAAATTCGTAGTGCCAAGGAACAAAAAGACAATCAATCTCTCTCCATGAATGTGTCCCCAAAGTGAAAATTTCACACTTGTAATCTAAGGAGTCATAACACTCCCCCTCCACCTCGATGTGTATAGAAGTTGTGAGCTTTGTATTGCTTGGTAGAAGGATCAAACCCAAATGACAAATCTGGTTCGCGAGTAGAATTAGCATCATAAGTAAGTAAACGTGTTGGAGGAAGGGTAACAAATTGTCGAGTGGTAGGATTCACAATGAAAATGGATCTAGACTTTCTAAGGTACCCGCATATTAAGCCATTGACAGATTGTTTAATATGATAAAGTCCTGAGAGGAAATCAGTGAGCAATTCCTGGGCCGGTCCTCCTCCATAATCTGCTGAGAAAAAATGTATCTTGGTGAATGAGTAGTTGATTAAGGAGATGACAGGGTAGGGTCTAGATTGGGCACGAGTATGGTGTAAATCCACAAAAGAGTGATCCTCGATCAGAGAGCACCAACGCTTGCAGATGCACTTCCATTGGATTACCACCTTTGCTGGTAGTCTTGTTAGAATGTCCACCAACATTTCTTCAGGCAATGAACAAGTATAAATTCCACAACTATTACTAGTACTCCTTCCCTTCTTCATTGTTAGTTTTTTTTTTTCTTTCCAAAAGTAACCAAAGGGCAGAACAAGATCCAACCACTTGCAAGTTTTTGATTTTTGCAATGTACCAACAAATGGATACCTAAAACACAATGCAAAAAAACTATGGTTAAACTTAAATTTAAAAAAAATATATAGTAAGAGATTAAATTATGGAATTATTAGGATGAAGGCAGCAAGCCAACTTTTGATTACAAGGAAGTTGGAAAAAATTTAGTAATTCTTTAGAAGTCAATTTTTTATTTTTCATTTTTTGAGATGTCAAAAGTCTGTTATGCCTGTTATTTTTCCCATTCATTTCATTTCATCTCCATCAACAAACAAATTCTCAAAGTCTCAAACAAATCCTCACAGTCTTGCTTTGTTCGCTAATCTGTGTTGATTGCCTCATTGCCATGGACTACTTGCTAACTCTGCCACTATGGATGAAGAACTGAAAGTAATATATATATATATATATAAGCTATCTATGAAAACACACATATTGATCCCTTTAATTATAAAAATCATACAAATACACCCCAGAAAGGTGTCCGGAGGAGGGAAAGTGAAACATTTTTATAATTGAAGGGATCAAATGTTTGGTTTGATAGATGAGAGGGTAAAGTGCTAATATTTGAGGGGGTCTTGGAGTAATTAACACTAGATGATAATTTTCTGCCTTAATTTTAATAAACCTTTAATTCTAGAATGACCAATTTATTATAGGTAAATTGAAAAGCAAAAGGGGAAGGAGAAAGATAAGTATTTTATTAGAATCCTTGAAATATTTCAAATAACTAATTTGACATTGTTGTTTTGAAAGATTTCAATCTTGAAATCCATATATAGAAAGCAACAAATCTAAATTTAACATATTTTGATTTCAAATCCATAAATCCAAACAATTTCATAATAATTAGTAGTAGGGTTTCATAAAAAGATGAACAATCTCAATCACAATTACAATCACAATCACAATCTCATAAATATCAATAGCTAAGCTAATATAGCTATTCTTACGGATCTGAAGGTCCTTAACAAGAAAACCGAACAATCCAATTGTAATAGCAAAACCACAATTCAAATTAAGAAAATTAATGTAAACAAAGGGCACATCATATTGTAAATCAAGAAGAAAAGAAGAACCAACATACATGTTAGAATAAAAAACTGACCTTTCATGGAGAAAAAGGATTATACCAAGTGTATATATATATATTTGTGAAACATCTATGCTCTCAACCTTCTTCTTTCCCAAGTGATTTGTTAAACATACAGACTGCTATCAGGCCTATATATATATAATATTAGAAGGGAAAGGGCAAAGGGAAGAGTGAAAGGGAAAGGTAGGGGGATTCTATTTACACCCAAAAAATCATTAAGTATTCCCAATTTCTGAGTATACCTTGTTCAATTTTTTACAATTTTATGTAACTCTCACTACACCCTATTATTTTTTCCAAATTACCCTCAAGGTAATCCCAAATAATAAATAATAAACAAATTAAAAAAAAAAAAAACTAAAGACAAACTTCATAATCAGAGACACCATCGACAAACTTCTCGTCCTTCACTTCAGTCGATCTTTCAATCTAGCTCGATGGCATCGTATGTCTAGGGTTTTTCTTTATCTCTTCTCTGCTGTTTTATTTTCTTTTTGAGATAAATAATGCCTTATATGTTGATGGAAAACCTAATTTGAATCGCAAACGCACCCAATAAAAAAAATGCTCAATTTTGTTTATGTCTCAAAATTCTCATCTAATCATGAAGCAATATAGTTTGATTCTATAAATCAAAATTTAAAATAAATAAATAAATAAAACTGCTTTGAACATTGCTAAAATGAGTGATCACTTGTGTATTTTGCATAGCATATTGCCTTGCATCTGCTTTTTTATATCTCTTTCTTCTCTTACTGTTTTGCTATTCTAATTTGTTGATTACTATATGTTTGACAAAATGCTTGAATGGGAACTACCTTGTTTGGCTTGCCTCTTTTATTGAATTTTTTTTTCTATATTGTTTTACAAATATTATACTTTTTAAGTGTATATGCATATAATGGTGAGTCTTAGTAGGATGGATTGGAGTTTTGGAGGGAGGAAGAAAAAGAAGAAAAAATAACTTTGATCTCTTGGAGAAAAAGATTCAGAGATTTGAATAGGAATAATTGATTATGGGGTACTATGAGGGAAAAAAAATATTTTAGGGTTTAATATGTATTATTCTTTTTAGTAAATTCATATTAAGATGAAATGAATTAAAATTTATAAATTTGAATTGGGCGTACTGAGATATATTTTGGGTTCAAATAGAATTTTCCGAAAGCTAGGGATTGGCCCATTGACCCACCCAAACTGTGCATCCCAGCTTATTTTGTTAGGGTTTGAGAAATTTATTTTTGTATACAAGGTAGGATTGGGATCATATTTTAAGCCCGTTAAATTAAGAATAAATTATTAATAGATTCTAATAATTAGATTTAATTTTCATCAAATTTTAGTAAAATTGTTGCAAAAAATAATTTTTTGTAACAATTTTTTGCTTATGTCATCAAAAATTGACAATTAGTAACTTTATTTCATGATTTTTATAAATTGTCACTAAAATTTACAATTAGTAATGTTTTTCTATGATAAATTTCTTAAACTGTCGCTCAAAGTTAAAAATTAGTAATTTTTTTTTTGTGATGAATTTTTTTAAATTGTCGTTAAAACTTATAATTAGTGACATTTTTTATGATAATTTTTAAGCTGTCGCTGAAAATTAACATTTAGTGATGTTTTTCAATAATATTTCATAAAAAATACCACTAATTGTCATAAGATTTACTAAGACCTCCAAATTTGCTTCCAACACTTTGATTTGATTTGATTTGATTTGATTGCTCTGCAAAGATCACTTACCAAAAGCAACGAACATAAAAAAAATATATAAAAAAAATTTGTAAAATACACAGTGAATGTAAAGACAAGTTCTTCACAAAAGTAGATTAGTCCCCAAGAAAGCACACCATTTGTTTGAAACATATAGGGTGTGTTTGGTTTGTGTTTTGAGATAAATTTTAAAAAAAAAAAATTAGGGAGAGAGTTTAGAATTTTTTTTTGATTTGTTTGACTGTATATTTTGAAAATAGTTTTAGAGTTTAAGAGTTTGGGTTGATTTGATATTTTGTTATAATTGAGTAGATGTGTGTGAGAGAAAAAATGATTGAGAAGGAGAGAGGAAAGAGAAAAAGTGATTGATTGATGTGTAATAGAGAGTGAAGTAATTTTGAAATTTTTTTGAAAAAATTTGTAACCAAATATGTTTTTAGAAATTTTCTTTCAAAAACATATTTCAAAACACAAATCAAACACACCCGTAGCCCATGCACCACCCTAAAAATTAAATAAGCAAAAAAATACTTAACTACGTGAAAATGCTAATAATGGGTAGAAGTATTACTCAATACAACACTTGGAATAAGTTGATTCCACTTTAAATTGTGTAGAAATTCTGTTGTACAAATTGCGTGATTAAATAAAACAAATAAATTTATATTTGATAAATTAAATTATAAAACATCAAATAAATCTATATTTGATAAATTACATTGTAGAACATGAAACAGAAATATATGTCACATAATATATTGAAAGACGAGGAATCAAACCGAAACCTGTGTGGTATCACAGTCTCCTTAAAATAGATTAGCTGCCTCACCGTGGGTGGTGGAGATATGTTGACTTCTGTCTCCCAGGATACGACAGTTTAGACCGGCTAATGCAGAAGCACCTTTTGTTAGTTTTGGCAAACTGACAATGACAACACTCTCTCACACATGAAGAAAATTATAGGAGTAAACAAACTGACTGTATAATTCTGAAAGGCAAAAATCTGTATTGACAACCAAAGAGGTTGGTCTCTATTTATACACCATGAGGCAGAGAGGAGGAGCCTCCAGCCATGAAGGCTAGCAACCAATGCCTATTACTCCTGCAAAATTGTTGGAGTAATGCACAAAATTGATGGGATTTCAATGTGTGAGTTACACACACTATACACTTGTATGTATATTCATATCTGCAGTAGACCTGGCCCAAAAAGATTAGGTTGGTGGACCACCAATCCGGCCCAGTCCAAAGCTAATATTCCAACAAGCCTCAAGCCCAAGTCCCAAGATCCACGATCCACGACCCACGGATCACAAATCATAGACCACAGACCTGGACCCCGCCCGGCCTGGTTCGGGTGGGCGGGCGACACGCGCTTGTGGCAATTTTGCCATAACTAACTTGGACCATAGTTTTGGCCTAAGTCCATCCTTGAAGCATCCATAACTCCCTTCCTTCGGAAAATTTGTATGTCCCAAAGGGCTTATACCTTTATCAAAATTTTGAGGTTTAAATACCCATAAAAGCTTTCCTCTATAATCAATGTGGGATTGGTAATTATACATAATTTCCAATACCTCATTCATGAGGCCAACTTTATAAGACAATTTCTCATTCAATTCTTAATGATTTTTTATCATTCTTTTTGTGGTGTAAAGACCTTGTGACAAAGAATCTAAGCCCATTTAATCCCACCTCAACCGATGGTTGGGACCTACTTTAATTTCTCATTAAAGTCACCAAAAACTTTTTTTTTTTTCCAACAATCCCCCACATGAATAAAAATTGACCGAATAAAGAAAAACAGACAATGTTTACAACAAAGACTCGGAGAGAGAGAGCACACAGAAACTATGCATCAAAAAAGGTAGCTGTTGGCCTTGAACCTTTCGTAGTGAACACCTATCGGATTTACTGGCTGACCAGTGAACGTGATGTCTTGAACTGTTCTGCCGTTTGTGTAAGTGGAGACAATAGACCTCACACAAGAGTTAGTCCAACCATTGTTCTTGTTCTCACTGGTGTGTCTGGTATGGCCCTGGAACACTAGCCTGGTTCAGTGAGTGTTTTTAAAGAATTTGGCCTTGCCAATTCTTAAAGAAGCGGCCCCACTTCACACTCACATAGGTGACTACCACGGTTGATTATTCATATCACTTAGGTCATTAAAAGTATTGACTTAACCTTCCACCCCCACTGGGTATCACTGTATAAAGGAATGGGCAAGAGGATTTACCTCTTCAGTGACTCACTCATTACACAAAATTGTTTTGTCTCTTTGAACCTCGATCTTGGGATCTCCAGTCAATTAAGTTGGATTTTCTGTTCCGGTAACATTACTAAAGGCCTTAACCCCGTTCCTCTTGACGATGTTTCTACTAACTCTCAAGCTAACCCTTTAGTTAGCAGATCCGCAATGTTGTCCTTAGACTTTACATAGTCTAGAGAGACAACTCCATTAGAGAGTAGTTGTCGTATGGAATTATACCTATGACGGATATGTCTAGACTTTGTATTATACATATTACTCTGTGGCAGTCCAATCGCCGATTGGCAATCGCAATGAATACAAATAATAGGCACAGGTTTTGGCCAACATGGAATGTCCTCAACAAACTGGCGAAGCCATTCAGCTTCTTCAATTGCTTTATCCAAAGCAATAAACTCAAATTCCATCATTGATCTCGATATACACGTTTGCTTGAAAGATTTCTAAGACACGGCTGCCCCTCTGAGGGTAAATACATAACCATTAGTGAATTTGGAGTCCTTTATATCGGATATCCAATTAACGCCACTATACCCTTCTAGTACCGCTGGGTATCTAGTATAATGCAACCCATAATCCCAGGTGTAGCGTAGATAACCTAACACTCGCGTAATGCCCCTCTAATGAGTGGCATTCGGATTACTCGTGTATCTAAGCCTGCTAACAGTGTAGGCTATATCCGGTTTTGTACAACTCATCAGATACATCAAACTTCCAATGACCCGAGAATATTCTAACTGAGAGACACTCTCACCATTATTCTTTGTCAAATGTAGACTCACGTCTACCGGTGTCCTAGACACACTTGTATTTGATTTACCAAATTTCTCAAGTATTTTCTCAACATAGTGAGATTGAGAAAGTACAACACCATTAAATGTTTTGGTAATCTTAATACCCAGAATGGCATCTACAAGGCCCATATATTTCATGTCAAACTTAGAGTTTAACAATCTCTTGGTAATTCGAATCATTTCATCATTACTACCAACAATGATTATGTCATGTACGTATAGACACAAAATGGCATAATCTCTGTTGGTGTCTTTAACATATACGCACTTGTCACACTCATTGATTCTAAATCCATTTGACAACATAGCGTTGTCAAACTTCTCATGCCATTACTTAGGAACTTGCTTCAAACCATATAATGACTTGACAAGCTTATGGACTTTCTTATTTTTCCCTGGAGTTAAAAACCCCTCAGGTTGCTCCATGTAAATTTCTTCATCTAAATCTCCATTTAAGAAAGTTGTCTTTACATCCATTTGATGTATCTCCAGATCACGTAAAGTGGCTATCGCAATCACCAGGCGAATGGATGTAATTCTTGTCACAGGTGAATATGTATCAAAATAATCCAAGCCTTCTCGCTGCCTGTATTCTTTGATAACTAGCCTAACTTTATACTTATCAATTGACCCATCAACCTTCATCTTTCTTCTAAAGATCCACTTACTCCCCAAGGCCCTATTGTCTAGGGGTAGATCAACCAACTCCCAAGTATGGTTCTGTGAGATGGAGTCAATTTCACTCTTAATTGCTTCTTTCCATAAGGGACTTTCAAGTGAAGTCACAACTTCATGAAAAGTTCGAAGTTCTCCCTCTAACATATAAGTCAAGAAGTCTGGGCCAAAGAACTTGGCAGTCCTAGCCCTCTCACTCCTTCTTGGCTCATCTATTTCCTCAACTTGATCATCTTCAAGTTCCTCTCAGAACTTTGATCCTCTCCTCGGGTTCGACAAGGAAATACGTCTCCAAAAAAGGACGCATTCCTTGCCTCCATTATGGTATTTTTGTGGATATCTGAAATATCAGACTTGTGCACAAGAAATCTATATGCACTACTATTCTGTGCATAACCAATGAATATACAATCCACAGTTTTTGGACCTATCCTAACCCGCTTGGGTGTAGGTACCGCCACTTTTGCAAGACACCTCTACATTCGTAGGAAATTATAAGAAGGCTTGCGGCCTTTCCATAATTTATATGGAGTCTTGTCTACTTTCTTCTGAGGAATTCTATTTAGAATGTAATTCGCGGAGAGAATCGCTTCCCCCCACAAGTTCTGTGGCAACCCAGAACTTATTAACATTGCATTCATCATTTCTTTTAATGTTCTATTCTTCCGCTTAGCAATACCATTTGACTAAGGGGAGTAAGGCACTATGGTTTGGTGAATAATCCTAAATTGAGCACAAATCTCAGCAAAAGGGATTTATACTCACCACCACGATCATTTCTTACAGCCTTGATCTTTTGGCTTAGTTGATTCTCAACTTCGTTCTTGAAAAGAATAAATTAAGAATGAATTTATCAATCGCTTCATCTTTGCTTTTAAGCAAATACACATAACAGTATTTAGTACAATCATCAACAAAAGTGATGAAGTACTTGTTGCCACCATGTGAATGTACGACTTTCAAGTCACACACATCACTGTGCACTAAATCCAAAGGCTTGGTACTTTTTTCAACAGAATGAAAAGAAGTCCTTGTCAATTTTGCTTCTACACAAGTTTCATACTTGTGATTTGGATTAATCTTAAAAGATGGTATGTGATCTAACTTGATTAATCTATGCAAAGAGTCAAAATTTACATAACCCAATCTACCATGCCATACATTAGGGGACTCAAGCATATAAGCAGAAGTAGAAGCTTTCTCATTAATTTTAGGGACAAGAGTCATTACATTGAGTTTAAACATACTGCCCGACATATATCCCTTCCCCACATAGACCTCGCTCTTGGTCAACACGACCTTATTCGACTCAAACACTATGCAGAAGCCATGCTCACTTAAGAGCGACCTCGAGACAAGGTTCTTACAAATGTCTGGCACATATAGGACATCGTTAAGAGTCAACTATTTTCCTGAAGTTATCTTTAGGATCACCTTGCCTTTGTCCTCAATAGTTGAGGTTGCAGAATTGCCCATGAACAACTTCTCCCCATTTGAAATTGGTTTGAAAGTTGTGAACATCTTCTTCTTTACACAAATGTGGCGAGTGGCCCCAGTGTCCACCCAGCATTCCTTCAGGGTTGGACCCCACCATGTTCACTTCGGAGACGACAGCTGCCAAATGCATGTCAGCCATGTGGGCATGGCTATTGTTCTGTGGAGGGTACTTGTTGTAAGGCTTCTTCTTTTTGCGGCAATCAACCACCCGATGCCCATCACTTCCGCAGTTGAAGCACTTTCCATGAAACCCAAAAGTAGGTTCTAGTGGCTTGTAGACCGGCCTTTTGGAGACACCACCTCTTGCCCCCTACTTTGAGCTTTTGCTTGTCGGTGGCTTTTTCCTCACCCCCGAGGACTAGCCATGCTCAACCATGTTTGCTTTTACAGTAGAGGTACTCCCCTCTTTCTTCTTGTTGTCTTCCTCAATATAGAGCTTGACAACGAGCTCTTCGACTGTCATTTCCTTTCGTTTGTGCTTCAAGTAGTTCTTGAAGTCTTTCCAACCGTTAGAAAGCTTCTCAATCAGCACAACTTCCTGGAACGATTCACTCAGGAACATTCCCTCTGCATGAATCTCGTGCAGAATTACTTGGAACTCTTGGACTTGACTGATGACGGTTTTTGAGTCCACCATTTTGAAGTCCAGGAACCGACCAATGACAAATTTCTTTGCCCTAGTATCTTCGGTCTTGTACTTCTTGTCCAAAGTATCCCACAGCTCCTTTGCTGACTTCTTGGCATAAAACACGTTGAAAAGTGAATCTGCCAAGTCATTCAAAACATAGTTCCAGCAAAGGAAGTCTGATTGCTTCCAAGCATCTAGATCTATGAGCTTTTGTTTGTGTTGCTTATTCTCTTCCACAGTTGGTGGATCTTCACTCAAAAACCTCGCAAGGCTTAGAGTTGTTAGGTAGAACAACATCTTTTGCTGCTACCTCTTGAAATTCACTCCCGTGAACTTCTCCGGGCACTCATGGTGGTTGAGAGGTCCTCCACGAACAGCAGGAGCAACAACAGGGTTGACCACAGAGGTCATAGCAACCGGATTGACCACAGAGGTCACAACAGTAGGGGTTGGCAAGCCAGTTGCCCCTGGGTTCTGATCCCCACCAACATTAGCAGCAACATCGGTGACAGTTGCCATTTCTGAAAAATACAATAGAATTTCACTTTTTGTGTTTCCAGAAATTAAACTTAACACTAAAAAATCTCACAGTTGGAAATTTAATTCAAAACTAATCTCATCACTTAACCTGGAATCGAACATGGTCAGGAATGTTCCTAGGAAGATTGGAGGGGTCACATTGGTCTCACATAAAACCCAGTTAACCTTTTGAAAACTTTTAAGAGCATGTTGGCGCCTAATCCATGGGAAACAATTTTTAGAATTAAGTTTTCAAAGGGATGAGCTAGGTTAAAACAAATCAAAGTCCAAACTTACAAGCAATTTAAAAATTGCTAACCAAATTATAAGCAATGTAAAAAATTGTTACAACAATATAAGCAAATAAAACTTACTTCTACAAATTGGTAAATGAACCAAATTAAAAATAAAGCAAAACATTACTACAAACATAAACCAATCCAAATAGGATTGTTATTTGTCTAAACTCCTTTCCTCGCTTAGGTATTTCTGTTCAATCAAAAAGGTTAGTAGTTCAAATTTTATTGCAATCCCAAATTTTATTCATTTGGATTTTTTTTTTTTTTTCCATTCCCTTACGCATAGGTATTCTTGTAAAGTAAGTTAGTAGAAAACCACAACAAAATACAAAGCAAATACTTGGAAAAAAATGTGAAGCAATAAAGTTATTTCAACTCTCTAGCAGTATATTGAATAGCAAAATTAGATAATGAATTAAAATACTATACAAGTTACAAAGCCTTATAACTCCTAAATAGTTAAATTAAATTACTAGGCAAGTGTTGCATATGAATTTAATTCACAATAAGCATGCAAATAGCTCTAGCAATTAAAATCATGCAAATGTTCTAGAAAACATGCAAATAAATATAGACAAGTTACAAAACCTTTATAACTCCAAAATTTTAAATTAAAATTTAATAGGTAGGAATTATGTGAAATTGTTACAAAGCAATAACCATGTAAATAATTTTAGCAATTAACATGCACATAAGAAATTAAATCATGTAAGAAAACTAAAATCTATAAGATAATTTACATGCCAAAAATTGCATAATCACAGAAATTATATTATTAGATCTAGAAATAAAGTTGTGATACCCCTGTTCCGTAGTATACTAATTGGTCCTTAACTTGAGTATGATTATGTGTTTAGCATGATTTTATGTGCCATTTTATGAATATATGTGATTTTGAAGTTCTATCTGTTCACCATAGGAATATCTGTTTGAATAATCTGCTTTGGAAATTAAATTGAGGGCCTTATCGGCCACGGAACCCGAAATTGATTACGCCATTGTGATTGGCATAATTTTTAGAGCCTACGGTGAAATTTAATTGAAAAATTGATTCGGACCAGATTAAGTTGATTAAATTGGTAAATTAGTGCCCAATTGTTTATTACTATTAAATTGAATTAGTGGGTTTGTTGAATAAAGGCACTACACTCTCTATTCTTCTCCTTTTGTTACATTTTGGCTGATCATAAACATTAAGGAAGAGAGAGGGGGTCGGCTAAGAGAGGGAGAGAGTGAAGAAATTGGAGTTTTGGCCTTAAAGCTTGATGATTTGTAGACCAACTCAAGAATAAAGCTTAAGTTTGGAAGATTAAAGCCCCTTGGTGAGTGATTCATGCATTTTTAGTTATTATCTTGTGAATTCAAGTTTAATAGATGGCCAAAAGCATGAATTAATTTGAATGTAAGGGAATTGAGTTATATATGTTGAATTTAAAGTCTTAGAACACATGCATGTAAGAAATGGCCATGAATCTCCATGTATGAGTACAATGTGTATGATTTATGTTGAATATTGTTTAAAAACCATGTATTTGAACCTCTCTTCACCAATTAAGTTGATATGAATGTATATTTCTCACATGCAAGAGTAGATCATGGAGGTATGAGCTTGGCATGTTTGAATTTAATGTATTGGTGATGAGTTTGGATTGATTTGAGGCATGCATGTGTTTGACTTATGAAATTGAGCTCCATTGTGATGTGTTTTGGTGTTCATACCATGTTAGAACAAGTATATGTGGAATTTGAGCCTTAGAATGCATGAAATATTGGCTGGAAAATCAAATTGGAGCTCAAGAACTTAATCTGGAAAACCCAGATTTTTGATGTCCGCTCGAGCGGGGGAAGTGCCGCTCGAGCGGGAAAATCGTGCTCCCAGCACTTTTTGCAGAGTTGGATGTTTCACGCTCGAGCGGGGAGCTTTTATAGACAGGCCTTCCGCTCGAGCGCCCTAACTCATGCTCGAGCGTAATTTTGAGGTAACCAGTACTTTTGCAGGCCTCTTGGGTCTGCTCGAGCGGGGAAGTCCACGCTCGAGCGGGGACCCTATTTTCTGAAATTTTGTTCATGCGTTCTGTGTTTCGTTTTCCGTTCTCTTTCACTTGTAATCACTCTTAGGCATATGTTAAGCATTGTAAATGACTTAATGAGATAAGAATAAAGCCTAAAGAGGAATATGTGAATTAAGGAACGGATTGAATTGTTAGTGACCCTTTTGTGTTCATGAAATGTGTAGGGTCAAGCTCCAGGGCAAATCCACAAGCCGATCACTGTGAGTAATATCGATATTTGAAAGCTTGTCAATGTCCAATTGTTTATTCCCTTATAAGCTTTTATGAGTTACAAATTGGGATTGTGGACAAAAGTCTGACATGAACGGATGAATGGACCAAAGGTCGTTCTAGTATAAATAAATGGACCAAAGGTCATTTTGATAAAAATAAATGGACCTAAGGTCATTTTGATACAAATGAATGGACCGAAGGTCGTTTTGACAGAAATGAATGGACCGAAGGTCGTTTTGATAGAAATGAGTGGACCGAAGGTCGTTCTGACATATATGAATGGACCTAAGGTCGTTTTGACATGAATGAGTGGGCCGAAGGCCGTTTTGACACGAATGTATGGGCCGAAGGCCGTTTTGACGTAAATGAATGGGCCGAAGGCCATTTTGACAGAAATGAACGGGCCAAAGGTCGTTTTGACATAAATGAATGGGCCGAAGGCCGTTTTAACATGAATGGAAATCTGAAGGGGCCAAGGGCCAGAATGTTTGAAACTACAGTCACTTGATTTGAATTTCGTATAATTATATATATATGTTAAATAGAAATATGGATTGGGCCCAAGGCCGTTTGGAATATGTTGTTCTACATTGTTATGTAATTTCTGTATTGGATATTATTCACTGGGCTATCGCTCACGCTCATTCATGTGTTTGTAGGTGAGCCAAGAGAAGTCCAAACCTAGCCCCAGTGAAGTCTGCCAGGAACAACAAGAGTTTTGGAGAGTCAGCCTTGTGTCTCACGCACGAGACCCATCCTTGCCATTTTGTTATGTATTTATACTTTGTCTTGTTAGCAAGGTCTTTGTGTATATCTGTATATAGTTTTGTTATGGGTTGACTCAGTTTGGATGATCCTGTCTGTAAAGGATTTTATGGTACGGTATTTTGTTGTGGGTTATTAACGTATATGCGTATGGTTTGTTTTAAAGTGCATATAAGCACGGCTCTATGGACAAAGTTTTTAATTATTGCTTCCGTTTGGCCCCTTTACTCTGTTGAGTTACGTCTGTTTTAGTTTGAGGCCGTATTGGCCGGTTATGTCCTTAACCCATAGGGGCGGGTTCGGGTCATGACAAAAGTATTCTAATCAACTCATGAACAATTAAAACCATAACATTGCATAATTTACAATCATAAAAAAAACAATGGGCAACGAAACAATGTACAAAACAGTGAGTAAATCTAAGCATGTATATAACTAGCATGTATATATGTTTCTTTGCTTATTTATTATTGTAATTCTAAGCATGCAATAGTAGTCAAAATATAGTCCAATCATGAAACAGTGAGTTTTTATTATTCAAAGATTCTAACATAATGGTAGGAATGTCGGCAGAGGCATGCGATTAAATCATAAATTCAAACAGTGGCCATTCACCTTGTAGAAAATTGCTATGACACATAACCAATACAAAAACATATAATTTTTTCCTGTTAATAGATACAAGTAGTGTGATTTATTAAAATTAAAGATGAATTCCCTTATCATATTGAAACAGTGATCTAGAGTCACGGAAACCAAAACCAATTAATCTTATACATGAATCTGAATTATTCTAAATTACTAGATGAATCGAATTGTTCAATTTTATGGGAAATACATATAATCTGTTTTCAGCTTGTTGTACAAATTGCGTGATTAAACAAAACAAATAAATTTATATTTGATAAATTAAATTATAGAACATCAAATAAATCCATATTTGATAAATTACATTGTAGAACATGAAACAGAAATATATATCACATAATCTATTGAAAGACGAGGAATCAAACCAAAGCCTGTGTGGTACCACAGTCTCTTTAAAACAGATTAGCCGCCTCATCGTGGGTGCTAGAGGTACGAAACTTCTGTCTACCAGGATACGACGGTTTAGATCGGTTAAAGCAGAAGCACCTTCTGTTAACTTTGGCGAACTGACAATGGCAGCACTCTCTTACACAAGAAGAAAATTATAGGAGCAAACAAACTGACTGTACAATTCTGGAACACAAAAATCTGTATTGACAACTAAAGAGGTTGTTCTTTATTTATACACTATGGGGGAGAGAGGAGGAGCCTCCAGCTATGAAGGCTAGCAACCAATGCCCATTATGCCCATTACTCCTGCAAAACTGCTGGAGTAATGCACAAAATTGATGAGATTTCAATGTGTGAGTTACACACACTATACAAGCCTCAATCCCAAGTCCCAAGGACCCAGACCCGGTCTTGGTAGGCGGGCGGCGGGCACGTGACAATTTTGCTATAACCAACTTGGACCATAATCTTGGCCCAAACCCATCATTGAAGCATCCATAACTCCCTTCCTTCGGAAAAATTGGATGCCCCAAAGGGCCCATGCCATTATCAAAATCTTTAGGTTTAAATATCCATCAAAGCTTTCATCTATAATCAATGTGGGATTGGTAGTTATACACAATTCCTAATACCTCATTCATGAGGCCAATTTTATGAGACAATTTCTCATTCAATTCTAAAAAGTTTTTGGTCATTCTTTTTGTGAGGTAAAGACCTTGTTACAAAAAATTTAAACTCATTTAATCCCACCTCAACCAATGGTTGAGACCTATTTTAACTTCTCGTCACCAAAAAATCATTTTTTTTCCAACAAATTCTATATTATTGACCAACCAGTATAAAAAATTGCATCAATAACAAGAAAACTTAAAGAAACAGAAACATTAATGAACTAAAGTATAAAATATTCCAAAAACTCTATGAAGCTTACTCACAATTACTTGGCCCAGCATGTAATCCTCACTACTACTATAAGAATACAATTCTTATTGCCTCAAACTCCTTATTTGAGCGTTCACTTGCCCTCAGTCCTCTTAACGCCAAACATATCACAGCTGACTATCTTTTCATTAGCATGTTTAGAAAAAGATTCACAAAATGTTCACTGTATCATACATCAGAGAGAATGATGAAAGGAATTATCATTTAGGACATAAATAAATGTCTAATGCACATTTTAGAAGGAAATACAAGCAGGTAGACTAGGAGGTTTCTGCATTGTTAACAAGTGCCTGACACATCATAAAGCCAAAATAAGTAAGGAAAAATCTGTTCTCCAACACATTGGTATTGTATTTTTCAAGACATTGGTTGTTACAACTAATATGTATGAAGGCTGCTATATACGAACAGATAAATTTCACCTTTTTTATTCCTAGTGGCAAACATGGGTTGCTGAAACCTATTTGCCTATGCCAGAAATGTAATATTGGATCATGATCTCTAGCTAGGATTTAAAAAAACAAGTCTAGCAATAGAATCAATTTCAATGATGCTTTGCTCAAAGTCATGAGGAATTTATTATTGGATAAACTCTTAATAATTGAACTTAATTCTCATCAAGTCCTATTGAAAATAAAACATAGTAAAATCGTCGTTAAAAATAATTTTTTGTAACAATTTTTTTTGCATATGTCGTTAAAAATTAACAATTAATGACTTTTTTTGTCATAATTTTTATAAGTTTTAGCTAAAACTTATAATTAGTAACGTTTTTCTGTGACGAATTTTCAAACTGTTGCTGAAAGTTACAAATTAATAACGTTTTTTTGTGATTATTTTTTAAAATTGTCGTTAAAACTTATAATCAATGATATTTTTTATGACAAAATTTTCAAATTGTAGCTGAAAATTAACAATTAGTAATGTTTTTTAATAGTAATTGATGAAAAATATCATTAATTCTCATAGAACCTAAATAAGTCCACTTATTAAGATCTACACATAAGTCCCCGTTATTATTGGAACTCTAGTTATAGGAGATGTCACCATTACAAAGGTCACCGTTAAGATTGAAAAATTATTTTATGGGGCCCAAAAATAATATTTCTATTTGACGTTCTATGAAGAAATAAAAACAAAAAACTACATGTATACCATTTGGGGTCCCCTAGCATGCCAAAATAAGATTTTGACATTGCCAAAATGTTCTTACTTCAACATATCTTCTGTAAAGCAAGCTTTGATGCCTTGTATTCTTTTGTGACAGCCGTTGATCTTATTAGCCCTTTGATTTATTGGCTGCAAAAAAATAAAAAATAAAAAATCCTCCCAGTAATCTGGCTCATCATTTGAGCTTACTTGTTGCCAAAAAGTACCAAATTATAGCAGCGCATGAACAAAAAGTTCAGAGATTTCAAAGACCTCCATCGCAGTGATTAGCTTTATGATTCTAAGCATTGTGTCCTCCACCAACCTTCAAAAGCCTTCAAAATCTTACCAATAATCCCCACTAGAACACAACCCATCCTCGAAATGGTGAAATCTATTATTGTCCCTAACAATTATCTCTCTCCCAACAACCTTGGACATAAACTTGATTGCAGAATGGCAGCCCACAGATACCTGCAAATTTTTCTTCACAATGATCAGGCTTCCCAACTGGCATGCTTATCCTCTTACTGTGATGATGATGAACCTTCTCCTTTGTATTATTGTCCATGTCAAGTGGGATAGAATTTGTGAAAGCAACATTTCCAACTCTCTTGATCTGATCAAGAAGACTACCAAGTTTCTCGTATATTTCTTTCTTTTTTGGATGAGACCAATTCTCAGCACCAAAAACATGGGTTTTATTACCGATGTCTACCTAATAATACCCGGACAATTTCTTCACATTCCCTTCCCTCATCATCTGTTTTGGAGCTTTTATAATATGATTATATATGTATATATATAGAGCGAGCGCGCGCGAGAGAGAGAGAGAGAGAGAATAGAATAGAATCAAAACGAAACATAATTGCGACCAACCGGTAAGAGCAAAACAAGTATGTTGATTTGAAGTCAAATTTTTTGGTAGATTTTTATTAGGTGCTTGTCATTATTAGGATGTCAAATGATTCTAACATATCCAAAACAATTTACGTTACTCCTATGTTCAATTATTGACAGAAATTAAATAATCCGAAAGAAAGGTAAAAACGGAGCAAATGTTAATAAAAATTATATTATCTATACCCAAAAGAAAGGTAAAAACAGAGCAAATATTAATAAAATTTATATTGTCTATACCCAAAAGAACGGTAAAAACAGAGCAAATGTTATGAATGTAAAGAACCTAAATAAGTAAATTGTTTTGTGTAAAAAAAATAAACATATACAAGAGTACCATATCCATGAAGGAATTCTTCCATAAGGAGCTGATGTCGCAAAATACTAAAAATAAAGGTAACCGAGTCTGTCATTCAGATGCCAAAGACTCTTTTGCTCAAAAACTCCATCCTCAGAGGAACATCCATCCCATCTCAATAGCTTCTCGCTCTCACTCTCATTGTCAGAGGAACATTCATCCCATCTCGATAGCTTCTCGCTCTCACTCTCATCGCTGAATGAGTCCCTTATCTCACAAACCAACTCAGTTACTTCTCTGAAAAACGTTCCCCGTGAATTCATTCAATAGAGCCACTCAAAATCAAGATGAATAAACCAAAGAAAACTATATTGTAAATATCTTTTTTCATACCAATGTCAATAAACATCAAACTATCAATAATTGGATTGGAGCATTTCAATTACAAAACCAGTTTAAGAACATAGAATTATAATTAACACTAAAAAACAAAAATAAAAACAAAAAAATCACCAAAAAGGAAAAACTTTGACTAACCCATATGGGTTCCAAGCAATTAAATTACAAAATTGTATCAACCTTAAAACCAACTATAAAAGAATAAAATATGATGGCAAAAGTAGAATAAAAGTTCACAATTAATTGTTTAAGCAACTTTATAACTCCACCACCAAAAAAGAAAAGCAACTGCCATCTATCTATTTTTAATTTATTCGGTTTTTAGGATGAATTACACTGCCACTCCCCTTATATTTGTTTTTAATACAAATATCTTCTTTACGTTTTAGAAATTAAAATCTTCTCCTCAAAATTTAAAGTTACATTACAATTCAACCCCTCCGTTAGTCAATTGTTAAGTCAATTAAAAGAAAAAATTAATATAAGCAATTAAATTTTTTAAAATGTCTATTTTACCCTCATTGCCATCTCTCTCTTCCTCTTCTCTCTCTAATCACTCTCTGAAAAACATACGAGACCCATCTGTCAAAAACAAACCAGACCCACCACAATCTTCATACTCACCACCATCATCCACATCTGCTCTACCTTCACCCACCATCCCCACTTCCCATTGAGAACAACATAAACTCTGCAACAAAATTCATTAATGTTGACCCCAAACATGAAAAAAAAAATATATATATATATATATCGCTTAATGAATAAAGAAAATCTGCAAGAAATTTCAAAAATTCATTCTATACCTATATCATTATTTTATTAAATATTTAATTGTTTGTCTATCATATATATATAAATACATACATCATAATTGGTACAAGCTTATATATATTGTGAACGTGATATGGAAACGATTGGATTTGGGCAAAGTCTTGCTGCCATTAGAGAATCAGCAATGCTAGGTATCATGAAAAATCTTTCATGAAAATAATCATGAAAGTTTTGTAACTCTTAAATTACACTTAGAATAAAGTACCACACACTAATCAAGGTAATCCAATGATCATAAATCTTTCATGATCATTTTCATGAAAATTTTTTCATGATCCCTAACTTTTCTATTAGAGAATCGCCAAAATGTATACAAGCAACACCTAATTTTCACTTACTAATTGCCACAAATTGAATACTGTGCCAATCTACCATTACCAATGAAAAACAAAAGTTCAAACCAGGTTGTTCTTGCCTTTGGAACTACCACAACGACATCAAACAATTACAATCAAATTAAACCACAAACAACAGACCACGACACTATCAATCGCCATCCCTCTAGCGCTGCCGCCACCTTCTCATTCACTTCTGCGCTTCCTCCCATATAGTGAAGGATTTGTCAATTACCTTCTGCGGCTCGTCACTATCTCGCACATATAGGGTACGTTTGATTTGGGGGAAAAGCATTGGGATTGTAATTCAGGAAAAGTTTTTTATCCGCGAAACATGGAGTCTGACTGGACTCTTTATCAATGGAGGATTATACGGGACAATTTTTATTGAATTATTTATTGTTAGAATTAGAATGTGAAATGTCGATTTTAAACATCTGTTATTTAATTATGTATTTTATTTAGTAAAATTTAATAAAATTTAAATGTCTCAATGTAAAATAATAATTTTGTTTAACTTTTTATTGATATTTTATTTATTTAATTTTTTAAAATAATTTTTTATAGATATTTTATTGATGTTTTATTTTAAAATTTTGTTTATATTTTATTTAATTTCATTATTTAAATTTTAATAGATGTTTTTATTTAATTTCATTGTTTAATTATTATTATTTTTAAAAATAAATTTATTTAAAATTTTAATTAAAAAAATAACATATATTTTTATTGATATTTTATTTATTTTATTTTTTAAAAATAAATTTATTTAATTGTGTAAAAAATAAAATAAAATAAAATTTTATTTAATCTAGCTAAAAATAATTAAAATATTAAAGATATGTTTAATATTACTATCACTTAGTAAACAATTGAAAAAAGATAATACAGTCTTTTGTTCATTTATCCTGTCCAGTCTATCCAATCAAACATTAGATTCACTAAAAATACTTATTTTCAGACATCTAATCCCATGAAAAAACAAACAAGGGATACACATCCAATCCAACCAAATAGTCCGGGAGATTCATAGTCCTAAGATTCAAATCCGATAAATTCTAATCTCCTTATCCAGTCCGTCCAATCAAATACACCCATACTGGACAAATTTGGGAGTTTCAATTTGCATTTGATTTGGCCATCAATTAAGGTTTGATTTGTGTGGGTTTAATTTGGGAGTTTCGGTTTGGGTTTGATTTGCATTCTCTTTATGGTGATGGTTGTGCATGATGGAGCAAGATTGGGTACATATAGTGTAGCGACGGGGGATGGTGGGTCATGAGAGGTGGGTAAATGGTGACAAGTCTCTAATGGTGGTGGGTTTATGATTGTGGTGCTGGAAGGTGGATGTTAGAACCGAACCAAATCAAACCAAACCAAACCAAGTCTTAAGTCCTATCAAATGAGGTCGGTTACATGAATCCTTCTTTGCCACATGGCCCTATCAAAGGCCATTTCGTTAGCAGTTGTGATAAAGCTGAAAGTGGTGGTGGAGATTTTTTTTTTTGAACGTTGGTGATGGAGATCAATAACGGAGATGCATAGTAAAGAAGAAGAGGAGGATGATGGAAGAAGGGCCAAGGGTTATTTTACCTCATTAGTTTAGGATATTAAATTCATTTCATATTTGATGTTAGTTCTGTTAGAAGACTAACACTTATAGGGAGGCCGGTGTAATTTCTAAAATGTCACGAAGGAAATTGTATTAAACTTAAATCTCAGGGATGTTAGTGTAATTTATCCTTACTTTTTATCTCCATTTAATGTAGTTAGAGTAAATTATAAATACACTTTCTAAAATTTATTTAAAATACATATTATCTCCTGTAATTCTAGAAATTATAAATACTCGTCTTGTCATAATTTTTTTATTTTCATCTCCTATGTAACAATAAAATTATTAATTGAAGTATATTTATGACATCATTAAAACTATTAATTGATTAATAATTCCTATTGTAAATAAATTTGGTAATTTGCTACACGATTAGAAATTGAATAGAGGGGGATGCAATGCAATTTTTAGAATCACATAAAATAATTCATATTTTAAGCAAACCAGTGTGATTGTAATTTACCCATATAATTATCTATTTAATATAAATAAGGACAAATTACACTTTAACAACCTCAACTATTGTTTCATATCATTTTACCCTTGTAACTAAAAATTATTACACTTAATCCCATCATCTATTTATTTCAATTTGTATCTTAATGACAAAAGTATCTAAAAGAAGAAAAAAAATTGGTCATAAATCCAATCTAAGGAAAGCATAAAGTATTAGGTACCATGGATATTTTTTATTCGTAAGAAGTCCACTCTTTATGAAATAGTTTGATAAGAAGTCATTTGATTGTTTTAAGAAGATATTTTATTTTCAATTTTACCCCTTAATTTATCTATTGACCATTTTTTTACTATATGTTCAAATTTATATCTATCTGTTTAAATTATTTTATATTTGTTCAAATTTTTTTGTCTATTTGTTCAACTTTATATCTATATGTTCAAATTATTTTTTATCTGCTTAGATTTGACAAATTTATTTTTTCCTATTTGTTTAATTTTTTTTATTTGTTTAAATTGTAATACAGAGGAGAGAGACTGATCTGTTTTGGATGACCTGTTCAAACCCACTTTTTTTTTTTTTGTCTCTGTCTATCTGTCTCTCCTCTACTCATTTCTTTCTTTTTCTCTCTCTATTTGTTGATTTCACAAACTGATTTTTTATCTGTCCATCTGTGTCTCTCTCCTCATCGCTTTCTCTCTCTATCTATTGAAGCAAGACATGGTTGTAGAGAAAATAGGGGATTGGGTAGAGAAATTGATTTCTCACACGCATACACATATACACAAACAAAGATTTTTAGAAAGATGTAAATATGTGAACACCCAGAAGAAGAAACCCATATACACAACAAGACATATCCAAACCCACAAGAAAGAAAGATAGAGGAGGATCCAGATGGTTAGCTGTACACACACAGATGACCAGTTATCTGTACAAAAGGAAGCTACCAAAAATCAAAGAAGCAAAACCCATTTTCTAACTATCTGTTCAATTAAGCCTTTACCAGATATGAGCTTCTAAATATATATATATATATATATATATTTGAACAGAGACAATCCTAACTGCAACAACGAAAGCAAGAAGACATAGAAGGCTTTCAAAGACAAGATTCGTCTTTAGTGACTCCACCACGGACTGTCGGCTCCAACCACCACCATGACCACCACTTTCCATTTAATCACTAACTCCAACACAAATTCAATAAAATAATTAATTATTAAACAAAATAGTACACAATTTGTTAGGACTATACATGAAATGGACGAATGATGAGAACACAAATTACAAAACTAGAAAATACCAAAAAAAATTGATATAAAATTTTCTTGCAAAATTTCACACTTTTTAGGTTGTTGCAAGGAGATTTCTCTAAACGCATGAAAAAAATTGGAGAAAATGAACTCGGGAAAATCTACACTTTCTCTAGAAAATAGAAGAATTAGAAAGTAAAATTCAAAGTAAAAAATTCCAAATCTGCGAAGTTGATGATGAAGATGGAAAATTTCTAAAAAAATTTATTAATAGAAGATAAATAAATAAAATGAAAATAAGAATATCATCAAAACAAAGGGCTGAGTAAAAAGGCCTTGGAGGTAGACCGGTCCTAGAAGGCCTTAGAGTTAGTCCGGCCCAAAAGGGACTTAAAGTTACTCCGGTCCAGGAGAAGCTTGAATCTAGTCCGGTCCTAAAGCCTTGAAGTTAGACTGGTCCCAGAGAACCTATTGTTACCTCAGTCCAGAAGAGTACTGCGGATAACTCGGTCGCCAGGTTGTCACACTCAGAGTTAGTCCGGTAGCGGCGTAACACAGCTAGCTCGGTCAAGCCTAGCTAATTATTTTGAGAACCGAAGTAAGAGCAGTGAAAGGAAGAACCAAACTAAGTGTAGTTCGGTTTAATCTGCAGCCTAGCATAGCCATGCTTACTTCGGTCGTATTGGAGTTCGGCCATGAAAAAACTATCTCACTTGGTTTAAGCAGTGAGGGGGGTATTGAAAGATAAGCATTATCTTTCAGGAGTGTGAATCCTAGGAGGACTCTTCATGGAGAAGTAAGAGTCCAACTAGGATTATGCCACATAGAACCTATAAAAGCTCACAACATCACCTATGGAGAGGTAACACAACTTTGATTCCCGAATACACAGAGCTTTTGACTATTTGTCTAGTTTGCTGACTTAGGCATCGGAGAGGTTTCCGACACACACCCGCCGGCTAGCTCACGTTTGTGTTTTCAGGGAGTAAAGCGATGTCGTACGGAGGAGCGCAAACTTGATCAACAGGATTATACAAGAAGGTTTATCTCTTTCCCGTACATATATATATATATATATATTTGAACAGAGACAATCCTAACTACAACAACGAAAGCAAGAAGACATAGAAGGCTTTCAAAGACAAGATTCGTCTTTAGTGACTCCACCACGGACTGTCGGCTCCAACCACCACCATGACCACCACTTTCCATTCAATCACTAACTCCAACACAAATTCAATAAAATAATTAATTATTAAAAAAAATAGTACACAATTTGTTAGGACTATACATGAAATGGACGAATGATGAGAACACAAATTACAAAACTAGAAAATACCAAAAAAAATTGATATAAAATTTTCTTGCAAAATTTCACACTTTTTAGGTTGTTGCAAGGAGATTTCTCTAAACGCATGAAAAAAATTGGAGAAAACGAACTCAGGAAAATCTACACTTTCTCTAGAAAATCGAAGAATTAGAAAGTAAAATTCAAAGTAAAAAATTCCAAATCTGCGAAGTTGAGGATGAAGATGGAAAATTTCTAAAAAATTTTATTAACAGAAGATAAATAAATAAAATGAAAATAAGAATATCATCAAAACAAATTCAACCCAAATTAATTCTACATAATACAATTACACACACTACCCTTCATAGCTCAAATTCTAAGAATCGGTTTGGTTGCTAGTAAACAGTAGGAAAAATCAGAAGGGGCGCACACTAAAAGACTCTAATAACGTCCCCCCATGTTTCATTCTCTAAAATTTTCTCGAGAACCAAACAAAGGTTGGTTGTTTGATGGGAAACTATAGTATGTACCTTCTTTTTCTTGGAAGATGGTATCGAAAGCTTGGGTTGTTCTGGCGAGAAGAAAAGGTGATGACTTGACGAGAGGAGGGGTGACTTGGCATGATTAGATCGTGGGTTGATTGATGATGACGAACTCTATATGTAGATCGGAGTTGTGTGACGCCGGAATACGAGGATCGACAAAGCTAGATTGAGGACTCACTGCAGCTTGAGAAGCCATCGGCGGTGACGATGGTAGAGAGATCTTGCCGGAACAACCAAATCTGACTCCAAATACCTACAAATCTGCGATTCACGCATTGATGATCGCGTTCGCCGCCGCAAACTAGCCTCATTGACTTCTACCTGAGCCAAATCGAGGACGACGAACACCGGAGGCAAAACCCGCCCCCGGAGAGAAATGATGGAGGTAGGAGGAGGCGGCAGCTATTGTGATATGCTCGATGGGCAGACGACAATGAAGGGGAGAGAGAGAGAGAGAGGGTGATTGGTGGAGGGAGACCGCCATTGAGGAGATCGACGTAAAAGGGAGCGGTGTGAGAGAGAGACGATAGAGAGAGACAGAAAATGGTTTGGTTAGAGCATCTCTAATGGTCCACCAAAAATTTCATCAAATCTGAGTAAAAAAAAAGTCAAATTTCTTAATCTCATATCAGCCACTCCAACGGTGAGTACTATAGTTTTCATCAAAACGTACTGAACCCCGGGGTACGACCGGCCGGTCGACCGGAAAGAGAAACAACAAGAGCTTCATCATCTCAACCTCTCTGCTCACGTTCTCTATGTCCACAGCAGTCCTCAGCTTACTCTTGGATATGGAATTGCAAGCGAATTTTTCGCCTGTTTCCACATCAGTGGCTAGATATGTGATCCGAAATTCACCTCTCCCGAGCTCGCAACCCAGATAGTATCGAAGCAAAATGTCACAGAAGAGCAGTGAAGCGAAACAAGAGAAAGGACAATGGAATTAAGCCAAAATTTAAGAAAATATATGTCAAGTCATTCTACAAATTTTAAATTTTATGGGATTTGAATAAAGGAAAAGAGAATTATATATATATATATAAGGGCTAAAAATAAAGGAATGAAATTGGAATTGGGGGTTACAGGCATGACTTTCTTTCCATAAAGGATTAGATTAAATAAAGGAGAAGTGTCTGTGAAAAAATTTTCCAAAAACTTCGGATGATTTTGTATATTTTTCGAAAGAACAAGAAAATGTTTGCAAAAGAGCACAATTTTTTTTTTTTTTTTTTTCAAGAACAATGCCTATGAATTTTTTTTTCCTGTATTCCTTCTTTGGGGTGATAAGCGAAAATCTAAAGAAGACTCGGATTGGTTTGAAGGTCAAGAGCTTAAATTAATGGAAAAAATGATAGGGTTGTTGTGATTTAGAAAACCAGAGCTTGATTGTTTGGAAGATCTTGGAATTACCCCGGTAGAGAAAAAAGAGGAAAATCACAAGGGAGAGAAGATGAAGGAGATTAGCCAGAGGCCACCCACAAGCATTGGCAAAAAAGGCAGGGCAAAAAAAAAGATGTAGAGGTAGTCGATCGGGCAGTTGACCGGTCAATGTAAAATTTTAACAAGTTATGCCTTGAGGTTATCCGGGAGGACATCAGGCCGGTTGTCAGGTGGGTCCACACTCAATGGCTACACACAGTAAATATCTAAAAGATGTTATCCATCCTCAGTTTGGTGAAAGTTTTGGCCTGTTCTCAAATTGATATCATTTTGATGAAACAGTTTGAGAGATAAAAACTGTCATTTTTCATCAAATTTAAATTTGGTGATTAATCTGATGATCCGTTAGGGTTTGGAAATAATATATATATCTGGGTAGTTTGGTCATTTTGTAAAATATTTTAGAGTATGAACTTCTGGGTAAAGAAAATTTAAAATTAGATTTATATACTAAGTGCCCAAAAACAAATTAAATTAAATATGAAAAAAAAATCACCAAAGATTAAAAATAAAAATAAAAATAAAATAAAAAACTTAAACAACTCCAAAATGGTTTTTAAAAAATAAACCAAATGAACTGATGAAATCATTTTAAGTATTGCATTTGAGATGTTACATACAAATCACATGCCAATTTTTCATCTATCTAAGGCCATCTCCAACGTTGCACCAAATTCATCATCAAATTCAAATTTGGTGAAAAAGTTTTTTTTTTTGCTCTAATGGTTTCATCAAACCTGTATCAAATTGAGAAAATAACAAATATTTCACCAAACTGAAGTCTAGGCTCCTTTCACCATTTTGCTATGTATGACCGTTGAAGATGGCCCCACTGGACGACCGGTTGGATGTCCCCCGGTCATCCCCTTCCTTGAACAATTCCCACAAAAATAGATAACACAGAGTGTTGGAAAAATGGTTTGTGTAACCATGACTTTTGACTAACTTTGAGCCTAAATTGAGATGGGCTCTTGACATCGATTGAGGTGTGTCTGGGTGGAAATGCGTTCTTTACCGGGTGGTGATTCACTTCGTATATTTGATTGTTAAAACCATTTTCGGAGTGAATGCGAAATTAACTCCAAAAGACTTCAGCAACACAGCAGTTGCTCTGTTTTCTTCATCATCATTTAGCTTTCTACATTAGAAATATAAAGCAGAGTATGTATGTATATGTATGTGTGTGACCTTGTGAAACAAACAAAGATGTATGTGTATATAGTGATCCAAACAAAGAAAATAGAAAATAGAAATATAAAGTGATGTATGTGTACATAGTTGGGGAGAGAGAGAGAGAGAGAGAGAGAGAGAATCAATAAAAAAAAAAACAAAACCAGTGAGTGAATTTTTTAGGTCTCCCATGGTATCCCCAGGTTTTTTGGACCCAGGACTAATCCGCCGAGGAAGTTGCCGGGCGCATATGCGGGGTCCTCTCCCAAGGGGGTTTGCTGCATTCACAAAGGCTCGAACTCAAGACCTTTGCTTAAGCGATCCAAGTCCCTTTCCACTTGGACCAACCCCCATTGGTACCAGTGAGTGAATCAATGTGCATAATAAGCACACAAAGATGTCGGACTTGTCAATTAAATTGAACATACAAACGAACCGAATGTGAAATTATTGAATAAGAAGATAATAAACACACAAAAATGCAAGACTTGTTTTTTCATTTTTTACATTGACTAGTCGATCGGTCATTCGTCTACCAGGTCAACCGGCGATTTGATGAAAAGTCAAATTTCTTTGTTGGAGCAAGCGGTATTAAAGAGAGTTTTTACTCAAATTTAGTTAAAAAAGTGATGCACTATTGGAGAAGCCCTAAGAAACAAGTCTTTAACAAAATGTTTCATTGATATACAAATTAAGAGTTTAAGGTGAAAAAAATGTAACATTTTTTAGTTGAGGAGATAAATTGATATTGAGTGTTCAAGGAGGTAAAGTATAAAAAAATTTCTTGCTGAAACAATATTTGTGTATTAGAAACACCACTATACGATGATAAAATTAAATTTTAAAAAACAATTAAATTAAACAACAATAATAAATTTAAAAAAAAAAACGTACCCAATGCCTGCATCATGATTATATTTAGTATCATAATTAGATACGAAAATATGTAAAAATATTTTCGATAGTTTACTCAAAGTCAGTTACATATTTTTTTAGAACATATTTCAATTTAACCCTTGTAATTTGATTCATGTGTAGATTACTCCCTTCATTTGGAAATAATCACATCACCTCCTCATGACTGGTCGACTAAAATGAATGGTTAGGCATTAATGATTTAACAAAAAAGATTAAAATACCTTAAAATTATAAATATTTTTGTCAGTTGTTTGGGAGGCAAAATACAATTTAAGCTCCTATGTTTTATTTCATGTGCAATTTACCCTATTAAAATTTGAAAATGAATTCCCATAAAAAAATAATAATTGAAAATACACATATAACCCTTTCATGTCTGGCACGTATTTTACATTTACTATTAAATTGAACAAAATGTTTAACGATGCACTTTAGTTTATAAATCACAAGAAAATTATGTGATTATTTCTAAATCAACAATGATAGAGACCACTAATTTTGGAGCTCTAAAAAGACCACTAATGACATGACACACAATAAAAAAAGAAAAAAAATACAACACCAAGGCCAAAACATCAAATCATTCATGGTGGGGCCCACTGCCACATCATTAGTGGTAGTACTAATTAGTGCTCTCACTCATTTTCCTTTCTAAATGAGAGAGGTAATTAACACATCGGCAAAACCACATGCAGGTGAAGTGAAATTTACCTATATTTTTTAAATCCAGCAGTAAAAGCTGAAAAAAAGATAAAAATAAAAATAAAAATAAAAATAAAAAGCTTGAGCAAATAAGTGTTTGCTTTGAATATGCCATAAATGACTGGAAATGGCCATGTGAATACTGCATATATATTTTTGGTATAAATTACACCGACCTTCCCTAAGAAATTAGGAAAAAAGGAATTCAATCAAATTTCAAATATCACTCAAGGAAAATAGATTTTCGACATAATTAGTGACATGTAAGGCATTCCTACCGCGCCTGCCGAAGAACACTGAATCAGGAAGTCCTGTGATCTTAATCTTTCTAAAAGATTTCCTACTCCGATCATAATAATAAATATTCCAGAGGTCATGTATCCGTGAAGGTTGTAGAAGTATTTCGCCTGTCTGAATTGCGCCGACAATATAAGGATCACCCTCCCGACGCCAATCAAGAGTAGGCATCATTATTATCTCTTTGACCCAAATCCAATTCTCATAGTCCTGCAAAATCCAAAGCTCCTCCCAACAAGCTTCTGTGTATTCACCACAAGCTACCAAATGGCCACCAAGTTCTCGTAGACGACGCATTCGTGAAGGTCCCCTAGGGAGTGGAATCATTTGGAATCTCTCATTTTTCAGTTCAAATGTTACTATGACATCTGCACTCATAGGAGGAGAAGGTTTCGGTATATAACAACTCCTATTTCTCCAGTGTATGACTCCATTAATACAACGACTACCCCTACCAAATTCATAGTGCCAAGGAACAGAAAGACAATCAATCTCTCTCCATGAATGTGTCCCCAAAGTGAAAATTTCACACTTGTAATCTAAGTAGTCATAACACTCCCCCTCCACCTCGATGTGTACAAAGTTTGTGAGCAACACTTTGTATTGCTTGGTAGAAGGATCAAACCCAAATGACAAATCCGGATCGCGAGTAGAATTAGCATCATCAGTAAGTAAACGTGGTGGAGGAAGGGTAACAAATTGTCGTGTGGTAGGATTCACGATGAAAATGGATTTAGACCTTCTAAGGTACCCGCATATTAAGCCATTGACAGATTGTTTAATATGATAAAATCCTGAGAGGAAATCAGTGAGCAAGTACTGGGCCGGTCCTCCTTCATAATCTGCTGAGAAAAAATGTATCTTGGTGAACGAGTAGTTGATTAAGGAGATAACAAGGTAGGGCCTAGATTGGGCACGGGTATGGTGTAAATCCACAAAAGAGGGATCCTCAATCAGAGAGCACCAATGCTTGGAGATGCACTTGCATTGGACACCACCTTTGCTGGTAGTCTTGTTAGAATGTCCACCAACATTTCTTCAGGCAATGAACAAGTAGTAAATCCACAACTATTACTGGCACTCCTTCCCTTCTTCATTGTTACTTTTTTTTTGTTTTTTTGTTTGATTTCCAAAAGTAACCAAAGGACAGAACAAGATTCAACCACTTGCAAGTTTTTTATTTTTGCAATGTACCAACAAATGGATACCTAAAACACAATGCAAAAAAACTATGGTTAAACTTAAATTTAAAAAAATATATATAAGAGATTAAATTATGGGACTATTAGGATGAAGGCCTGCCAACTTTTGATTACAAGGAAGTTGGAAAAAAATTAGTAATTCTCAAAAGTCTGTTATGCCGGTTATTTTTCCCATTTATTTCATTTCATCTCCATCAACAAACAAATTCTCAAAGTCTCAAACAAATCCTCACAGTCTTGCTTTGTTCGCTAATCTGCGTTCATGGCCTCATTTTCATGGACTACTTGCTAGCTCTGCCAGCTATGGATGAAGAACTGAAAGTAATATATATAAGCTATCTATGAACACGTACATATTGACCCCTTTAATTATGAAAATCGTACTAATATAGTACCGACAGGTGTCCTGAGGGGGAAAGTGATACATTTTTATAATTTAAGGGATCAAATGTCTGGTTTGATAGATGAGAGGGTAAAGTGCTAATATTTGAGGGGTTCTTGGAATAATTAACACTAGATGATCATTTTCTGCCTTAATTCTAATAAAACTTCAATTCTAGAATGACCAATTTATTATAGGTAAATTGAAAAGCTAAAGGGGAAGGAGAAAGATAAGTATTTTATTAGAATCCTCGAAATATTTCAAATAACTAATTTGACATTGTCGTTTGGAAAGATTTCAATCTTGAGATCCATATATAGAAAGTAACAAATCTAAATTTAACATATTTTAATTTCAAATCCATAAATCCAAACAATTTCATAATAATTAGTAGTAGGGTTTCATAAAAAGATGAACAATCTCAATCTCAATCACAATCACAATCACAATCTCATAAATATCAATAGCTAAGCTAATATAGCTATTCTTACGGATCTGAAGGTCCTTAACAAGAAAACCGAACAATCCGATTCTAATAGCAAAACCACAATTCAAATTAAGAAAATTAATGTAAACAAAGGGCACATCATATTGTAAATCAGAAGAAGAAGAAGAAAAGAAGAACCAACATACAAGTTAGAATAAAAAACTGACCTTTCATGGAGAAAAAGGATTGTACCAAGTGTATATATATATATTTGTGAAACCTCTATGCTCTCAACCTTCTTCTTTCCCAAGTGATTTGTTAAACATACAGACTGCTATCAGGCCTATAATATCTATATATTAAGAAAAGGGTCTTTTAAAACCCAAGGCTTGTGGAACCTCCAACATGCCAATCCTAATTTCCTGATTTTTTAATATTTTTTTTAAAAAAAATTGACTTGGTGATTGGTGATTAGTTCAAAGATTGTAATAATTACACTATTGATTTCAAAGATTATAATAATTATACTATTGAATAACGCAATAAATGAAATT
Source organism: Camellia japonica (assembly GCA_030407325.1). Lineage (NCBI taxonomy): Eukaryota > Viridiplantae > Streptophyta > Magnoliopsida > Ericales > Theaceae > Camellia > Camellia japonica. Next base: position 111,197,619 of record JAPPVO010000031.1, read on the forward strand.
CTAATTTCCTTACTTTTTACATCCCCAAGAGACCCATGTAATTATTGTGTAAATGGCTCTTAATGTTTTTTCTCTCTTAATTTTTTTGTTTTGTTTTTTGAAAAAATAAATAAATAAACACTTATTAAATTCTTTCAAACTCCTCGGTCAAAACCCATGTATTTAATTTATATATTAAAAATTGACTTGGTGATTGGTTCAAAGATTATAATAATTACACTATTGAATAACGCAATAAATGAAATCCTAATTTCCTTACTTTTTACATCCCAAGAGACCCATATAATTATTATGTAAATGGCTCTTAATTTTTTTCCCTCTTAATTTTTTGTTTTTGTTTTTGAAAAAATAAATAAATAAACACTTATTAAATTCTTTCAAACTCCTCCGTCAAACCCCATGTATTTAATTTATATATTAAAAAAAATTAAACTATTGAATAACGCAATAAATGAAATCCTAATTTTCTTACTTTTTACATCCCCAAGAGACCCATGTAATTATTGTGTACATGACTCTTAATGTTTTTTCCCTCTTAATTTTTTTGTTTTGTTTTGTTTTTTGAAAAAACAAATAAATAAACACTTATTAAATTTTTTCAAACTCCTCGGTCAAACCCCATGTATTTAATTATATATTAAAAAAAATAAATTGACTTGGTGATTGGTTCAAAGATTATAATAATTACACTATTGAATAACGCAATAAATGAAATCCTAATTTCCTTACTTTTTACATCCCCAAGAGACCCATGTAATTATTGTGGGTGTTTGGGAAGTGAGTTTTTATGTAGATTTTAGTAGATGTAGGTTTTTATGAGATAAAAATTTTTAGTGTTTGGAAAGATAGTTGAGTTTTTATGTGTTGATGTGATGTTTGTGAGAGAAAAAGTGAAATGATTATGGGGTTGGATGTGATATTTTGTTTGGATGTATTTTTTTTGGTTTGCAAAACTTTTGTCTTTTAGTGGTTTTTATGAGATAAAAAATTTGGGATGTTGCTTCCCAAACACCACTATGGCCTTTAATTTTTTTTCCCTCTTAATTTTTTTGTTTTGTTTTTTGAAAAAACAAATAAATAAACACTTATTAAATTCTTTCAAACTCCTCCGTCAAACCCCATGTATTTAATTTATATATTAAAAAAATTAAAACAAATATAAACAAATATAAATATCTATAATTATCCCGTGCATAGCACGGGTGATAGGCTAGTAATATTAGAAGGGAAAGGGCAAAGGCAAAGGGCAAAGGGAAAAGTAAAGGGCAAGGTAGGGATTGGCCCATTGACCCACCCAAACTGCGCAGCCCAGCTTATTTTGTTAGGGTTTGAGAAATTTATTTTTGTATATTGGGCAGGATTGGGATCATATTTTAAGCCCGTTAAATTAAGAATAAATTATTAATAGATTCTAATAGTTAGATTTAATTTTTATTAAGTTTTAATAAAATTGTCATAAAAAATAATTTTTGTAATAATTTTTTGCTTATGTTGTTAAAAATTGATAATTAGTGACTTTATTTTCATGATTTTTATAAATTGTGGCTAAAATTTATAATTAGTGATGTTTTTCTATGATAAATTTTTTAAACTGTCGCTCAAAGTTAAAAATTAGTGATTAAACTATCTCTATATCTGCACACCATCTGTATTAATTTTGGTCATTTTAGCCTTACTTTGAGGGATGTCAGAGTAATTATTTTAAATTTGTGGGGCTTATTTTGTGTAAATTATATTGACCTCTCCTAAGATTTGAAAAAAATACAGTAAACTGTACAATTTTGACATAATTACACTGACCTCTTTTTTAACAAGATTAAATGAACAAAAATTAATATAGATGGTTTGAGAATACAAAAATAAACAACGCACAATATACATTTTCAAGTAAAAGAGATAATAATATCATTTTTTTTCATTTATGTAACTAATAAATAATTGATGAAAATAAGATTAAGTATTATATGAATTAAAATATCAAAGGAGTTCAATATAATTATGTCAAAATTATAAAACTTATTATATATTTTTTTAAAATCTCACGAGAAATCAGGGTAATTTACTCTACATTTATTTAAACTTCAAAAGTGATCAACCTAATTTTCCCAAGTTAACCCTCTTTGGTTTGAAGTTTTTAAAAATGATTTTTTGAGTTTTTAATTCATATTTTTGTATTTTTAATTGTTTTTAAAAATATTTTAATCAATATTTTTTTAAAACTTTTTAGATCTACTTAATCTTGATATACTTAAAAATATAAAATTTATATAATTTGTTTTTAAAAAAATTCATTGAATACAACAAAATATAAAAATGTATTAATTTTTTGTTTTGTTTTTTTTCTTTCTTTTTTTTTTAATATTTTTTTGGGGCAAATTACCAACGCCCTCTCGAGGTTTAACTAAAATACGGATTCTCCCCTGAAGTTTGTAAAATGACATCCCGCCCCCTGAGGTTTATATTTACATAACAAATTACCCCCTCATTTATTATGCAAATATAAATCTCAGGGGGGCAATTTGTAATTTCCCAAATCTCAGGGGGAAATCCGTATTTTAGTCAAACCTTGAGGGAGTGTTGGTAATTTGCCCTATTTTTTGTATTTGGTAAATTTTTTAAAGTTTTTCTTCTTCACAAATATTATATTTTTTAATTGTATCTAGATTTGGTCTATCTAAAAAAAAAAAATTGCCTAAAATATTTAAAATAAAATAAAATGGAAGTCACTAAAAATAAAAAGAAAAATAATTTGATGAAAACAAATATGAAAAAATATTTTATATTTTTAAAATTTATTTTTGACCACTCGAAAAATAAAATTATATAAAAATGATAAAAAAATTTATTTCTATTTTTATTTATTTCTCTTATTTGTCAAAAAATAAAAATAAAAATAAATGTGACCACTAAGTCGATTATGCAAACCAAACAACACTCATAAAATGAGAAAATTGTAGACTATAAAAAGCCCTATTGGAATTTTATATGCTCTTAAGCTTTCAATGCAACAAGGTAACCCTAACATTGAAGTCAAGGCTCCTATACAGAGATATAGAAGTCCTAACTTAAGTGAACATTGTACTTGTTCACCAAAATCCTAAGAATTCTATTACCTTAACTAACTTAACCTGTTGTCCAAACTAATAGTGATCTTGATCTCTATAAACAAAAGCCCAAAGCACTAATCATAGATAAAACTTTCTATATGATACTAATGTAATGCATGAGTGCTTTACTTGGAGAGGCATTGACTGTATTATCAAAGTTTCAAGTCAAAGTCGACAATGCTACACTATGTAACATGTTCAAGCCTCCACTAAGCCCAAAAATGAAAATTTCGTCAATACAAAAATGGCTATAGCGCAAGGAAAATATTATAATGTGCACTTTAGGAGTGGTTTGGCATCACCTATAAAATCTAAAAAGTTAAAAAGTCATTAAAAAAGCAAAAAAGTTGAGATAATTAGCAAACATCCAAAAAGTCACACATCCAAAAAGTTGTGAAAAAAAGTTATACTATTTAACCTTTCCCAGTCAAGTCACACATTGAGATAATTAGCAAACATCCAATGTGCATAACTCCATGCTAGTAATAACATATACCACAAAAAATAAAAAATCATTGGCATATATATCCACATATGTTGAGAGCATCAATTTAATTTTCTAAACCCTAAAAATAATCAACACAGCATATACAAATATTTGTATGGAAAGAGTATAATTGGAGAAAATTAAAAAAAGGACAATTTTAACTATTGTGTTGTTGGGTTCGTGCTCCAACAGCTGATGACTTTGTTTGATTGGATCTCATAGAATGCTACCTCCCAAACTATACTTGTTCCCCAACATACATGCACTTGCCATAAGGAATAATAAAACAACATTTTATTTTTGTACTTATTGTTGTCTACTAGAATACAAACAATTGCATTTGAATGCTAACAAAAATGAGAGAGAGAGAGAGAGAGAGAGAGAGAGAGCCGATGGCCTGTTGGGCTAACATCTTTTGTTGGCAGAACTTGTATTCATTCAATACCCACATCTTTGATCGACTATGTCAGGAAAATAAACACAACCCGAGACATTAGGTTTATATATATTGATGAAGGACTTCATATATATTCAGGTATGTGTAAATTTTTTTGCCTGGAGGACACTAGATGGTAGATACAATTATTGGCTTATACGCGTGCAATCTCTATTGCTCACTCTTTTTCAATGAACATCAGATCTCTTCTTAAGTTTGCACCGAAGTCCATTCTTTGTATGAATTGTTGCCCCGGTAACAAGTTCCACAGATTCGGGAGATCCTTTCAGCTCCACATCAAAATTCTGTAACAACATTGTCAATGCCACCGTCGATTCCATCAGTGCAAATTGGTCCCCAACACATTTTCTTGGTCCTCCACCAAAAGGCAAGAAGGAAAAATCTGATATAATCTGTTAAATGAAGCAATAAACCATTAATTGATATTAAAAAAAATGTGTGAAATATTAGAAAGGCTAAAAAGTAGCTATTGTATAAAACCTCATTTGGGTATAATGCTCCGGGGCTTCGAGATGGATCAAATCCAGCCCACCCTTCTATGCCTTCACTATTTTTTTGTGCTAGAAACCTCTCTGGTTCAAATTCATGAGGTCTGTCCCAGAAATATGGAGATCTATGGAGATTATAAACCTAAACAGGAGAATCACAATCGAAAATCACGTTTAATAGAAAAAGAGAGTTGAAGTCAATAAACAGAACAAAAAGCTCGCAAACAGATTTTCTATACGAAGGTACCTCTAGCAAAATCAAGTTCTAACTATTTCATTTCTCATTGTAAAAGATTATCTTTTGTGGAGGGGAAAATGGGTAAAGCCCATAACAATTGTACATCTGTCATGCATCCATATAATACTAAAAATAAGCTAAAGATGCAAGAAGATGAACCACTCACAGAAAGAAAAATATCAGTTCCAGCGGGAATTGCATATCCGTCCTTGTTACCATTATATCCTCCTGCACAATTGAAAAAAAGTTCAAGGATTCACTCAATATTACAAGAACAAATATTACATAGCACAAGAAATTTGGGATGAATTACTAGTATGTTTAATTTTTCCTTTCTTACCGTACTCTTCTTTTATTACTCCCTTAAAACCAACACAAAAGCAACATAACTAAAATAAATAGGGAGAAATGAAATTACGACTACTCAAAACTTCAACCCAAAAAAAAAAAAAACTTCATTGAAATCCACAAGCACTAACTACTTTCATTCTCTCAGAGATCTTAGAAACAAAACAACAAATACAAAATTAGACAAAGGGTAAATTACATTGACCACCCCTGAGGTTTAGAAAAAATACACTTAGGCCCCCTATAAGTTTTCTAAACGATTCTGTATATTCAATTGTGTATAATACAAAGAGTACAACCGATATATATATAGCAATCCTAAACCTAATCTAAAATAGGAAATAAGAATAACCCTATACAATCAATCTAAAATATACAATCAATCTAATATATATTTCCATAATTAATATAATATTCTCACACTCCCGCTCAAACTCAAGGTGTTTCAGCAGAAAACAATGAGTGTTTGCCAAGAAGAAAATCAAATCGAGCAGTGGTGTAAGTCTTGGTAAAGAAATCAGCAAGTTGTAATACCAAAGAGACGAAAGGAAGCAAGATGGAGTCAGACTGCAAATGCTAACATACAAAATGACAATCAATCTCAATGTGCTTCGTCCGCCCATGGAAGACAGTGTTATGGGCAATCTGAATAGCACTGCGGAGTAAAGGGAGGTCGAAGAAGACTGATGGACACTCAAATCAATCAAAAGCAAGGTTTTAAAAAGCGGCCGTAATCGTTACGTAACGCCGTTACGTAATGGTTGTAGTGGTTATCGCCACCCATTACGGCCACTAGGGTTCATGTTGTTTTGAAATCAATTCCCGAACTCAAGATGAAAGGTATAATTCCCAGTTAGTGTTTGTTATCCGCTAAGAGGTGCAAACTGAGATCAAGCTAAGTTTTGTTGAGATCATCGTCCAGGCAAGAACACAGTAGATAGAGAATCCTTTACTTTGATACCAAATGATGAATCCAAAATTTAGAGAAAGAATGAAATCTAGAAAATTCCCAAAGGGAAATACAAGAGCAATGCAATATTAGTTATGAAGCCTCTACACACCTATTTGTAGGCAACTAACTCCACTACTAGCTAACACAACAACTAACAAACAGAAGCACATGATGATTACTTACATCAGTTTAGGGAAAAGAAAAAAAAAGGAAAAAAAAAAAAATTTGTGGAACCTTCAGGTCCAACTGACCTGGCCTATATTATATTAGACTATGATTATTTCACCAAGATAGTAATATATATTTCATGGGTGCAAGTTATTTTAGCCTTAAACATTCTTAGAAGATGTACTTTGACATTTTTTCTGAAGAAAAAATTGAGAAAGAATATTCTGATTGGATATGACTGGATCCTACAAAACCTCTGATCACCAAAAGAACAACAAATTATGTAGAGGTATTGATTATTTTCATATATGAACACTCAATGAAGTTAAATTGCGTATTAAACAAAAGACGTAAAAAGGTATCAGAATCTGTTGGACTCAACAATTTCAAAATTTACATGAATCATGAATCAAATTGTGAACTGAAATCATATTCACTACAGACTTTATCCCAAAACAGATTCAGCCATAGATTGAATCGTATGAATTGTAAAACACAAATCAAATTATGAATACTGCAATTCACTATCGATCCTATCCTAAAATAGATTCACATCAATCTATGCATGAATCGTGAATCAAATTGTGAATTGTAAAATTCTAAAAACTATGCACATGGTAGTGATTTTCACATGCTCTCCTTAAACGTAACACCATCCACCTCATAAGTAAGTTCTTCTGCCATTTTTTCACAATGAGAAATAATTCAGTGAGTTTGTTTTTTGGTTCTTTTTTGCTGCTCTTTAGGCCAAATAAGTTCGAAACTTCAATACCAAGTAATCGTGCCCACAAATTATTGTCAGACTCCCCTATATTTGCAGGATTTCCTTCATAATTTTCCCCCTTCCTAAAATTCCTATTATCAGCTTTTCTTTTTCCTTCCTCAAAGCTATGAATTACCACTTTTTACAAAAAATAAAAAACGGGGCAAACTGGCTTTGCCTTGAACATGAAAACAAGAACAAGTTTTAAGTTAGTGGCTCCAGATATTTCACGGAAGAATTTAGCCCTGGGTGACCTTCCCATGTAATTGCAACTATAAAGAGATGACACAAAGTAAAATGATGTGACAGATGATTTATTTGTCCACCCTAGCCAACTGCTATATCTTCGAAGCTAGGAGTACTGAATATGAAAATACTTGATGTACCTATATTGTCCACAAGCAAGATAATGGTGTGTTAGTGTAGAATTTAAACGGAACTTAAACAAATGGGAGTCTCAATTGAAATGAGTTCCTTATAAAAGATCAATAGGGCAAATATTAACATGATAAAATGAATGCATTTCACAAATAACCTTTTTATTATTTTCTTATTTTATTGTTAAAAATAAAGTCCTAAAAACATGTTTCTCTCCTTAACAAATCTCATGTTTGTTATTTCCCATTGGTTGACCTTGTGTAGCTTTACATTCACAACTGCATTTCCTCAAGTATCTTGTTAAAAGATAATTGAATCAATATCCAAAAAAAATTGAATGGAGCACTGGAGTTCCAAAGAGCTATAATCATATCCAACAGTTGAAAGCCTCGTAATACCACATTCAAAAATTCATGTTGATTCTGACGTTAAGAGGGGTGGGTGACAAAAATAAAAGTTATTCTTTATTCGAATTGTTTATCTTTCATAAATACAGTCGCCTAGAATTTGTACCTGGTAATAAATCTGACTTGAGAGTGCGTCTGATAAGCAACGGAGGCTGTGGAAACAAACGTAGAGCCTCCACAATAATAAGTCTGATGAACCTGAAAGCAGTGGAATACTAAAGATAATTACACTTTGTGCTTGAAGCATACCTAAAAAACAAGTAAAAAGTCGTAAAACCATAACAGAATTAGGTTACAGCTGGAAAAAATAAAATAATTTGATGGATAAGGCCTGAAGTCCTAATCAAAGCATCAGAACAACAAGGACATAAAAGGATTAAAATATAATATGATGTTGAGAGTTGAGACAGAAAATAACAGTAAATTTTACTCAAAAATCAATCACACACAAGAACACAACAATATTTACGTGGTTCGGCAATTGCCTACGTCCACGGAGAGCTATCACTATAGAATTTTTCCCGGAGGGAGATTACACTCACACCTCACCTTCACTCTCTATAGAACTCTCAAACTCTCACAATCTCTCACAGATGTGTTGTTGTTGTTTCTTGATTTTTCTACCCCTCCTCCTCACCTCAATTTATACACAATTGAGGGAGGAGGTGATTGGTTGTCACCAAACCCATTCCACTCTCTAGTGGGTTGGCCATTGGGGTAGTGGAGAAGATGGTGCTGCATTATATATTGCCACTATATGTCCACTAACAGCCACTAACATATTATATACATCACTAACATATTATATACATCCACTAACATAATATTAAGGCAATAATAATCAAATTTCCAGCACTCCCCCTCAAGCTGGTTTGAAGATATCTTCCATAGCCAGCTTGCTAGTCAGCTTATCAAATTGCTTCTTGTGTAGTCCCTTCGTTAGCACATCAGCTAATTGTTCACCTGTTGGAAGGTAGGTCATACAGATTATGCCAGCATTGATTTTCTCCTTGATGAAATGTTTATCCACTTCTATATGTTTTGTGCGATCATGTAGAACTGGATTATGAGCTATAGATATAGCTGCTTTGTTGTCACAATAGACCTTCATAGGTGTCGGGTGAGAAAGCTTTAATTCTTCAAGAATTCTTTTAATCCACATTACTTCACAGATTCCATGGGCAACAGCTCTGAACTCTGCTTCTGCACTACTTCTAGCTACCACATTCTGTTTTTTACTCCGCCATGTAACTAGGTTCCCACCTACAAAGGAGCAGTATCCGGATGTTGATCTCCTGTCTGTAACACTTCCTGCCCAGTCTGCATCTGTGTATACTTCAACTTGAAGATGTCCATGTTTCTTGAACAGTAAGCCTCTCCCTGGAGTTCCTTTCAAATATCTTAAGATCTTATAAACGGCCTCAAAGTGCTCTGCCCCTGGTGAGTGCATGAACTGACTTACCATGCTGACTGCAAAGGCAATATCAGGCCGCGTATGAGACAAGTAAATCAATTTCCCTACAAGTCGCTGATATTGTTCCCTCTCTTTGACTTCTTCAGCCTTAGCAGCTTGTAACTTCAAGTTAGGCTCGATCGGAGTCTCCACCATCTTACAACCAAGCATACCTGTTTCTCCAAGGAGATCAAGAACATATTTTCTCTGATTAACGAATATACCTTCCTTGGATCTTGCAAATTCCATTCCGAGGAAATACTTGAGGGCTCCCAGATCCTTAATGTGAAATTCTTTTGCGAGTTTCTCTTTGAGGGCTGCTAACTCTGCTTCATCATTACCAGTTAAAATGATGTCATCAACATAAACAATCAAAATTGCAATTTTACTGTCTTTTGAATGTTTATAAAATATTGTGTGATCTGCTTGACTCTGCGAGAAGCCACAACTGATAACTGCCTTCCCAAAGCGTTCAAACCACGCTCTTGGTGATTGTTTGAGTCCGTATAATGACTTGTTCAATCTGCATACTTTGTCGCTACCAAGTCTCTGCTCAAATCCCGGCGGTAGGCTCATGAACACCTCCTCTTCAAGATCACCATTGAGAAATGCATTTTTAATGTCAAGTTGATGTAGAGGCCAATCTGAATTTACTGCAAGAGATAACAGTACTCTAATGGAATTTATTTTAGCAACAGGAGCAAACGTCTCCTGATAGTCAATCCCATAAGTTTGAGTGAAGCCTTTAGCCACCAGTCTCGCCTTGTATCTCTCAACGCTTCCATCTGCGTTACATTTTATCGTAAACACCCATTTACACCCAACTGTTTTCTTGTCTTTGGGTAGATCAACTATCTCCCAAGTACCACTTCTCCTTAAAGCATTCATCTCCTCCATGACTGCTAATTTCCAATTCGGATCATCCAATGCTTCCTGTATATTCCTTGGAACAAACAAGTGTGAAATCCTAGATGTGAAAGCTCTATGGTTTTTAGACAGTCTTTGATAGGAGAGGTAATTTGCAATAGGATGTTTAATGCAATTTCGGACACCTTTCCTAATTGCTATAGGAACATCAAGGTCGGAAATAGAAGGAATAGGATTACCTAAAATTTCGATGCCAGAACTCGGGTGGACATTCGGGTCATTAGGATGGACATTCGGGTCATTATTCCTCAGATGAAATCGCTTCCTAGTATAAACCTGAAGCTCAGAATTTAGATCATTTTGTAGTACTTCTCCCCCTAAACAAGAATCTTCTTGACTAGGCACCATAGAACTTGGTTCTCCTAAGTGATCATTATCAGACAGATGTGGTTTTTGTGTAGGATAAATGACATTGGGGAGAGGGATAGAAATATCCCAAAAATTGTCTTCTACTCCACTTGTCTCCCCCTGAAGAGAAGTGTTGGGGAAATAGGATTTTGTTTCCACAAATGACACATCCATACTCACATGAAATTTCTTGGTTTGAGGATCGAAACACTTATACCCTTTTTTGTTTGAGGAATAACCCAAAAAAACACATTTTATAGCACGGGGGTCAAGTTTTGAACGAAATTGACTGGGAACATGAACATAGGCAGTACATCCAAAAACTTTGGCGGGTAAATCAGAAAACAACCTCGTGTCAGGAAAAAAATGTTTGAGACAATCAAAAGGTGTTTTGTATGTTAACACCTTTGTAGGCATCCTGTTTATCAAATAAGAGGCTGTTAAAATTGCTTCACCCCATAAATATTTAGGAACATGCATGTAAAACATTATAGCACGTGCTACTTCAAGTAAATGTTTATTTTTTCGTTCTGCAATGCCATTTTGTTGAGGGGTATCCCGACATGTAGATTGATGAAAAATCCCTTTTTTTGCCAAAAACTCACCCAACTGCTCATTGAAATATTCTGTTCCATTATCAGAATGTAAAATACCAATTTTGGTTTGAAATTGGTTTTCAATCATATTGTAAAAATTTGTGAATAAATTTTTCACGTCAGATTTTTTATTCATCAAATAAATCCAACATAAGCGGGTATGGTCATCAATAAATGTAACAAACCATTTTTTACCAGAAAGAGTAGTGATTTTAGAAGGGCCCCAAACATCACTATGAATCAAATAAAAAGGTTTGGAAGCCTGGTAAGGTTTTGGCAAATAAGTAGAGCGATGAGATTTTGCAAAAATGCAACTTTCACAATGAAAAGAAGAACAATCAATCCCTTTAAATAATTCTGGAAATAAATGTTTCAGATAAAGAAAACTAGGATGCCCTAGCCTATAGTGCCATAGCATTATTTTTTCTCGAACAGAGATTGAACTAGTACTATTAAAGCTCTGAGCTTTTTTATTACTAACAGGTACTTCATCAAAGTAGTAAAGACCTTCAAGCATCCTAGCACGCCCAATCATCATCCCCGAGTTCTGGTCTTGAAATTCACAATGGGATTCAAAAAATGTAACACGACAATTAGAATCCTTAGATAGTTTACTGACAGACAAAAGGTTACAGGCTAAGTTGGGGACGTGAAGAACAGCATTGAGATTAATTTTCTCAGTTAGTTTAATAAATCCTTTTCCTGCAATAGGTGAAAAACTACCATCGGCTATTCTGATTTTGTCATGACCAGAACAAGGGAAATAGGTACTAAATAAATGGGAAAAACTAGTCATGTGATCGGAGGCACCGGAATCTATGATCCACGGAGAGAAGTTTAGACAAGAGAAGGCTTTAGGATTTCTACCTGTTTGTGCCAAAAAATCACTAGGAGTACCGGATGAGGAGTTGGATTTTATCAGCTTTAAGAGTTGATCAATCTGCTCTTTGTTGAAGGGACCCGAATCGGCTTCATTAGCAGTAGGAAAGCCACGATTCTTCTCTCCTTGTTTGCTGCTTTTCCAGTTGACAGGTTTGCCATGGATCTTCCAACACGTTTCGCGTGTATGGCGAGGCTTGTTGCAAAAATCACACCAGACCCGTGGCTTATCATCAAACCTGCGCTGGTAATTTGCAGCCTTGTTGGCCGTTTTCACCGGAATGGCAGCGGCAGGGGTTGAGGTGGTTTCGGACGTGACTTCCGACATGGCTATGACGGTTTTAGGGCTGCTGTGTTTTTGTTGCTCTGATACCAACTCAAAAATCAATCACACACAAGAACACAACAATATTTACGTGGTTCGGCAATTGCCTACGTTCACGGAGAGCTATCACTATAGAATTTTTCCCGGAGGGAGATTACACTCACACCTCACCTTCACTCTCTATAGAACTCTCAAACTCTCACAATCTCTCACAGATGTGTTGTTGTTGTTTCTTGATTTTTCTACCCCTCCTCCTCACCTCAATTTATACACAATTGAGGGAGGAGGTGATTGGTTGTCACCAAACCCATTCCACTCTCTAGTGGGTTGGCCATTGGGGTAGTGGAGAAGATGGTGCTGCATTATATATTGCCACTATATGTCCACTAACAGCCACTAACATATTATATACATCCACTAACATAATATTAAGGCAATAATAATCAAATTTCCAGCAATTTTCAAAATCCTTCCCTTTCCTTTTTATAGAGCTAGTCAGTATATAGCATACATAATACCAAACTCCTATAGATGATAAAGTTGAAACGAATGAGAGGTGAGATGTTTGTACACAACAGATAATTGCTTACAGATTTTGAAAATGTATGCATGTATTTATGTAGGAAATTAATGTATTGATATTATTGATTGATATCAATATACACTTTTGTGTGTATTGTGTATTTACAATGGAGAGAATGATCTCTCTTTTATAGGGAGAATGAGTTACAAATGGAGGAATTAAATTAACCTAAAATGGAGCACTAAACAACTTAATGGAGCATTAGGGTAAATGGAGCACTTGCTTCTTGTGGAGCACTAATGGAGCACTTGCTTCTTGTGGAGCACTAATGGAGTGGAGTAGGTAGGTGGTAGTAGGTGGTAGTGGTAGGTGGAGTAAGTTATAGGTTTTTACATTCAACAGCCCCCCTCAAACTCAAGGGGGTTAGGAACTAACCAACTTGAGTTTGGAGAGAGTAACAAAACAGGAAAAATAAAATGACAAATAAAATAAAAGTGGATAGGAGACACTGTATGGTCGTGTCAGACCGTTGTAGAAGACAGTTTATGGGGTCATGTCGGACCGTTGTAGAAGAGAGTTTATGGGGTCATATCGGACCGATGTAGAAAACAGTTTATGGGGTCATGTCGGACCGTTGTAGAAAACAGTTTACGGGGTCATGTCGGACCGTTGTAGAAAACAGTTTACTGGGTCATGTCGGACCGTTGTAGAAAACAGTTTACTGGGTCATGTCGGACCGTTGTAGAAAACAGTTTACGGGGTCATGTCGGACCGTTGTAGAAAACAGTTTACGGGGTCATGTCGGACCGTTGTAGAAAACAGTTTACTGGGTCATGTCGGACCGTTGTAGAAAACAGTTTACTGGGTCATGTCGGACCGTTGTAGAAAACAGTTTACGGGTCATGTCGGACCGTTGTAGAAAACAGTTTACTGGGTCATGTCGTACCCATATAAGAGCTAACCGGAATCAATGTCGGGACAGTTTACAGAATCTTGTCGGACCCATATAGAAGCTAACCGGAATCGAAGTCGGGACAGTTTACAGAGTCTTGTCGGACCCTTATAAGTTGCACCCTCAAAAGGCGTGCCCAATCGTATCAAAAAGCGTGCCATCAAAAGGCGTGCCATCAAAAGGTGTGCCCGACAGCCATCAAAAGTCGAGCCATCAAAAGGCGCGCCATCAAAAGGCGTGCCATCAAAAGGTGTGCCCGACATCCATCAAAAGTCGAGCCATCAAAAGGTGCGCCGCTTTGTCGTCTTGCGCTGAGAGGCGCGTGAGGCGCGTGTCTGCCTTGCCTATTTAAACAAAGGCGAGGCTGAGGCTGAGGCTGAGGCTGAGACAAACCAGTTGAAACCTCTGAAAAACTCTCTGAAAAAACTCTTCGTTTTCTGAGAGTTGTATTGCTGAAACACTCTGTTGTTTTCTGAGAGTTGTATCGCTGAAACACTCTGTTGCCCTGAAAATGGCTTCATCTTCCCGTTCTGCTCCCCAGAATATAGCCTCTTCGTCCCGTGGTCTTACCCTCTTTCCTGACCTCAACGAAGCCACAACCCAGAATATGGCCCTTGAACCTCAACCAAGAGCCCCTGGACCAAGCCCCCCTGGTTTTGCGCCGTTGAACTATCCGATGGTGTCAGTGGAGCAGATAATGGCTGCTCAGTCGGATATTGAGGCGAATTATTACACATTAAGGTCATGCGTTGAGACCATGACGGCGGTCAACAACCTGTCGCACCGGCTTCAGAGTAGAACTAATGAGGTGCAGCAGTTAAACGCCCAACTGGCTCTGCTCCAGCGCATGTATAAGGATGCCCGAGCAGAGATATGTGGGCTGAAGGCAGAAAACAAGGAACTGAAGCGGAAGGCCACCGTGATGCTCAGATTTGGAGGGCCGCCATATGTGACAGTTGAGGAGCAACGGGAAGTGAACGTGCTCGGCGGCGTGGGAAACACGGAGGCAGCACCGGCAAGAGACGCCCAAGACAAAGGCAAGAGGAAGAGATCGGCAGAAGAGGCGAAAAAATAAGGCCGGTTTTTGTTGTGTGAGTTGTGGTTGATTTGTTTTGGTGAGGTTTTTTTTTTTTTTTGTGTAAAAATGTGATCGGGGTTGATCCCCGAGATGAATAAATGACAAGTTTGGAAAATGTTGTTGGTGGTGTCTTGTTTAAGAATAAAAATAAAATAAAAGAAAATAATGGATAAAGAAAATAAAGAAATAAAAAGATGGGACTTTAATAAGAGAGAGATGGGAGTCCAATATCTGAGTAATGCGTCCCCTGAGATCTGGACGGAATGCTCCTGCAAAGGGTGGATAGGAGGTTTCAAGAACAGCCAGGGAGTTCACTTACATTTGGAGAGTTCACATTTGACATCAATCTTGGATGGAATGTGATTAGTGATCACCACAAGTTGAATATGGAATTTAGGCATCTGGGTTGTCCACAACTCAAGCAAAACACCTCTACGAGATCAATGCCAGTGGCTTCCAGATCCACCTTGAGCAGCAGCCACTTTCCTTGAAACGTACTGAGGCGGCTTCAGGCACATCCACCACAAATGACTCAATCACTAGTGTCCCGTGGTCTACCAATTGGACTTGATGACTGATCTCTTGGGAATACCATCTCCTGAATCCATAGCCAGGATACGAAAGCTCGTAGATACTTGAGCAGCATGCGGAGGAAAAGGCCTATTCCTTTTTGCCAGAAGTTCCCAAATGCAGATCCGCGTGCACTTTGTTTGCTAGAAAAAATGGTAGCATTTGATCCCAAGGATCGACCTTCTGCTGAAGAGGCTCTTGCAGATCCATATTTCAAGAACTTGGCCAGGGTTGAGAGAGAGTCTTCTTGAGGAGCACTATGGAAATGGTGGAACTGTTGCTCCACCTGAGAGGCAACACGCATCATTACCGAGGCCATGTGTATTATATTCATCAGATAACTCAATGCAGAGTTCAGCAGAAGTCACAAATGATATTACCAAATGTTGCATCAAAGAGGTGGAAAAGCCACACGTGGACAGGATTTCTGGGATCCCCAAGACAAGATTGCCTCTCCAAGTTCCCCCTACTGTCGCAGGTGCTGCTGCTGCGAGGCCTGGGAAAGTGGTTGGCTCAGTGTTGCGGTACAACAACTGTGGAGCAGAGGCTCTTGAACATCGAAGGATGGTTAGGAATCCAGCTGTTCCAACTCAATATGCTGTTTCTACCTCAAGAAGAAACCCAGGTTCTAAAAAATGAGAGGAGAGAAGACGGAGTTGAAGGATCCAGAAAATTCCAGCGGGCAGCGAAGGCAAAGTTACCGGCCGGCTGCCCGCCGGTGAGGAAGAAATACAGGCCTAAATCTTATAGCTCTGATACCATGTAGGAAATTAATGTATTGATATTATTGATTGATATCAATATACACTTTTGTGTGTATTGTGTATTTACAATGGAGAGAATGATCTCTCTTTTATAGGGAGAATGAGTTACAAATGGAGGAATTAAATTAACCTAAAATGGAGCACTAAACAACTTAATCGAGCATTAGGGTAAATGGAGCACTTGCTTCTTGTGGAGCACTAATGGAGCACTTGCTTCTTGTGGAGCACTAATGGAGTGGAGTAGGTAGGTGGTAGTAGGTGGTAGTAGGTGGTAGTGGTAGTGGTAGGTGGAGTAAGTTATAGGTTTTTACATTCAACAATTTATGTTAATCAAACATGCGGTTTGGTAAATATACATTTTCACTTACTGGATATTAAGGCTGTTCATAAAACCGACTGACCCTTCCAAACCGACTGACCTGACGCGAAGCAATGACCCGCGGTTGGTTTCAACCAATCACATGGTTGGGAATGGGTGTAAAAATTCGTGTACCAGTTTGAGTGTTGGGTACACAGCTATTCACCCGCATTAAATCTGACCAACCGAATTCTTTTATTATCTTAGCTTTTGTAGTTGTCCCACGTGGCGTGTTGTTATGGACTTGAGGGATTACACCTTATCATTTAAGGCCACTAACTGTAGCACATTGGTACTCATCCATCAGAGTTGTTGACATTGGTACTCATCTACTACTAACTCTTTATTTTCATCGATCAGATAGTTGCATAATCAGAAGGAAAGCTTGTCCTCTCTCTCTTTCTCTCTCTCTCTCTCTCTCTCTCTCTAACACACTCAGCTTCAATATTATCCTTCATTCTCAGTCACTAGAGCAGATGGGATGGAGACGGCGACAATGCTGAAATAGTCGCGGTGGAGTTGAGATCATGGCAGGAGCACCGATATCGTAACAGTGGTGGTGAGCTTGTGGTGTTGGTGGGGCAGATCTGCCTCCCCCTCTATTTCTTCAAACACTCCCTCTCTGATCTCCCAAACCCCTCTGATTTCTGTCCTCTCTGAGCCCGTGTTGAGAATGAGATTTTTATGTTGATGATTGTGAATGACAGTTTGTTGTTGGACCGACCAAAGCCGGACCGGTTATTATACCACCTGAATGATCAGTTCCGAATCGATATTTGGTCGAGATTGGTTCCAAACTGAAGTTATTGGTTCAGGTGATGGAAGACCGGCAAAACCAACCCAACCCGACCCTTGATCAGCACTACTAAATATCATGTTTTGCATGCAGGTGTTGTAGCTATTATTCCAGATATCTACATAAATTGTACATTTTTCAACATATCCAATCTCTCCAATAATTAGGGGGTATAAGCTAAGAAGCATGAATGAGGATACGTGACACGCTGATACAAAAATTTCAAGAAATGTAGGACAAGACACGCGGGGCACATGCGTAAGACATATAGTTTTACATATTTATTATATTGCATATATAAGGATAAACAATTATGATGTCATATAATAAATATAAATTTAATTCAAAAAATATTTTTTTAAAGTAACAGACAAAAAAAAAGTATAAATTTATGTTATTTTTCTTCTATCATTTTCTAAGTAATTTTATTCAAACTTGTAATTTGTCTTATGCATGTCTAAAGCTATAGATGTGTTCCTCAAATGTTTGAAGCATGTCTGAGTTCAGAAAATTTATAAAAGTAGTTGGACATATTTGGATGTATGTCCAATAGGTATTGGGATGTGCCCAATGAGTGTTGTGTCATGTTGTGTCGAGTCAGACATTGACACGAGACAATACCTTCATAGAAGTGTACATGCTTCTTAGGGTTAAAAAAGTGTGCATTGATTTTCTAGAACTCCAAAAATTGATTAACACGTCTTTGTCCTAGTTGCTCCCCTGTCCCCCCTTTCCATTCCTCCATGAAGTGGTTATGTGGCAATATTCTTATTTCTCCTTCACTTGATATATTTTATGTCAGGTTTAGTCTGTTGTATTTTATTCCTCTATTAAGTAGTAGTTATGTGGCAATATTTAGTCTGTTGGAATATTTATGTGGCAATACTTATTCCACTATAACAACTTAACAGATGGATAAATATTGCCACATAAATATTTTATGTTTGGTTCAACAGACTAAACCAGACACAAACATGTTTTGAATTTCAGTATAAGAAATAAATATTTTTTGATTAGTAAAAAGTATGTATTATATTCAAGAGGCACCAAGGGGATTTCTACCAATATCCAATGAAAAAACCAAAATTCTTATACGTCGACCTAATCCAAATGCTCTACAAAATTCAAAAATTGATTCAAGCAATGATCAACCCCACCAAAAAACCAACTATATAAAATAACCAAACTATTATTCTTCAAAACAAAAGTAGGAGTTTTGATTTCGTAAAAGAATCTTCTATTACGATCCCTCCAAAGGCTCCACATCAATGCTGAAGGGCCCAAACACCAAGCACACCTGTTGAATGTAACAATTTCTATGTAACAATTTCTACCAACTCCACCTACAATTTCTACCTATTCCACCTACAAATACTCCACCTACTCCACATTAGTTAGTGCTCCATTAGTTAGTGCTATAGTTAGTGCCCCATATAGTTAGTGATATAGTTAGTGATCCATTATGGCTCCATTGTATCCCATTTCTCTCTATAAAAGAGAGCTCTTGTAAGAACAATATGTATCAATCAATAATATCAATACATTAATTTCCTACATGGTATCAGAGCAATAAGATTTAGGCCTGTATTTTGTTTTCTCACCGGCGGGCAGCCAGCCGGCAACCTTGCCTTCGCTGCCCGCTGGACCTCAAACCAATCACTCTCTTTATCCGAGGCAGATGTAAATCTTTCCTGTGGCCCAGATAAGAGCACTGCCCTTCACTGTGCTGCATCTAGTGGATCTGTCAATGCTGTTGATGTTGTAAAGATGTTGTTACTTGCTGGTGCAGATCGCAATTTGACTGATGGCAATGGCCATAGACCTATTGATGTTATTGTCGCTCCTTCAAAGTTTCCTGACTTGAAAGATACCCTTGAAAGGCTCCTCAGGAATGATGATTCTGTTCATCTACCTGACATTAAGGTATCCTTTGGTGGTGAGAAATCGAATTCGTCATCACACTTATCGTCTCCAGAAAATGGTCCCTTGTCTTCTGCTGTGGATTCAGCATCATCACTAAATAATTTTAGGCTGAGTGATACCCGAGCATCCTCTCCGCCGGAGAGGAAAGAATACCCAGTTGATCCTTCTCTTCCAGACATCAAGAACAGTGCATATTCCACTGATGAATTTCGAATGTTCTCATTTAAGATCTGGCCTTGTTCTCGAGCGTGTTCTCATGATTGGACTGAGTGCCCTTTTGTTCATCCGGGTGAGAATGCCCGAAGAAGAGATCCAAGGAAGTTTCATTACAGTTGTGTGCCTTGTCCAGATTTTCGTAAGGGGCAATGCAGACGTGGGGACTTGTGTGAGTATGCTCATGGGGCTTTTGAGTGCTGGCTACACCCAGCACAATACAGGACCAGACTCTGCAAAGATGGCACAGGTTGCTCCCGCAGGGTTTGCTTCTTTGCTCACACATCTGAGGAACTTCGGCCACTATACATGTCTACAGGATCTGCTGTTCCATCCCCCCGATCATCCACTTCTGCTGCTACTTTCATGGATATGGCTGCAACATTGAGTTTTTTGCCTGGTTCTCCGTCAGCAGTTGGTGGCATGGCACCTTCTCCTTTCAATCCACCCATGTCCCCTTCTGGAAATGCTATTACGCACCCATCTATGGCTTGGCCACAGCCAAATATCCCCACTTTACATCTGCCAGGAATCAATTTACAGACAAGCCGTCTGAGATCATCTCTTAACGCCAGGGACATCCCCGCTGAGGAGCTTGAAATGCTCCTAGAATTTGAAGTTCAGCAACAGCAGCTTTTGAATGATATGTCATGCTTCTCACAGACACATCTTAACACATCCTCCACAAAGCTTAGAGAGAGAGAGAAGGATGGGGCTGCTAACAACGTGGGTTCATCATTCCCCCTTACTTTCACCCACTCTTTCAAAACTCTATAATCTATTCCACCGCCCCAACATCCTCCACCCAAAAATATTCTCTCTTTTCTTTATCATTTTTTTTTTTATTCTTATTATTATTATTAAACAACACACACCAGCACCCAAACACAAAACCACAAATCCTTTCACACACCCATTCATTTTCTTTCCACAAATTTGTCCTTTATTTATGTTGGGGATCAACCCCGATCACAATTTTACACAAAAAAAAAAAAGAAAAAAACTCAACAATCACAAACTACCACAACCCATAACCACCACAAACACCGACCTCACTTCTTCGCCTCTTCAGCTGTTCTCTTCTTCTTGCCTTTGTCTTGGGCCTCCCTTGCCGGTGCTGCCTCCGTGTTTTCCACGCCGCCGAGCACGTTCACTTCCCGTTGCTCCTCAACCGTCAGATATGGCGGCCCTCCAAATCTGAGCATCACGGTGGCCTTCCGCTTCAGTTCCTTGTTTTCTGCCTTCAGCCCACATATCTCTGCTCGGGCATCCTTATACATGCCCTGGAGCAGAGCCAGTTGGGCGTTTAACTGCTGCACCTCATTTGTCCTACTCTGAAGCCGGTGCGACAGGTTTGAGACCGCAGTCATGGTCTCAACACATGACTTCAGTGTGTAATAATTCGCCTCAATATCCGATTGTGCAGCCATTCTTTGCTCCACAGACAGCATCGGAAAGTTCAAAGGCGCAAAACCAGGGGCGCTTGGTCCAGGGGCGCTTGGTTGCGTTTCAAGGGCACCTTCCCCGACCATCTCTCTTGTGGACTCGTTGAGGTCGGGAAAGAGAGTGAGCAGCCCCCGGAAAGAAGAGGCTATGTTCTGGGTAGCGGAACGGGAAGAAGAAGCCATTTTCTGGGCAACAGAATGTTACAGAATAGCTCTCTCAGAGAACGAAGAGTTTTTCAGCTGGTTTGTTATGCATCAGCGGCAACCTCGCCTTGGTTTAAATAGGCAAGGCAAACAAGCGCCTTACGCGCCTCTCAACGCCAGACGACAGATCGGCGCGCCTTTTGATGGCTGTCGGGCACACCTTTTGATGGCACGCTTTTTGATGGCACGCCTTTTGATGGCACGCCTTTTGATAAGATTGGACACGCCTTTTGAGGGTCCGACAAGACTCGGTGAACTGTCCCGACATTGATTCCGGTTAGCTCCTATATGGGTCCGACAAGACTCGGTAAACTGTCCCGACTTTGATTCCAGTTAGCTTCTATATGGGTCCGACAAGACTCTGTAAACTGTCCTGACATTGATTCCGGTTAGCTCCTATATGGGTCCGACAAGACTCGGTAAACTGTCCCGACTTTGATTCCGGTTAGCTCCTATATGGGTCCGACAAGACTCTGTAAACTGTCCCGACTTTGATTCCGGTTAGCTTCTATATGCGTCCGACAAGACTCGGTAAACTGTTCCGACATTGATTTCGGTTCTCAGCTACAACGGTTCGACACAGCCATATAGTGTCTTCTACAACGGTCCGACATGACCCCATAAACTATCTTCTACAACGGTCCGACATGACCCCATAAACTGTCTTCTACCTTGGTCTGCCATAACCATACGGTCTTCTACAACGGTCTGACACGACCATACAGTGTCTCCTATCCACTTTTATTTTATTTGTCAGATTATTTTTTCCTGTTTTGTTACTCTCCAAACTCAAGTTGGTTAGTTCCTAACCCCCTTGAGTTTGAGGGGGGCTGTTGAATGTAACAATTTCTACCTACTCCACCTACAATTTCTACCTATTCCACCTACAAATACTCCACCTACTCCACATTAGTTAGTGCTCCATTAGTTAGTGCTATAGTTAGTGCCCCATATAGTTAGTGATATAGTTAGTGATCCATTATGGCTCCATTGTATCCCATTTCTCTCTATAAAAGAGAGCTCTTGTAAGAACAATATGTATCAATCAATAATATCAATACATTAATTTCCTACAACACCTCCTCCTCCTCCTGCTGTCAACTATAGCTCCCCTACAAGCAAACAAGAACACCAAAACTATAGACAGGAAAACCCACCTCTTGTCAAACAAGACCAAAAATAAAGTCTAAAAATGCCAAGCCACCAAACAATGGGTAAGAAGATCCACCAATTCACCATCTCCCTTGCACATACAACACCAATTCACAAGGATCTATTTCCTCAAGATAAAATTATCAATTGTGAGAATCTTGCCACACGACGTTGTCCAAAAAAAAAAAAAAACCCACCTTGGATGGAGCTTTAGTCCCTTAGATTTCTCTCCAAGGGAAAGGAACATCCTTGAGGCCCAATAGAGCAACATATAAAGATTTCACCTCAAAATTTACAAATTTTAATCTCACCCAAAACGGGGTATCATCCCTCTCTCCTTAGGTAGTCACTAACTGGAACTCCTTTATCAATTGCAATCCTAGTGAGAGTTAGGAACACTGTCTCCAAAATCTTCTTCCTGCACCAAAGATGGCACTAGAAATGGATCCTCAACCCATCGCCAATCACAAACCTCAAGTGACATTACAAATCATACCATCCTTTCCTCCAAAGGCCCAAACATAAGACAAAAACCCCAAAAATGGCCCAATCACCCCACAAACACTCATTAGTTGTAGAGGAGAAATCAACCTCAACATCATAGCCCCTCTTCCTTGTCCTCCAATCGACAAACATCTCCACTTTAGGCCACTTCAAAATCAACTCGGCCTATAAATACATACACACCTTCTCTGACCTCTTATCCACTCCTCTTGGGTCAAAGTCCTCCAGCACTTTTGCAACCCATCTCCAAAGTTTGATTTAGATATATAGAGCAACTTGAAGTATGAGAAAACAAAAGCTCTCACCTCCAAAAAAATTCCACCATAGTTGACCAAATTCTAGCACTCCAACTTCCCCACACCACCAATGAGACTGCCTAGTATGAGAAAACAAAAGCTCTCACCTCCAAAAAAATTCCACCATAGTTGACCAAACTCTAGCACTCCAACTTCCCCACACCACCAATGAGACTGCCTAGGAAACCACTGCCTCTTTTGCACCTCAATACCTCCACCTTCTTGGATGCTAGCCATGATGACTCAAACCCTAAAGGACCCTTTCTTGGTCAAGCAAGTGATCCCTAAAGGACCCTTCCTTGGTCACCAGTTTTTTCCTTCCATCACTCCAACCACTACCACATTGACCATCTTGTTACTGACTTGGAGAATCTTCCTCATTTTACTGTTTGTGTGCTGGCCAAGAGTGTTATTAAATGTGCGCCTAGGTGTACGGCTAGTGTTGAATAGCTTGATGTACATTCTTGGGCCCATTACCTATCAGCTTAAGCTTTTGGAAAAATTGGTGACTTAAAATGGTATCAGAGCTTAGGTTGAGAGAGAGCATAGGTTCAAGTCTCTTCGTTGGCATTTGGTATTTTGCCCTCGTTTGGTTTCTTCTTCTTTGCTTGGGTATTTGTTTATCTTTCTATTTGGTTCTCTCTTTGTATCTCCACATGCAAGACGTCGCACGTGAGGGAGGATGTTGAATAGCTTGATATACATTGTTGGGCCCATTACCTATTAAGTTAAGCTTTTGAGAAAATTGGTGGCTTAACACCTAGGTCCAAGGCTTATCAAGGTGCAGTCAGTGTGCTTTGGAGCATCTCAGGCCAGGCGAAGTGAAACAGGACCAATAAAGGCGCAAAAAGCGTGTGCCTTGGGCTTAGGCTCAAGGCACACGACTTGTGCACTTCTTTTAAAATGTTTGTTTATTACAATTACAGTCCTTGATTTCACTTAATCTCATTTATTTATTTATTTATTTTGTTTATAAGACCAATAAAGGCGCAAAAAGCATGTGCCTTAGGCTTAGGCTCAAGGCGCACAACTTGTGCACTTCTTTTAAAATGTTTGTTTATTACAATTACAGTCCTTGATTTCACTTAATCTCATTTATTTATTTTTGTACCCAACACTTTTTTAGCCCTAATTATACAAAGGCGTTGGTTGCATAGAGCATTCAGCTCGACTAGACTAACTGTTGTTGTTATTCTTCTTCTTCATCTCCTCAATCTCCTTCTTCTCCTTCTCTATGCTTATCTTGTTTGACACTTCGATTTGGTCGCTATTTTTAAATGTTTATGATTTATGCATTAAATGTTTGTGTTTATGTGAACCTTGCATTATTTATCTATGATAAAATATTGGTGTTTGTTGGTATTTATGTTTTAAAATGTTTAATATTTTATTTTACCTATGTTGCAACTTGAATTATTTTTTTATATAAATATTTCCTTATACTAAATTATCTATTTTTTATCGTCAACATGAGCCTCACTTCGATGAAGCTCGCGCCTTGCCTTGCACCTTGTGCATAGGCCCTAGAAAACCTTGGCACTTCAGTGCGCCTATTGCCTTTAATAGGAAGCACAAACACTCCAAAATGGGTGTCGTGTCAACGTTGGACACATGTCCGTGTCCAACGCGGCGCAGACTCACATGTCAATATGTTTTTTTTTTAATTATTGTTCTTTTGCAATACATGTGGGGACACTTAATGGACACATTTCATGTGTCTAAACAGGCATGAAGTACCTCTGTGGGAATTTTTTACTTTTCAGAAAGCTTATATGGAAACATAAAGGGGATTTTGGCAGAAAAAACAAAATGCACTCACATCCATCGATGCCTCTCATACCTCTATTCCCTAAATTTATATTCGTACACATAGAAAATAAATATATATATTAAAAAAAAACTGTCATATCCTCGCCATGATCGTATCCTAATTTTTTTAAAACCGTTGTGTCCCGTGTCCGTACTTGTGCTTCCTGTGCTTCCTAGGAATGAATACATATCTATAAAATGAAAGTTTTAAAAATTCTTTAATTTCTTATAATAGACGAAGTGCATATGACATTTCTGTTTTTGATGTTGTTCATAAATCATTTTATGGAAAATTTGGTAGACAATTGTAGTTTAATAAGAATATTTGGCACCTTGCACGCGACACCATCTCTCTAGAAGGTTATGGTTACCATTACTACTATACATACATTTAGAAGTCAGAAGCAATATCTGTACACACACACACACGTGTACATTTGTATGTATGTGCATTATTGAACAAAATGAAATTTCCCTCCACATGTATGAATCTCAACATGGACATTGTCATTGATCTCAAAGCCTTATTTTATCTTTATCCTACATCAATGATACAATTCACATATCAAGAACATGACAACAGTGGGAGCACTTTTTTTTCATAGCCACAATGAGCATAAACATATTTTGTTGCTGCAGCCGATTACAATGGAAAATAAACATAATAGGGATCTGGAAAACAATTATTATCCAATATTAATAGAAAAAGGTTCAGAGAAGCAAACTCTGTAACCTACTCTAGTTTCTTAAGTGACTCAAAAGATGGTCTGCCCTGACCAAGCACCAAATCAATCTCTGCTTGAGCTTTCTTCATTTTAGAAGGATTCTGCATGACAGCAAGACAGACATTATACACCAGCATAGCCACACTTACTAACAGATCTTACTGAGAAAAGCAAGGGAACAGAAAAACTGAATTTGACATGACTGAAACTGAATTTGTTTTTAGAGAAGCATACTTGTGCAAGAAGGAAAACAGCCCAAGTAAGCACAGCAGCTGTTGTTTCATGGCCAGCAATAAGCATCGTCATCAGGTCATCCCTTAGCTGTTACAGTTAAGAGAGAAAACCATAGGTAAGCATATATTTCTGTTAGATTAGTATATTATTAGTTGGGTTATTATTCAAGTGTAATTATTGTTGAATGTAACAATTCCTACACCTACTCCACTATAGTTAGTGCACCATAGTTAGTGTTCCATTACCATTACACCTACTCCACTATAGTTAGTGCACCATAGTTAGTGTTCCATTACCATTATACCTACTCCATTTAGGTTAATGCTCCATTTAGGTTAATGCTCCATTAATTTAGTTTAGTGCTCCATTTAGTTCTTATTGCTCAATTAATTATGGCTCCATTGTATCCCATTTCTCTCTATAAAAGAGAGCTCTTGTAAACACATTGTATATGAATCAATCAATCAATAATATCAATACATTAATTTCCTACATGGTATCAGAGCTATAGGTTAAGCTCTTGGTGTTCTTCGCCTTACCGGCGGGCGGCAACCTTGCCTTGGCCGTCCGCCGGACCTCAACTTATTCTGTTGTAATCTTTATCAATACACATCAAGTTCACCTATATTTGGATCATCCCCTTCTGTGTTTAGTTCTAGTTTTTTATTCTCTACAAACCCAACTGGGACAACATCTTCCCAGGCCATTCTCATCATCATCACCACAGATCTGCCCAATTTCACAGCCCAGGTGCTTCAGGTTTTAGGGCTTGGGTATGAATAGTGTTTTTGGCCAATCAACTGGCCCTTCGTGTTCAGGCAATACTAGCAATGAAATAGGTGATGTTGAATGTAATATATGCTTTGAATTAGCTGAAGACCCAATAGTGACTCTCTGTGGCCACCTGTACTGTTGGCCCTGTCTCTATAGGTGGCTGCACATACACTCACATTCTCATGAGTGCCCGGTGTGTAAGGCCCTCGTAGAGGAAGAGAAGTTGGTTCCAATATATGGAAGGGGCAAAACAAGTTCAGACCCAAGATTCAGATCAATTCCTGGAGAGGACATTCCTCAACGCCCTGCAGGCCAGAGGCCTGAAACAGCTCCTCCGCCTGCTCCAGATGCAAACTATTTCCGTCAAGAACAGGATGGAATTTTGGGAGGTTTTATGCCTAGGGGGGCTGCAAGGGTTGGGAATTTCACCTTGTCTGCTGCTTTTGGTGGTTTGATTCCGTCTTTAAACCTTCAGGTGCATGGATTTAGTTATGCTAATGCATATGCTCCCCCCACTGGATTTCCTCATATGTTTCCTGGTTCATTTCATGGGGGTCATGCTCATGGATTTCATCATCATCACCATCATCATTCAAATCAAGGACAGCAGAGAGATTCATTTATGAAGATGTGGTTCTTCTTTGTTGGTGTTGCCACAATATTCTACCTTCTTTCGGCATAGGGATTTTATTTTGAAAGGTGGAAAATAGGCATATAGGAATAATAGTAATGCACCTGTCTCTGTTATTTCAGTAAACATCTGATTGTGCTCGGAATGTTTTTCAGTAGGCACACAGCGCTTGAGGTACTGGAGGTTCAGCTTTCGGGTAAGAAAGTAGTGAATGCAGCTGCATTTTGGAACGGTTTGAGAGGCCAGCAGCTGCAATTTCTTTCTTTATTTTTTCTTTCCCATTATTTTTAATCTTTTTCAAATCAAATTCATACCATTCAGATTTGCACACCAACCTTATTTTATTCATGCCGGGGATCAAACCCGATCACCACCTTACACCAAAAAAAAAAAAAAAAAAAAAGAAAAAAAATCTCCAACCACAACCTACTACCACCACAACAAAAACCGGCCACTCCACCTACAACAAAAACCGGCCTTATTTTTTCGCCTCTTCAGCTGTTCTCTTCCTCTTGCCTTTGTCCTGGGCGTCCCTTGCCGGTGCTGCCTCCGTGTTCCCTACGCCGCCGAGCACGTTCACTTCCCGTTGCTCCTCAACCGTCACATATGGCGGTCCTCCAAATCTGAGCATCACGGTGGACTTCCGCTTCAGTTCCTTGTTTTCTGCCTTCAGCATACATATCTCTGCTCGGGCATCTGTATACATGCGGTGGAGCAGAGCCAGTTGGGCTTTTACCTGCTGCACCTCATTTGTTCTACTTTGAAGCCGGTGCGACAGGTTGTTGACCGCAGTCATGGTCTCAACACATGACCTTAATGTATAATAATTGGCCTCAATATCAGATTGAGCAACCATTATCTGCTCCACTGCCACCATCGGATAGTTCAGCGGTGCAAAACCAGGGGGGCTTGGTCCAAGGGCACTTGGTTGCGGTTCCAGGGCAACTGCCCCGGTTATCTCTCTTGTGCACTCATTGAGGTCGGGAAAGAGAGTAAGACCCCGGGAAGAAGAGGCTATGTTCTGGGTAGCGGAACGGGAAGAAGAAGCCATTTTCAGGGCAACAGAGTGTTTTAGCGATACAACTCTCAGAAAACAACAGTGTTTCAGCGATACAACTCTCAGAAAAATGAAGAGTTTTTCGGAGTTTTTTCCGCAGGTGTTTTTGCCTCAGCCTCGCCTTTGTTTAAATAGGCAAGGCAGACACGCGCCTCACGCGCCTCTCAGCGCAAGACGACAAAGCGGCGCGCCTTTTGATGGCTCGACTTTTGATGGCTGTCGGGCACACCTTTTGATGGCACGCCTTTTGATGGCGCGCCTTTTGATGGCTCGACTTTTGATGGCTGTCGGGCACACCTTTTGATGGCACGCCTTTTGATAAGATTGGGCACGCCTTTTGAGGGTCCGACAAGACTCGGTAAACTGTCCCGACATTGATTCCGGTTAGCTCCTATATGGGTCCGACAAGACTCGGTAAACTGTCCCGACTTTGATTCCAGTTAGCTTCTATATGGGTCCGACAAGACTCTGTAAACTGTCCCGACATTGATTCCGGTTAGCTCCTATATGGGTCCGACAAGACTCTGTAAACTGTCCCGACATTGATTCCGGTTAGCTCCTTTAAGGGTCTGACAAGACTCGGTAAACTGTCCCGACATTGATTCCGGTTAGCTCCTATATGGGTCCGACAAGACTCGATAAACTGTCCCGACATTGATTTCGGTTATCTTCTACAACGGTCCGACATGACCCAGTAAACTGTTTTCTACAACGGTCCGACATGACCCAGTAAACTGTTTTCTACAACGGTCCGACATGACCCCGTAAACTGTTTTCTACAACGGTCCGACATGACCCCATAAACTGTTTTCTACATCGGTCCGATATGACCCCATAAACTATCTTCTACAACGGTCCGACATGACCCCATAAACTGTCTTCTACAACGGTCTGACACGACCATACAGTGTCTCCTATCTACTTTTATTTGTCAGCTTATTTTTTCCTGTTTTGTTACTCTCTCCAAACTCAAGTTGGTTAGTTCCTAACCCCCTTGAGTTTGAGGGGGGCTGTTGAATGTAACAATTCCTACACCTACTCCACTATAGTTAGTGCACCATAGTTAGTGTTCCATTACCATTACACCTACTCCACTATAGTTAGTGCACCATAGTTAGTGTTCCATTACCATTATACCTACTCCATTTAGGTTAATGCTCCATTTAGGTTAATGCTCCATTAATTTAGTTTAGTGCTCCATTTAGTTCTTATTGCTCAATTAATTATGGCTCCATTGTATCCCATTTCTCTCTATAAAAGAGAGCTCTTGTAAACACATTGTATATGAATCAATCAATCAATAATATCAATACATTAATTTCCTACAATTATTCTATGCCTTAGGGCTCTCTTGTAATTATTAATCTTCATTAATATAAAAGGGGAATGATATCACAATCATTTCCTAATCTTGGTATTCTCTAAAATCATCATGGTATCAGAGCCTAACCCTAAAACCTAAACCCATCTACCCATACAGTTCTTGTTACCCACCAGAGTCATCAGCCACCACCGGAGCCACCAGCCGTGAGGCGGAGACAGGTTCTCTTTGTTGGCTCAAGCTGACTCCACCCTGAGGGGCTTCGGCTCAAGCCGAGAATGGCCCAAGTGGTTTCGGGTGGCTTGATGTCTATCTAGGGTTCGGCTCACCCTTGTTGGTCGAAATCAGCAACTCAGATCACCCTAGGGTTCGAAACGCACTTGGGTTGCTCGAAGTCCTTACCGAAGGCCCATCCTGGTCTTTTATTGGTCCTTGCCGCTGGTGTAGGCGCTTCTTGCTTGGCCGACTGCCCCTATGCCTTCTTGGCTTCATGCGATCGTCTCTATGCTGTCGTCTCTCTTTTGAGTTCACTTTCTGTCTCTCTGCTTCTGTCTCCCTTTCTGTTGTTTCTTTAGATTGTTGTTGACTTCATTTCCCTTAAACCCATAATAAAATAATAATAAATAAATAAAAACTCTATGAGTTCTTAATTTGTTATACTTTTATAGTGGTCATTGTATCTTTCCTTCCACCACCATCTTCCGGGTTTGTGATTGGCACTAGTTTTGTTGAGGGTTCGGCAGTACAATATCCATGGCAGTTTCCACCAGTGTGTCCACAACTTCTCAAACACCTAGGAGTAAGAGTTCCATGATACCTCCGACTATGACTGATAACCTCAACCCTAGTTTTAAAATCACCACCTCTCTATTTAATGGTCAGAACTATCTAGCGTGGTCGCAGAGTTTGACTATTTTTTTGAAGAGCAGAGGGAGGATAAAGTATGTTGATAGCAGGATATAGGCACCCAACACCACTGACTCGGGTTATGACCAATGGGAGATTACCAACTCTTTGATTATGGGTTGGCTTATTCATTTGATGGTAACAGAAATTGGTGAGGGCTACTTGTCTATGAAGATTGCCCAAGATATTTGGGATGCTGTGGTTGCTACTTATTCCCGTATAGGGAATTTCTCATAGGATTTGAATTGTAGTGTGACGTTTTTTCTTGATCATTGTTTTTTTCAGGACCTTGTCACGAGAAGGACCATTGGCAGTAGTAGTGCAGAAAATGATCTCTACTTCCTGGATCAACCGGACAAGCTTGCTCATTCTTCCACCACGACTCCTACTACCCAAGATGATTTATGGTTGTGGTATCAGCGTCTTGGGCATCCTTCTTTTTATTTACTTAAGCATTTATTTCTATCTATTTTTGCAAACAATAATGTGTTTGAGTTTCTTTGTCAGTCTTGTCAACTTGAAAAACAACACAGACCTTCTTTTGGCCCCAGTTTTAATAAAAGTTTAGTTCTTTTTTCATTAATACATTCTAATGTCTGGGGTCCATCTCATGTTATGTCGGTGAAAGGTCATCGATGGTTTGTTACATTTATTGATGATTTTTCTCGTACTACTTGAGTGTATCTCATGAAAGACAAGAGTGAGGTTTTCTATGTGTTCCGCAATTTTCATAATATGATTTGTACTCAATTTGGAGCCACTATCAAAATCTTTCGTTCTGATAATATGGGGGGAAATACATAGATTTTGGGTTAGGGCAATATTTTTCTACTCACGGCATTATCCATCAGACCTCTTGCACCAATACCCCTCAACAAAATGGGGTGACGGAACGCAAGAATCGTCAGCTTCTTTACATGGCTCGATGCATGTATTTTTCTATGAGTGTGCCTCGGTCCTACTGGGGCAACGCTGTTCTCACTGCTGCCCATCCTATTAATCGTCTTCCTACTCAGGTCTTGCAAAAACAAGCTCCCCTTCAAGTCCTCTTAAGTTCCGAGTCCTTATTTTCTTTTCCTCCAAAAATATTTGGCTGCGTCTGTTTTGTCCACAATCACTCTCCTACTCGTGGTAAGTTGAACCCTTGCTCCCTCAAATATGTTTTCCTTGGGTACTCTCCTACTCAAAAAGGGTATAAATGTTATCACCCTCCTCGTAAGTGGTTTGTGTCCATGGATGTCACCTTCTTTGAGTCTCAATCCTATTTCTTGTCATCTCCGGTGTCACAGTCCTCCCTTCAGAGGGAGCCCTGGTGTGAAGTGATTCCTGTGATTCCTATGGTGGAACCAGTTGTTCTTGAACCACCACTTCTTACTGGGACTACAGAACCCAATGTCACCAAGTTTGTGTCAGGAACAAAGACAAACAAAAAGTTCACTAGATACAAGACACCACTTCTGCTCACCCACTGCCATCTCCTGCTTCTGATGAGAGTTCAGGTAACTTTGAATCTCTTGAGTCCGCTGATTTTGATACTCCTATTGATCTTGACTTTCCTATTGCTAAGAGAAACGGTGTGAGATCTTGTACTCAACATCCTATCTCCAATTTTGTGCCCTACTCTCATTTGTCGTCCTCATATAGAGCTTTTGTGTCAAATATTTCCTCTGTTAGTATTCCTAACCATTTTCAAGATACTCTTGCTACCTCTGAGTGGAAACTTGCCACGATTGAGGAAATAAAAGCACTTAGGAAGAATGGCACTTGAGAATTGACTGAGTTACCCGAGGACAAACGACCTGTGGGATGCAAATGGGTGTATATGGTGAAACACAAAGCGGATGTTTCCATTGAGTGTTACAAGGCTAGACTTGTGGCAAAAAGGTTCACTCAAACATATGACGTTGTCTATCAAGAGACCTTTGCACCCGATGCTAAGATGAATTCAGTCAGAGTACTTCTTTCTCTAGTAGCTAATCTAGATTGGCCACTTCATCAGCTTGATGTAAAGAATGCCTTTCTCCATGGTGACCTAGAAGAAGATGTATATATGGACATTCCTCCTGGTTTTGAGGATCATCAGACAGAGGGTAAAGTATGCCGACTTCGGAAGTCATTATATGGTCTCAAACAGTCTCCAAGGATTTAGTTTGAGAGATTCACTCAGGTTATGCTTAAATATGGCTTCAAACAGAGTCAGGCAGATCACATCTTGTTTATGAAACATTCCTCACGTAGTAAGACTACAGCGCTCATTGTTTATGTGGATGACATAATTCTTACAGGCGATGATAGTGAGAAAATACCTCTGTTGAAGAAATATTTAACAAGTGAGTTTGAAATCAAAGACTTGGGGAGCCTGAAGTATTTTCTGGGAATTGAAGTTGTTAGCTCCAACGATAGGATATTTATCTCACAGAGGAAGTATGTGCTTGACTTGTTGAAGGAAACTGGGATGCTTGGCTGCAAGGCCTGTGACACTCCACTAGAAGCCAATCAGAAACTGAGGGATGAAGAAAGAGGAGCAGCTATTGATAGGGGGAGCTATCAGCAATTAATGGGTATGCTCATCTACCTATCTCACTCTCGTCTTGATATTGATTTTGTTGTTGCTATCAATGTGGTTTAGCCAGTTTATGCATGCTCCTCATCGGATTCACTTCGAGGCTGTTATGAGAATTTTGAGGTACTTGAAATCTGCTCCTGGTAAGGGTCTTTATTTTTCAAAGCATGATCATCTTCATGTGAAAGCCTATACAGATGCTGACTGGGCTGGATTAGTGACCGATAGGAGATCAACTTCAAGATATTGCACCTTTGTTGGAGGCAACCTAGTTACTTGGAGGAGTAAGAAACATAATGTGGTTTCCAAGTCAAGTGCAGAAGCTAAGTTTAGAGCTATGGCACAAGGGGAATGTGAGCTCTTATCGATCAAGTTATTATTGAGTGATTTAGGTATTGATCAGACGGACTCTATGTGGTTATACTGTGATAATAAGGCCACCATCAACATTGCTCACAATCCGGTTCAACATGATAGAACAAAACATATTGAGATTGATCGTCACTTCATTAAGGAGAAACTCATTATTAAGGAGAAACTCACTAGTGGCATATTCACCAATGGCTTTGGGAGTTAGCCATTGCATGACATCTTAGGCAAGCTGGGCATGAGATATATCTTCGTACCAACTTGAGGAAGAGTGTTAGATTAGTATATTATTAGTTGGGTTATTATTCAAGTGTAATTATTCTATGCCTTAGGGCTCCCTTATAATTATTAATCTTTATTAATATAAAAAGGGAATGATATCACAATCATTCCCTAATCTTGGTATTCTCTAAAATCATCAATTTCAACTGGAATTTTAGTCACTAACAAATCTCAAATGCTCAAAGGGGAATAATTGGCTGAGGGAAGATTCCATTTTCCACTAAGGCTCCAATTTACCAATTAACAATAGACACGTTCCAGAAGGAAAAATATGCATATTCCCATCGGGATAAATGAGAAACCTATTATAATAATCACGGAGATGTACAGTAGGTGTTTACTTAAGCGCATTAACTGTTGACATAAAATCATTCTCATAGAAGCAGACAGAAAAGTTGCAGTTACTCACCTGACGATCATCAACATCAGCTCCTCTCATATCAACTAAAAATCGTAAAAGACTTGCATCCTGCAAACTTCAATAGTTACGATGCTAAAATTCATGACTGGTTTAAAAATTTAGCAAATGTTTTAAACTATATTCAGTGATCATTAGAGTTGAGGAAAAAAAATATGAATTTGGTCAATTTTTGTAATGAAGGATAAATACCTACCTTAAGATTTGAGTAGTCCCTTTGCTGTAGTTTCTCAACATCTGTTTCCTGCCATAAGGTATAATCAAATCAGGTTTAAGACTCTGGTTGGTGGTGCATTTTGTTTGTTTGCTAACATACAAGAACTAAGGATAAGCACATAATGAAAAAAGAAGAATGATGTTAAACCTGCATTAGATACCTATTAATTCTTTACAAAGATTAATGGATTCTTATTAATAATCAAGCTTT
The DNA here is from genome assembly GCA_030407325.1 of Camellia japonica. Taxonomy (NCBI): domain Eukaryota; kingdom Viridiplantae; phylum Streptophyta; class Magnoliopsida; order Ericales; family Theaceae; genus Camellia; species Camellia japonica. Next base: position 111,232,234 of record JAPPVO010000031.1, read on the forward strand.
AATTTGTTTTGATGCAAAAAGTACAGTATTTCCATCACCGTCCAAGTGTCCATAAGCAATTGAGTTTCTTTCCAGGGCCACAAGGAATCATATTTGACAGCAAAATCAATCATGCAATGTAGAAAATTAATGTATTGATGTTATTGATTGATTGATATCAATATACACATTTATGAAGACCATATTACACTCCTTATATAGGAGAAAACAAGAGCTACTATTTGTGCCACTAAGAGCCACTATTACCACTAAGAGCCACTATCACCACTAAGAGCCACTATCTATATCCTTACATATTATAGACATCCACTACATCCACTATCTAGATCACTAACAATACATTACATATAATATACTAACAGCCCCCCTCAAACTCAAGGAGGATAGAGACTAGCCAACTTGAGTTTGGAGAGAGTAACAAAACAGGAAAATAAAATAAAAGTGGATAGGAGACACTGTATGGTCGTGTCAGACCGTTGTAGAAGACCGTATGGTTATGGCAGACCGATGTAGAAGACAGTTTATGAGGTCATGTCGGACCGTTGTAGAAGATAGTTTATGGGGTCATATCGGACCGATGTAGAAAACAGTTTACGGGGTCATGTAGGACCGTTGTAGAAAACAGTTTACGGGGTCATGTCGGACCGTTGTAGAAAACAGTTTACGGGGTCATGTCGGACCGTTGTAGAAGACACTATATGGCTGTGTCGAACCGTTGTAGCTGAGAACCGAAATCAATGTCGGAACAGTTTACCGAGTCTTGTCGCACCCATATAGGAGCTAACCGGAATCAATGTCGGGACAGTTTACAGAGTCTTGTCGGACCCATATAAGAGCTAACCGGAATCAATGTCGGGACAGTTTACAGAGTCTTGTCGGACCCATATAGGAGCTAACCGGAATCAATGTCGGGACAGTTTATCGAGTCTTGTCGGACCCTCAAAAGGCGTGCCCAATCTTATCAAAAGGCGTGCCATCAAAAGATGTGCCATAAAAAGATGTGCCCGACAGCCATCAAAAGGCGCGCCATCAAAAGATGTGCCCGACAGCCATCAAAAGGCGCGCCGATTTGTCGTCTGGCGTTGGGAGGCGCGTGATACGCGTGTCTGCCTTGCCTATTTAAACCAAGGCGAGGCAGCCGCTGATGCAGAACAAACCAGCTGAAAACTCTTCGTTCTCTCTGTAACACTTCTGAGAGAGATACTCTGTAACACGCTGTTGCTCTGAAAATGGCTTCTTCTTCCCGCCCCGTTACCCAGAACATAGCCTCTTCGTCCCGGGGTCTTACTCTTTTTCCCGACCTCAACGAGGCCACAACCCAGAATATGGCCCTTGAACCTCAACCAAGCGCCCCTGGGCCAAGCGCCCCTGGTTTTGCGCCTTTGAACTATCCGATGGTGGCAGTTGAGCAGATAATGGCTGCTCAATCTGATATTGAGGCCAATTATTATACATTAAGGTCATGTGTTGAGACCATGACTGCGGTCAACAACCTGTCGCACCGGCTGCAAAGTAGAACAAATGAGGTGCAGCAGGTAAAAGCCCAACTGGCTCTGCTCCAGCGCATGTATACGGATGCCCGAGCAGAGATATGTGTGCTGAAGGCAGAAAACAAGGAACTGAAGCGGAAGGCCACCGTAATGCTCAGATTTGGAGGGCCGCCATATGTGACGGTTGAGGAGCAACGGGAAGTGAACGTGCTCGGCGGCGTGGGAAGCACGGAGGCAGCACCGGCAAGGGACGCCCAAGACAAAGGCAAAAAGAAGAGAACAGCTGAAGATGTGAAAAAATAAGGCCGGTTTTTGTTGTGGTTGTGGGTTGTGGGTTGTGGGTTTTGTTTTTGTGGTGTTCGTGTTTGTGGTTTTTTTTTTTTTTTTTTTTTTTTTTTTTTTTTGTGTGTGTGGTGAAAAGGAAGGAAATCGAATAAAAATAATAAAATAGGGTAACGGTGATGGTGATGAAATGATGAGTATGGTGATGATGAATATATAGTGATGAATAAATAAAAAGAAATGAGAAGTTAGACCAACTAAGCTTTTATAATGCCGTTGACTGATTTAGGACCAGTGCAGCCCATTGTTGTTCCCAATCCTCCATTAAGCTTTAACACAACAAGTTTGTCCAAAAGCTTCCTAGTTTCATCAGGATCTTCAGGCGTTGGTGCTAAGCTGTCTTAGTAGAGTCTTACAAACGCAGGAAGTACAAATTATTCACCAACCAAAGCTAAATTCGGGGATATGAAAACTTGAAGCAATGAATATGAGCACAAATCCAGAAGTGCACACCATTCCAACATTTTGTCCAAATGACCCAAGATTGCCAATTGGTTGGGGAGATACTGCAGGCGAAAATGGAGTGAGAGCCCTCTGTCTGTCTGACGGTTTTGACCAATCTGACCAAAGTCCACTAGTTCTGAATGCATCAAATCCTTGCTGCAAATCATGAAAACCAAAACCTCCAGGATTTCCAGAAAAGTTGCCTCTGCCAAAAGATGTCACCGGGGAGGGATAACTAGGTCTCGGCCCCAAGAGCATTCCATCAACTTGTTGGTCAATACTCACCACTGAGTTCAGCATTGGTTGTGAAACTGGAGTTGGTGGGGTGATATATTGCATGCTAGGAGGAACTAGATGCTGATAATATGGTGGCCCAGAGAATGGATACTGCTGAGGGGAGTATAATTGGGCATCTTGCCCAACAGAAGGCAAAGGTGTTGTAACTGGGGAATATGGTCCATATGGCATTTGTGGACTATAGCCATAACCAGTATGAAACAAAAGAGAAGGATTATCATTGTAGATGCCAGGAGATCCAATATCCAACCGCTCAACATTAACATATGAAGGGTATTCATCCCATTCACCAGGAGCATTTTTCAAAACCTTTATAGTAAATGGCCTGCGCCTCTCATCTTTTGCTGAAAGAGGCTGTTCCTTCATTTATCTGGTTCCAAAGGTATCCCTTCTGCATCCATGATCAGTATGCTAAGTGGCTGTTGTTGGGGTGGTTGTTGTTGTTGATAAAGTTGATGTTGGTAGGGCATGTAATGTTGTTGTTGCTGTTGCTGCTGCTGGTACATCATCTGCTGCTGCATCACCATTGCAGTCGCAGGGTACTGCATCGCCATCCATTGTTGCTGATAGTGCTGCATCCACTGCTGCCTCTGTGTGTGTATGCTCCTCAAAGTTGCAGACATGGTGTTCGACAAAATGTCCCAGAGATGATCAACTGTTCATCAACAACAAGAAGCTCAAGAAGAATAATTTGTGGCAGCGGAGTTGTGTAGAGGTCCGGCGGGCGGACAAGGCGAGGCTGCCGCCCGCCGGTGAAGCAGAATTACTAGGTTGTTAACCTTGCTCTGATACCATGTAGAAAATTAATGTATTGATGTTATTGATTGATTGATATCAATATACACATTTATGAAGACCATATTACACTCCTTATAAAGGAGAAAACAAGAGCTACTATTTGTGCCACTAAGAGCCACTATTACCACTAAGAGCCACTATCTATATCCTTACATATTATAGACATCCACTACATCCACTATCTAGATCACTAACTACATCCACTATCTAGATCACTAACAATACATTACATATAATATACTAACATGCAATTTTTGGTATCTTCATTTTAAAACACTACAGGTTTATCAGTTTTAGCATTAATTTACAGGGCTAATGCTTGATGCAATAGTAAAAAAATGGAGCTGTCACAAATTGGGCCATCAAGCAGGACAAAGTTTCAAGGATAGACACTTCAGGTATCTAAGGTTAGGTCATTGCACAATTTACACCTCCAGCACCTTGTGTCAGCAGGAGCAGCATTGGAAAAGCTAGTGAAATGAGTTTTTTGGTTTTGATGTTGATTTGATTGTACAGAAAACCAACACTGTACTAGAGTTCCATATGTAAGATCTAACAAAAAAAAAAAAAACGAAAATCCTATTGGATTCCTACTTCCTGAAAGAGGCATCCATTAGGATTTAAGTGGTTAAAGAAATTTCTTACAGAAAATTGACAACTAAATATTATCCACAACCAAGGGAGAAATAGATGGAGGTCTATCAGTGGATGATCTTACAATTTGACTTAATTATCAGTTCTGTTGGCACTACTCCTCACAGGGTGATATATAACTAAGAAATTTATCAAATAATCCTACCTGATTACAGAATTTAGTAATGAAAGTATTCCAAAAAACCAACAAAAGAAAAGAAAAGAACTATTTCATATAATTTGTGAACCCACTACCATCATTAGAAAACAAACATAAAAAGTAAAAAATTCTGAATGCCAGTGAAACAAACAAAACATGTTAAGGTTTTAACAACACAAAATACAATAAAATGCCTCGAAGTGTCCTACAAGAATATGATAATTCTCTCTTTTCCCACAATAGCAAGAGATATGTTGCAAGTGAAGCACCATTGCGTACCACCTCAATGTTTTGCATTCAGAATATGGTTACATAATTTGTCTGATTTTCAGTTCTCAACTCCTTCCCTTATTCAGCTTTCTATCCACTCACCTGTCTGGTCTCTTTTGCATTTCTAATGAGACCATCAAGACAGTCATTGATGACCTTAAGGTCCTTCTGGAATTTTCGCTGCCTGGGAACTAACCATCTTGCCAGAGGAATATTCCAATAAGGGATGTAAAAAGTCGAGCGATGCTCAGCTTCAAAAAGTGTACCATATACTGCCTGTAAAATAACAACAGAGGAGATGACCAAAACTTTCTATATAACACAGGAACAAATAAAAAATTAAATATAAAAAGAAGGAAACCATAAAACAAGAAGATAGTCTAATCGAAACAATTAAATTTAGGTAGAAAAATATGCACGTTACAGTGTCCCGTATCGGCTCAAACTTTCAAAGTAGTCAGATGTTGTCATGGTGCCAGAGCCAGCAAATTCATTGATTCAATTCCAAATCCCATTTAAGTCCTGGCAATTGTTAGTTTGTAATATGCATCCAGTAGGGGGGCCCTCTCAAGTCTCATTGAGCCAAAGTCTGGTAATGACACAGAACTTTTTTATTTTTATTTTTTTTCCTTTTTTCCTTTTGAAAGCAACATAATTTTGGTTTTGTTAATTTAAAATAGATTTGACCCATTGAATCATGTCTTAGCTAATGTGTCATGTTGTGGTTAAAACTACAAGAAGAGCATTGCAAGCCACACTACCGAGACAATCCAAATCCTGATTGCTTTTGCTTTAATGTGCTTGATTTAGTTGCTTAATTAATGTTGAATTAATCTGGGGTAAATCTGTTAGATTAAAAGATTCTTGTTTAGTCATCTTTAACTGACGAACATCTGAGGTCATTTTGTGTACTCTAACAGAACAAAGGTTCTTTAAAATTTCCTTCAATTGGTATCAAAGCATAATTCCTCTTGTTTAATTGATTGTTTCTAAGTTAAAAAATGACAGATAACCAGGGGAAGCTATTGTTACATGATCTTGGGTAGAACTCAACCCCAAAAGCTAGCTTGTGAGGTAAGGGTGCCCTCACGCCTATATACTTCACATTACTTTAGTACCAAGGCAGTGTGGGACCTCATTTCACACCCTCCCACACGCCTAGTGGCTCACTTAGCAGCATCCATGGGCATGCAGGCCAGGGACACGCACGCACCCTACCTATCCCTAGGTACTTCGGCTCTAATACCATGTTAAGTAGCCAATTTTCGCAAAAGCTTAGACTTGTAAGTAGAGAGTCTATTTAATGTATATTAAGACCCATCTTTTTTACTCTTTATTCGATATGGGACTCTACTTTCATACATGTTTCAACAATCTCCCCCCCATGTGTGAAACAAACATTGGGCCTCACCTTGCTCCCCCTTAATCTTGATCTATAACTCTCCAACACCGTGTCCAACCAAGGCCACTCGCACACACTCCATCGTGAGGCATCATACTCTGTTGAGAACCACCTTGCCGTGGTCCAACCTTGCCACCTGCACCAATAATTTTCTTGCTCCATTGAGACTCTTCGTGCAAGCTCAAGCCCACCAACATCAATGCTCCAAGAGAGCCCGCCCATAGATCGTTAGCCATCAGTTCTGACACTAGTTACACACTTATATACTTTACATTACTTTAGTACCCAAGCAATGTGGGACTTCACTTCACAGCTATACCAAGAAGCCAACAAAGACCTTACTTTAGGCCTCGAAAAGAAGTCCCTAGACTAAATGAAAAAAAGGCCTATCGGAAAAGAAGGCACAATTTTTTTTTTAAAGCCTACATGTCATAGTTAACTTAAGACCCTATATAGTTTCCACATCTTTTCTGGAAAATAAGATACATTCATGGGACACATGTTAGGGTATCGTCCTTGGGAGACATGATAGCATTTGAGATGATGCACCTAAATCTTAAAATGGAGTTCATGTCATGCTAGCATGAGTTTACTGTGGTTGTTAAATCGTACAACTCAAGTGATCTACTTAACTTCAGCTGCCGACGTGGTTGCATCATGCGGACCTCACTTATGTGGAATTTACAACACCTATGTACTTAGTCGAAGAAGCAAGACTTAGGTATGTTGAAGTCTTCAACAAGGCATCGTGGACTTTGGGGTTTAGTGCTTGGTGGCTAGAGACAAAGGCGTCACTACCTTTATCAATACAACTTTGAAAGAATTGATAGCTTCCATCGATGGGTTAACTACTTCTATCATAGAGGCTAATGTCAACTTTGAAAGAATTGATAGTTTTCATCGATAGATTGACTATTTCAATCCAAGAGGGAGGCTAATGGCAAAGCTAACAAGCTAGAACACAGCTTAAAAAAAAGCTAACTTTGGCATTTAGCAAAGCTTTTTGGATTCAACTTAATCAATTCAATCATATTTTTTTAGAGAAAAAAGTTTGTTTGTTTAAAGAAACTAGAGAGGTTTTTTTCAGGATTAAATTTTCCAACTTTTATGTGTTCGACAAAAATTCCCATAGAAGTGCATTTTTGGATTATCACTTTCACAAATTCTAGGGCATTTTGGACATTTACGCATCAAAAAGCTATTTGACAGCTTATTTACCAAACAGGTTTAGCTTTTTCACAACTTATTTAAAGCTTTTTAAGCCAATAGAATAGTCTAAAAAGCTAACTTTTAAGTGTCACCAAATGGGCAAAGATAAAACTATAAAAGAGTAACATGAACATGCTGTTGATGTTGAGGATATTAAGGAAACAAAAGCCGAAATTGTTGTTGTAATTAAAGAAAGCATGGAAGAGCATGCTGATCATGATTCCAAAGCTAAGGAAGTCAAAGAAAAGCATGTGAATACGATTGAACTTTCAGCTCCTCATAGGAAAATGATGTCCACAAATTTCCAGATATTCCAACCATAGAGTTTACCATTTCAAATAAATTTGATGGAGTAATGAAAATGTCAGATTTGTTTATTTTCTCATTGTTTCGTCAAAAAGATCAATTTGAAAGAATGTGATGTAGGACATATGCCTAACATGTGATGTTAGTTAGTGGGTAGTTAGTTCGTAGCCTATATCTAGTGAATTGGGGATCAATTGTAACTAACTTTGATATATGATAATTGATTGATTAGAGATATTCTCTCCAGAACCTTAGGGTTCACTGGAAATCGACTTCGCACCCTCACTTTGCATTGATGAGTGCAGTTCGGCTTTGCAACCCTAGTTTCGCTGAAGATTCAACATCGCAAGACTTCACACTGAAGATTCATCGAAACATGATTTCAATCAAGGTCCAACTCGAATCCCTATGACTTCTCGTCGCAAGTTGGGTGTTTCTTGCATATTCCCGAACTCACAAAGCTTCCTTGATTCCAATTCACTGAATGAGTTTTCATCTAGGTTCTGAAGTTCATTGCTGTTGAGTTCGATTGACTTCTCTGTTGATCTGATTTCACCAATCGACATCAGACTTGGGTTCCATCGCGAAATCAACATCAGGCTTTAGTTTGTTCTCTTGAATCGCAATCGCGACTAGTTCTGATTGAAGGAGATTTGCTGAAACTTTGTAGACTGGTTCGAAATCAACCTTCAACTCTCTGACTTGAGTTCGAAATCAACCTGTGACCTTAGGTCACGGCTCGAATTTGGATTCGTGACTTCGTTGTGGGATTGTGACACTATTCTTGCAATCTGAGTTGATCGAAGCTTGGCTTCCACAATTGATTTTAACATCTAGATGATCAAAGCTTCTCCTGGGTTATTCGACCATCTAGTAAGTGATTCAACTTCATTGTTTCAATTCTTTATTTCAAGTCAATTTCAGCAACTTGATTCTTGAATTGGAAATTGGGTGGGTCTTGCATATCTAGATTTGATTTGTTGTGTTCATTCCACTGGTTCACAATGTGTGATTGGTACATTGTTGTTTGTTGTTGTCCAATTGGGTTTGTGATTATTGTGACTTGAACATTTGGGGATGTCAATAGCTCAACGAGGTCGAGGTCGAAGGGGTGGTCATGGTAGGGCTTATGCCCCGGATTTGGGTGATGATGCCGAGGTCAATCTACCGGTTGGAAGGGATAATGGGGTTCCATATCTAAGAGATGAAATGATGGAGATGAGAAGGCAAATTCCTGCTTTAACCGAGACGGTGCAACGTCTCCTACGTCCTACCAAAGGTAGTAATGGTTCCAAGGATCATCAACTTGATGATTCATTTGGTGCTTCGCATAGGCGTAGAGCACATTCACATGGGTTTGATTCTAAATAGAATGACACCGTAAAGGATTTAGAGTTTCTTGAATTTCATGGAAGCTACAATCCGGATGTGTTCGAGGAATGATTGAAGACAATTGAGGATCATTTGGAGTGTCATGATGTACCGGAAGCAAGGAAGGTGAAATTGGTTTTTCAAAGCATCAAAGGTCATACCTCTGATTACAAGTTGGTAGGCCAAGAAAAGGTTAGAGAGTGGAGGAAGAAGGAAAGGAAGCTCAAGGAGCACGTCTTGCCTTTCTAATCACATGCCACCTTTGTTGGTTGAGAAGCAACAAAAGATGGGCATTTCAAGTTCCGGACATCAATACTAAAGTGGCTTTGCAATCGGACAACCATCCTATGACTATGTCCAAGTCGGTTACTCAACTAGTGTTGGAGTGCAAGAGATTTTTCATGACGGATGTCATCATAAGATGCTCTTTAGTGGCAAGGTGGTTGAACCAAGAAATGATGAGGAAGAAGCTTCTATCTTTGGTGAATAAGACATGGAGGATAATTGTGAAGCTCTTCCAATTTGTGATGAAGATTTTCCATCCTTGATCAAGATGAGAAACACGACTATGATCAAGATGTTGTCATCTTTGATGACGATGGTGAGGCATTGGCTTATGAGGAAGTTGATGTTTGTGAACATGAAGGCGTTCCATTTTTGACACCTATGATGATGAAGATGACCTTCTTGTAGAGAGTGAAGGTGTACTTGAAGATGAAGAAAGTATCGTAGATGAGGCAAGTTTTGCTCTCACATGGCTTCCCATGAAGGAAGTGGTTTCAATCCCACCTTCTATCTCTTTTCTACATTCCATGAAAATTATGTTGGTGAGTCATGACATTGAAGTTACATGGTTGTTGAATGAACTTTGCTTCCGAGAAATGCCTCTTATGCTATCTTCAAAGCCATTTGTTCCACTTTGTGTTGATGAACTTTGCTTAAGAGAAATGCCTCTTATGCTATCTATATCTAGATGTACTCAAAAAGTAAAATATTTGTGAAGAAATCTGCAAAAAATTCAATAAATACAAAAAAGTACAAATTAATACGAAAACTAAAATCTGATTTTGAAAACTGGACAACCATAGGAATAAGAAATTTCTAGCAACTAAAAAAAAAGAATACAATCTGTTCTTTGCACACATGATTAGGTTCTATTCTTAAACTCCCTTTTCAGGCCCTAAACCCAGCCAATCAAGTTCACAATTGTTCCCCACCTTTTGGCCACTACATCCAAACTATAACACTACAAAATAATTGTTGTCAAGGATTCCACGAATTCCGAAAATCCTGAAACAAACAACTTGTTGAAAATCAAGCCCAAACAAACTTTTCCATCTAAAAACCATTGAAACTTTCTTCTCCCTCTTAGAATGCTAAATTTAGACGCTTTCTATAACAAAACCTACCACAAAGTCCACTCATAGGCAATCTTGGACCAAGTTTCCTACAGTTGTCCTACATCACTGCACCTTCTAAAAAAAATATCATTCATTAGGAACTTAAAATCATTGAAACTTTCTTCTCTCTTAGAATGCTAAACTTATAAACTTTCTATAACCAAAACACTCCACAAAGTCCACTAATAGGCAATTTTGGACCAAGTTTCATAAAGTTGTTCTACATCACTATGCCTTCTAAAAAAATCTCATGCATTAGGCATTTGCCACGCTTCATGTTGATAATGGCTTCCAAAAAAAGTGTAACATTAGATGATAACATAATGAACCTAACCCTCTTTTTCCAAAAATAAGAACGAAGTACAAGATAAATCCATAAACTTGACATGAGTACAATTGATCCTTTGCATGTAAACATGGAACAAAAAAAAAATTATATATTTATATGCATCAGAAAAAGACAAAATATAAATAAAGATCTTATTTGGAAGGAACATTAGTGAAGAGAGTATGAGAAAGTAACCATTAATTACCAATACATGATTATGAAAGCAATTTTCTTATTAAATGAGAGGCTTGTTGTCATCAACAGCTTATCAGACAACAAATACGAAAAAACCCCAAGAGAAAGATAATTCTAGCCTCTAGGGGATAAAAATGCACATTCATGGGATGGGATGCAGACACAATACAGAACGAACAAGCAAATATAAAATCAAAGTAAAATGTAAACATGCACCAAAAGACTATGTTCAATAATTCTTAGTATCTAATCAAACCTTAATAATAGGGGACTCTTTTGTGACTGAACCAAAGTCATAGTTGAAAACACTAAGCCCTATAATATCAAGTGCCAAACTTGAAAATTCTTCTTCAAGATCCAACTCAATTTCCTTCCCCCCATTCAAGCCCTCCCTTTCCAGAAGCTCCTCAAATTTCAATATTGTTCTTCCAGAACAATTTGTAAATATTTTGACCATAGATTCCAAGTACAAGGCATGAAATCCAGGAGCAATAACTGCAAATAACATGTTAACCATATAAAAATGTCAATCTTGAGAAAGAAAAGCTCCAAAAGGTAACAACCAACAACCAAAGTAAGTGCACTCAAGAACCTGAGCACATAAGAAGTGACATATAGAAGTTGTATTTATTCAAAACCCACAATAACCATATGCCATACTTATAATTCCTTTTTATCAGAATGATGACTAACACACTATTTCTAACACTAAGGACATTCACTTCTTTTTCATTTCATCCTCCCTTTTAAGAGATTTCACTTTTTTCTTCTCCTTTTATTCTTTTTCCTTATTTTATTTTATTTTTTTAGTATTTCAAATCTTCAAGAACTTCAATTATTTTCTTTACCTGGTAAAGGGAAAATGAAAAGCTTGACTATCCACTCAAGGCACCAAGACACAAATCATGCTACAAGGAGTGGTGATTAAAAGCTTTCACATATTTCAATAATGAAACTGAAATTGGTACAGCTAGCAAAGAGTTCAACAAATTTCAGAACATCATTTTGAATCGAAGAAAGAACCTAAATCATAAGAAAAGAATAAACGACATTGTCATCAAAATCATAAAACATGTGACAACTGTTAAGGGTATTTATGTCATTGTAACACTTGTTATATATATAGTTGGAGGAACTAACCTAGTGACTAAGCTCCCTTTCTTGTCTAAACTCTCTCTTTTCAACATTAACATGGTATCAAAACAGGCAATAGATCATGTGTTCGAATCTCACCGCCTACTCAATAATCAAAAAATTACTTGCACGTGTGTGGCTTGCTTATGGAGGAGAGCCCGACCACATGTGAAGGGGCTTGTTGAGAATATAACATAAATAATAAAGTTGCCATATTCAATAGATGCATTCATGAAATAGATGCACCTTCATTTGAAAATAAGCTAAGATGGTTTGTCCATATACAATAGATGCACTAGTGAGAAAGAGTGACATGATCACCATAAATGGAAATGTTAGGAGGGGAAGACCTAAACTAACATGGGATGCGGTAGTAAAAAATGATATAAATTTATTTAATTTAACTAAACATATAACCCTTAACAAAGCAAAATTGTGAAAAATGATCAATCTACCCAACTCCACTTGATTGGGACACAAGGCTTAATTTGGTTTGGTTTAGCTTGCATATGTTTTTACTTAATGCCTTACTATATATTAGTTAGGAATGAAAGGCATCTATGCACCAACTTGAGGGAAATGTTGAGTTTATTGTTATTGTAGAAATAAGGTTATTATTGTAATTTGTTAGACTCTATTTAACACAAATACATGGGTGTAGAGATGAGCTGAAAATCTCATACCAAAATCCTATTCCTATATTACGCTTTCTATCTTTGTCCTTCTTTCTTCTTGTCTCTTCATCAATCATATATACATATTTACGTATGTATTAAAACTAAGAAAAGAGCTACAAAGTTTCTAGGAGTTGTGCTAATTAAACTTCTTCTTTAAGATAAATAGATTCTAGAAAGAATAGGTCAAACTCATACTACACATAATGACAAACAGGAAAAATGTGATAAAGAAAAATGACAATGATGATAAAACTAGGAAATTGTTTAAGATTGCTGCATGTTTGAATTCCTCAAGTCAAACAAATCTTGCTGTAGAATTAAAGAATCACAGATTTTGTTGAAAATTACCATAAAACAGCTTTGGAATTTACAGTTGTGTGTACAACCCAGAATACATTGGACAGTAAATGCTAAATGTTCAATTTGAAGGTTTCCCAATTGGATAAAAAAGGGGTTAAAAGTGTTAGTGTGGTAGGTAGATGTGAGTGTGGTAGGTGAGTGTATAGTGTGGTAGGTGAGTATTAGTGTGGTAGGTGAGTGTGTTAGTATATTTCTCTTCCTCTCCTATATATAGGAGAGTCATTGTATACATTCTATATCAGTTAATAATATATACAATTTATTCTCTTTCTCTATTTCTCTATAGATTAATTATTTCTACATGGTATCACTGCTAAGCTCAAATCTCTCTCATTTTTCAAACCCATTTTTTTCTACTTTTATTTATTCCTTCTTTTCATCCTTTTATTCCCACCAAAACCCCACTCACATTTGATTATTTTCAACCCTCCCACTATGTCAACTTTTGCACAAACCCATGCCTCTTTTTTTCTTTTTCATCTGAAGCAACTGAGTCCCTCTTCACCTTTTGCACCCATAACCCACGTTGCTCCACTTTTTGGTATGTTTATCTTTCTTTTTCCATTAACAAAAATATATATATATATATATACATAAATCAATCAACATAATCTCTCTTTTCTTTATCTTTTTTTTTTATTCTTATTATTATTATTATTAAACAAAACCCACTCTTTCTTTTCTTTAAACTTTGCCAACTTTGTCAATTCTTCCACAGGTTCCGACCCCCCTGTTTTTCTTTTATTTTTACCATACTTATCACAAAAAAAAAAAAAAAAAAAAAAACCGGAGAAGAAGCAGGAGAAGAAGAAGAACTGCACACCCAACACTCATTTTATTTATCCCGGGGATCACACCCGATCACCATTTTACACCCAAAAAAAAAAAAAAAAAAAACAAAACAAAACAAAACAACCACACCCCACAACCAAACCACCCACCGGCCTTATTTTTTCGCTTCTTCAGCTGTTCTCTTCTTTTTGCCTTTGTCTTGGGCGTCCCTTGCCGGTGCTGCCTCCGTGTTTCCCACGCCGCCGAGCACGTTCACTTCCCGTTGCTCCTCAACTGTCACATATGGTGGACCTCCAAATCTGAGCATCACGGTGGCCTTCCGCTTCAGTTCCTTGTTTTCTGCCTTCAGCACACATATCTCTGCTCGGGCATCCGTATACATGCGCTGGAGCAGAGCCAGTTGGGCTTTTACCTGCTGCACCTCATTTGTTCTACTCTGAAGCCGGTGCGACAGGTTGTTGACCGCAGTCATGGTCTCAACACATGACCTTAATGTATAATAATTGGCCTCAATATCAGATTGAGCAGCCATTATCTGCTCAACTGCCACCATCGGATAGTTCAACGGCGCAAAACCAGGGGGGCTTGGTCCAGGGGCGCTTGGTTGCGGTTCAAGGGCACCTGCCCCGGCTATCTCTCTTGTGGACTCGTTGAGGTCGGGAAAGAGAGTGAGCAGACCACGGGACGAAGAGGCTATGTTCTGAGTAGCTGAACGGGAAGAAGATGCCATATTCAGGGTTGGTTGTAGAGTGTTTCAGAGATAACAGCTCTCAGAGAACGACGAGTTGTTTTTTCAGAAGTTTTTCAGCTGGTTTGTTATGCATCAGCGGCAGCCTCGCCTTGGTTTAAATAGGCAAGGCAGACACGCGTATCACGCGCCTCCCAACGCCAGACGACCAATCGGCGCGCCTTTTGATGGCTCGCCTTTTGATGGCTGTCGGGCACATCTTTTGATGGCACGCCTTTTGATGGCTCGACTTTTGATGGCTGTCGGGCACGTCTTTTGATGGCACGCCTTTTGATGGCACGCCTTTTTGATAAGATTGGGCACGCCTTTTGAGGGTGCGACTTTTAAGGGTCCGACAAGACTCGGTAAACTGTCCCGACATTGATTCCGGTTAGCTTCTATATGGGTCCGACAAGACTCTGTAAACTGTCCCGACATTGATTCCGGTTAGCTCCTATATGGGTCCGACAAGACTCGGTAAACTGTCCTGACTTTGATTCCAGTTAGCTTCTATATGGGTCCGACAAGACTCTGTAAACTGTCCCGACATTGATTCCGGTTAGCTCCTATATGGGTCCGACAAGACTCTGTAAACTGTCCCGACTTTGATTCCGGTTAGCTCCTATATGGGTCCGACAAGACTCTGTAAACTGTTCCGACATTGCTTTCGGTTCTCTGCTACAACGGTCCGACATGACCCCGTAAACTGTCTCCTACATGGGTCCAGCAAGACTTCGTAAACTGTATTCTACATCGGTCCGACATGACCTCGTAAACTGTCTTCTACAACGGTCCGACAAGACCCCGTAAACTGTCTCCTACATGGGTCCAGCAAGACTCCGTAAACTGTATTCTACATCGGTCCGACATGACCCCGTAAACTGTCTTCTACAACGGTCCGACATGACCCCGTAAACTGTATTCTGCATCGGTCTGTCATCACCATACAGTCTTCTACAACGGTCTGACACGACCATACAGTGTCTCCTATCCACTTTTATTTTATTTGTCAGATTATCTTCCTGTTTTGTTACTTTCTCTCCAAACTCAAGTTGGTTAGTACCTATCCTCCTTGAGTTTGAGGGGGGCTGTTAGTGTGGTAGGTAGATGTGAGTGTGGTAGGTGAGTGTATAGTGTGGTAGGTGAGTATTAGTGTGGTAGGTGAGTGTATAGTGTGGTAGGTGAGTGTGTTAGTATATTTCTCTTCCTCTCCTATATATAGGAGAGTCATTGTATACATTCTATATCAGTTAATAATATATACAATTTATTCTCTTTCTCTATTTCTCTATAGATTAATTATTTCTACAAAAAGTTCAGATGTAGTCAATCAGCACTATTACAAAATAATGCAGGTCAAACGAGCAACAAAGTGAGATCAAAAGGAGGCAATAATGAAATGAAACCTTAGCAAATATAGCAATCATCCATAGTATCTATCATATTAAGTGAATCATAGGGTTTGTCCAACAGACAGTTTTCGTAGGGAAACAATTTTAGTCTCTCTTCTTCAATGTAGGTGGCAATGTAGGAGAGATATTTAAACATGACTAAAACAACTGAGTGAGTGGGAAATAACTGAATTAAAAAGAAATACAAGTGAGAACACATGTACTCATGCATCCCTTTAAAATAAAGAAACCCAATCTAAAGTGCACTCATTCTTTACTTTTGTTCTTATTTCTCTCGTATTCTTAAATTTAGCAACTCATGCAAGATATCAGCACAATTGATATAATCAAACGGGAGATTAAGCACTTGTTGTTCCTCTTTTCTTTCTTCTTCTTTTTCCAATTCCTTCCTTTTTATCAACTTTGCCTTAATTTTCTCCCTAGTCATGAACCAAATTCAGACACAACTGGGAATGACAAGAATGACACATGAATCTTAGGGACTGTAAGGATCATATGGGCATGGAATTCCATACAGATTACAGAGATCCTAGTGCACAGTCCATAAAGTGTATAAGCACCCACAATGAAGCTGTCTTAATACTTTTCCATTCTTGGTTTTTATCTGCGAATGAACCTAAATGTCAAAACTTCATCTACGTATTCAGTTAGTAACTGTCCAAGTTTTGGCTCGGTGTTTTCTTTTTGTGTGGAATTTATTTTTTAAATTTATTTATTTATTTATTTTTCGTGCTGCTATTGAGGGAGAGAAGTTGTCTCACACGACTAGGAACATCACTTCTGGTTGAGTGCAGTTGATCTAGGTGATTGCCCCACCTACACGCTGGCTGGATTCAAATCCAGAATGCAAATGTGTTTTTATCTTAAATGATTTTTGTGTTTGGGTGGGATTTGCCCTTCGGTTGCCACGTGGGGGTTTTGAGTGCAAGAGGCAGGATTGGTTGTTCTTGAGCCCCTTTTTGTTTTCCTGCTCTTGAGCTACATGTCATTACTTTAATGAGACTGATTTCTAAGTGCATGTGTGGTATTTGTGTCGAGGTCTGCTTTAGGTCTGTTGCTACATGGCTGATTTGGTGGATTGCTTGCTTTCTTCGTATTTTTCTTTGTATCCATGTGTTTTTATGATGGTTTGGTCTCTCGGACTGTGAGAGGGTTATTTTTCAATATGCTAGGTTTGTGTGTTCTCTCTTTTAAGCATGTGTGCCCTCCAGTGTGTACCTCTGGGTACGTGTTTGGAGCTTCATTGTAATATCTCCATTTTTTTGGCAATAAAAACTCAGGTACCAAAAAATGTCAAAAGATCTAATAGTGAAAATTATGTTATTGAGGAGACATATATTTGGAATATGATACTCCACAACATTGGATTGATAAATGAAGAGCAGATTCTATTCCAGTATAGAAATAACATTTTAAATATTTCAAATAGAATACACTCAAAAGAAAAACAGCAAATATATAGTTGCAAAAGTTAAACAGCATATTTATCTTTAATATCAACCATTTATTGTTGTGAATAACCACGCCATTTAAATTTCAAACAGTTACTTATAAAACATGAATTTTAAGAAAGTTTCCTGTAATGAAGATTCTTTTCTGCCTTACAAACTACAATTCAGGATCTGTCTAATGTGAAGAGCATATATAATATAACAATGTTTGAGACAAAATGGTACCAAGATAGATTGTTTGTGGGGTGTAAGAAGCAAAAGTAAATTTTCTTTTGATCATGATGAATATTTGAAACATATTATACAAAGAAGAATGGACACTTTTCAGGAGGTGGTGTCTCCACGTCATGTCGTGTTTGTGTCAGATACTGACACTTGTCAAACACCTCCCAACACATGTCAAACACTTGTCCAAAGGTGTTCTATTCTTATTTGTTATTTTTTTCAGATAAAGACACATGGTGGACACATGTCCATCACTTACACATATGAGACTAATTATAAGTTCGAAAATCTTAAGATACAATGATAAAAGGAAAACAATTTAGATTTATAAAAAATAGTGTTATGTTGCATCTTCTTCTTTTTTTCCCCCCAGCTTCAAATGATATAGTCATATCAAAAATAATATAAATAACTATTTATTTTGTGCATGTTTCCCACTTGTACGTATCCTGCATTTTTTTAAAACTATTGTATCTGCGTGTCCCTTAGTAGCTAGAAACTTCTACTGGGTAATGTTTCTTATTCAGAAACTCGACTTTATGCTTCTAAGTAAAAAACTTGTAAGAAACTCGCTTCAAACTAAGATAGAACCTCTCAAATAAAAAATAAAATAAAATAAAATAACTAAAACTTTCTAGTATTTTGTATTTACATAATATTTATTTATACTTAACAAAGACAATTTGTAGTTGACAATAATTATTTATTCACATTTTAATACATAAGCACGGAAAAAATTACTAGAATATATTTATATGTTTAATATGCAAAATATATACACGCTTCCATAGGTGCTCCCAATATTAGAAACTTCTATATTGTTCATGTTGTTACATAGTCTTAAGTAGAACTCACCCCAAAAGCTAGCTATTACAGTGAGGGTGCGCCCTCTCGCTTATATGCTTAATTTACTTTAGTACTATGGCCCATGCCACTGCTGAGGTTGTTTGGCTTCGTTGTCTCTTGTGTGGTTTGGGTCCTTCAATCTTCTCTAACCTCTTTCTACTATGACAACTACAGTGCTATTCAGATTGCCCATAACACTATCTTTCATGAGCCCAAGAAGCGCATTGAGATTGATTGTCATTTTGTCCATCAACACTTGTAGTCTAGCTCTATCTTGCTTCCTTTTGTCTATTTGGCTCTGCAACTTGCTGACTTCTTTACCAAGACTCACACTACTACTTGGTGTCGGTTTCTTCTTGACAAACTCTCAGTGTTTTTTTGCTAAAACACCTTAAGTTTGAGCAGGGGTGTGAGAATATATTGTATGTATTGTATATCTTCTATTTTAGGAATTAGGCATGATTAAGGTGGTGTAAATATTCCACCTTGATTGTATTTCCTCTTTCAGTTAAAGGTTTAGGGTTATATATATTGATGTACTCTTTGTAAAGAATCCGCAATTGAATATACAAAACCATTCAAAAATCTTACATGGTATCAAAGCCGGAGTACTCAGGGATGAGTAGGTGCGTGTCCCTAGCTTGCATGCCGTAGGTGCTGCCGAGTGAGCCCACTAGGCGTGAAGGAGGGTGTGAAGCGAAGTCCTACATCGCCTAAATACTAAAGTAATATTAAGCATATAAGTGTGAGGGCACCCTCACCTTAATAGCTAACTTTTGGGGTGAATTCTACCTAAGACCGTGTAACACATGCAACTAAGGTGTGTCCATGTCATGTCTCATGTCCTTGTTCGTACTTCTTAGATACTAAAAAGCAATCAAAGTATGCCCATATCTTATTTATCAAAAAAACCAAAAAAAAAAAAAAAAGTATGCCCATATCTTTATTGTGCAATTTACTATATTTTGAACATGGGATATAAATCGTGATATATTCAGCTAAATGCAATACAAATCATTTTGCATCTAAAATATATTCCATCATAAATATCATATCAATGATTGTATTTGTTGAGAGCTAGTGGTGAATGCATAGCCTAAATAGATAGCATATACTCACCTCGTCTCCTCTGCTTCCAAGTACTGAGATCAGCAGGTATAAGCCCTTTTCCCATTATTGGTTCTAGAATATCAGCAAGGACTCCCTAGTTCAAGAAAAATTAATTGGATACAAAATTGTATTTATGATGATATCTTCTAGTAGCAACTAAATCATGGGAAAATGCTGCTAACCACCCAAAGGGTTGTCATTTACCACGATGGCCATGAGAAAATTGCATGGGATGTGTGGAAATTGTTTTAAAATATGTAAAAGTGCTTTAAAAAGTGTAAAAAATACACCTTTTTGGCATTTTCCTCACTTCAATGGCAACCCATTGGGTTGTCTTTAGCATGACCCTTAAATCATATATACATTGAAATTTTCTTATCCAACATATGTAATGTGAAATTGCAATGATATGAAGGCAAACAAAATACAAGCTGAAGGAAATAAATTTGTTAGAAAACTTAACCACCTTCATCAAGAACTCAATAATTGATGTATCAAATAAGATACCCTCAGTGAAGAATGTACATTAGCATGGTCTATGTAGCTTTTCACTTTTCATTTTTTCCCCTTCTCATATTCCTTATTAGTATTTTTAATTTTAATTATTTAGGTTATTTTTTTTAATTGTAGGCGGGGTGGGGTTAAAAGAGAATTTCTTAGAAATAAAACTTGAAGAAAGAAAAATAAATTCAAAGGGTAAGTGAATAGTGCGAGCGATTATAAGTTAAAAATAACTTGTCTCATACCAAAAAAAATGCAGTTTTCCAACAAAGAGCACATTTCCTATTATCTATACTAGTTCTTCAAAAGCACCCTAACCCTAATACCCTTGTATTAGCCAAGGTCTAAGAGTAAGACCTAGGAACACCCTCAGGCTTGGTGCCACGATCATGAGGCACCCAAGCAACCTCATGACTCTCATGTGGGATCACTAGGGTCTTCTGGCTTGGTGGCTAGAGGATTCGTCAATATACCTCATCTCATTCTCGCTCGTTGTCTTAAGAAAAAGAGAGATCTCCACATGAAGATATCTCTAGAGGCCATGATGATGTGATAGAGCACAAATCAGTAAGTCGTCACAACCTCCGAAGGCTCTCAAGTATTCCCAAGTGTGACTGTTATCATTAGTCAGTAGCCAGAAGGGGGAATCCACCTATTCTTTATTCCATTAGGGCATGCCACTCAGTATTCTCAGGTGGTTGGCCTCATGACTTGATCCCCCTTATAAAAATAGTAGGGCATGCGCCAGATACAAAGAAGATGACTTGGTACTCCTAGCCTATAGACTACCTCGATTACTCTCTATCTTTTTCTGTCCCCAGCTCTAGACCGCTTCCACTCTCACCTTGTTGTCTTTTGGTGAAAACTGAAAACACTAGAATTTTGTTATTTTAGTGTTTCGTTTTGGTCTCTTAGGAAACAGAAATGTTTCATCCATTTCGATGGAAACAAAAGTAAATCAATGGAAATGCGCAACATAAGCATTAGTAGATTAAACATGCACATGAGAATAAAGTTAAAAGAAAATGTGTACAGAGAGAAAGAGATAAAAGAAATCAAAGGCAGTATTGGATACCTTGTCATAAGAAAATGCATTTTCACGAAGGATATGTCTCACAACAATAGGATCTGATACAACAACAAATGCTTTTGGTCCAAAAGCAAGTTTATACACCGAACCATGCTGCCAAGTAATCATTTTCTCAATAAGTATACTATACCAACCCCAAAAAAGAGTAGAAGAAGAAATAGAACTTCGAGGGCCCAAAACTATCAGGGGAATAAAAAATAAATAAAAGATGCATACAAAAAGAAGGCTATAATAACATAGCAATTAACTAAAATATTCTGCATATTAGCTTTATCAAATATATATATATATATATTCTGCATATTAGACATGTACATTTTTACCCAAGCAATGCATACACACAAGCAAACGTCCATCTATGAGTAGGTTTGTGAAAAGGGTGGAATAGGGTACCTCTAAAAACCAATCATAGAGTGCCAAGAAAAGAGGTCGACCAAATAGATCAGAAACCGCACCTTCAGCAACTGGCATAGATCCTAAGTTTGCCCCACTTAAAAAATTTGTTAGGAGATTGCTTGCGTTGTCAAGTAGATTCCTTGTTTTTGGTTCATCAGTACTAGTTGATTGGCATCTGTGATAATGACAAGGTACACCAAATTAAATGTAAATTTCACTAGGTATAATAGACCTGTCAAAAATTAAGAGTAATAACAAATAAAACCAAACACATGAAGAAAAATAAAATTATGGAACAATGCTAATTTTTGTTTTAATTAAGATAATATACTTTTTATGCTAGAAGAGAGCAGATACACACAAACCTAGACACATGTTGGCCCAACGGCAAGGACCACACAAGTGGGGATAAGGACTTAACCCTACCCAGATACCTTCCAACAATAAATATGTTAGTGATTTCTTCTTTTGAATGTACAATTTGAATTAATAAAAAAAGGACGGGCTTGGTTTCCTCCTTTCTTTTTCAACTCTATTTTCAAAGGAGAAAATGGCTACATTTGACATTTTCCCTTTCGTTTTCTCTTGGTCATGTGTCCCACATATCTACATTTTTTATGTGAAGTGAAGCTAGAAGGCCATTTGTTCTCTCACTTGGACACCAAATAATGAAAGTGTTCAAATTATCCCTTGTTCTTTTCGATGTAGAAGTTAGTTTAGGGGAAAAATATATATTTCATGCAAAAGTCTTGACCTTCTTCCCTTTCTTCTTTCTTTTGTCACGCGACGCTCACCAAATCCTTCGAGGGGACTAAGGCTATTCCTTACCTAAAAAGATAAGGGTAAGAAGCAATTCCTAAAGAAAAGTGATTATAGTTCTTTATATAAGACTCTACTCCCTCTCTTCGTTCAGTTCGTATTGCTTGTTCTGACTACTTTTACTTTGTTCGTGGGGGATGGCTATTCCTGTTCTTGGCAATGAATCAAATCTCCCTCAGGGGTTCAGGCTCCTGGGACCATGTAGGAGATAGTTGTGGAGAGAGCCAAAAAGGAAAGAAGAGCTTCGTTGGTGGGAGTTGTTCTTGCCTGACAAGGCATTGGGCTACGAAAGCAATAGTAGAAGTAGTCGAAGAAAGAAGAAAGAGTTAGAGAGCAATAAGGGAGTTTCAGAATCATGTAAAGCCTCTTCTTTGCCCAGATAAACACAGTAAATCCTCAGAAAAGGTACAAAATGGCTGGTAGGCAATGGTAAGAATATATCTGTATGGGATGATTGGTGGTGTACCAAAAGATAGGGTAAATGAAGCTGGATGTGTTCAGCCTTGCCTGCAACCTTCGAGAGGTATGAATATGAATATACAGGTTGATCTATCTATATAAAGAAATATGTGATCCAAGCCCATGGTGCATCTATCCTTTTTGTATACCCTACATTCGGGGACATTCGGAGTTATGGCTTCTTGTTGTTCAAGAGCTTTTAGGAATGAATTCTCAGCTAGTTGTTCTAACCCCTCTTTATGGTCCTTTTCGCCTAGTGGTTAGAGGACATCGGCTTTGATAGCAAAGGAGGTTCGATTTAGCACCCCGTAATGGATAGGTCCTCATTAATGCCTACTTTCAGGTAGTCTTTGTTCAATACTTGAAAAAAGAATATTATCATTAAGAGAGGTAGGGCAGCTCTACGTATTCCAGTTAGATCTCTAATTGTTTACTGTATGTCTTACAGTCGTAAGATGGATTGCCAAATATGCCCCCGTTGTTCAAGGAGAAAATCGTCCTCTCCTTAAGTTCATGTTGACGTACTTACTTCCCTTTCAAAAGGGCATGGGCCGGGATTGAGACGTGGATGTATTTATATCTTGATGCTCGTGTCAGGGGAGGTTATAAAAATAACAAAATGAAAATGAAAAGCCGGGATTGAGACGTGGATGTATTTATATCTTGATGCTCGTGTCAGGGGAGGTTATAAAAATAACAAAATGAAAACGAAAAGCTTTGACGATGGGACAAATGGCTTGTCCTCAGCACCAAAAAAGATAATAAAATAAAAAAAACACAGAAAAATGACCCTCTTCTATTGCTGAGTTTCTCTTAGGGAGTATCCTGGGGCACTACTCTAATAAAGAAATTCTCTCTTTGGCCGGTCGGGGGAACGAGCTTCCTGAACTCCCAACTTCCATTTCAGTTGAATCAAAGCAGTTTCCGCTATCGTAGATTAGGCTATTTCAATAGGGTTGTTTTCACCCTATATGCTAAAGTGGAGTCATGTCTATCTGCTTGTAAAAATACAATAGGATCTCATCGGAGACCGGCCCTATGCAAGCCATAGCTCTGAACGCATAGAGCTCTACTGGGCTTGACTTTCTCTGTGGTTCGGTTTCCCTTCTCTACTGTGGTAGCTAGGCCTAGTAACATTTTTCCCTTCTCTCTTTTTACACACAATATGATGAATGAAACAACCCGAATTATTTTATTTATTTAATTCAAATCATTATTTATCTTATTTCAAATTCAAGGTCATCCTAAGATTTTTCTTGTATGATGATTGATTAGTTTTGAGTTTAGTTTGTCCTTTCTTGAGTTTAGAAGGCCATTTGGGTTAGGTTAGTGGGGTAGAGGACCATGGATTCAGTTTTTGCCTAGAGTGGTCAATCGGCCAGTCGACTGGCCCATCATCCGCAGTCGATACCCTCACAAGATCTTATTTCTGTTTACAAAGTGGTCGATTGCTCTGCAGACCAATCGACTTCTGTATGTCGTATTTTTTTTATCCAAAATCAAATTTCTCATGAGACCCACCTCTACATACACACTTTTGGTTGGGTTTCTTTCTTTCAAAACTTACTCTCTTTAGATCCCTCTCAGTCTAAACTGATTCTCAACCCTCCAAACCATCACACATCTCTCTCTTGATGTTTAGATAGTAATGTGTTGTTCGGACATTTACTTTCTCTTGTTACTACACACCCTTGTTCATTGCTAAACTGTTAGTTATTCAACTCGTACATATATATTTATGCAATCATGCTCACTCACACTTGTCAGTGTCACCATTGACATACATGCTGACTGTAGGTGTTTCTCTACTGAACCGGTTGATTTGAACTCACCCCTTTTTACTATCTTAGATGCAGGAAGAGCTCAACTATGTTGCGAGTCATTTTATGCCCAATTTTGAAGCTTAAATAATCCAACCTTACAACGGATACTCTTTGAAGCAGACCTGATTTTATGTCAGATGTGTAATAACTTGTAGTGAACTTATTAGTACATTGTTGAGAGATTGCAATACTTTTATTTGGTTCAGACTTGGGCGTCATATGTAAGGGATTGGATTATTCACGGATGAACCGTGAAGAATAACTTTTACCGACATCCAATAAACAGCCGACACATCAATTTGAATTTCAAATGGTCCTATTTAAGTTATATTTGTTTGTATATATATATATAACACTATGCTATTATTATAAAAAGCCAACACATGAGTTGGCGTGGCTATCATGGTTTTTTTTTAAATCTCAATAGGTAATACTTGACTTTGAACTTCATCTATTGAGATTATGTATGCTTAGGCGTGATGAATGCATGCCTGATGGGACAAATGGCCGCATTGAGATCATGAGGCCTTTGACATCTTACATTATAAGAAATGCAGCAACTTAAGTGATTTTCTTTATATAGAAATCAAACGTGGAATTTTGTGTTAAAACCTTGTAAGGATTTTCTAGGTTTTCCAAATCTAAATTTCAAGAACTATCTATCCCCATGTGTTATAAATAAAATGGGTGAGACCAACAGGATATTGGATTTTCCTCAACCCATTAGAAAATGTAGGGGTACTTACATGTAGATCTTAATAAGTGGACTTATTGTCTAATAGGTCCTATGGACAAAATTTATCATAAAAAAGTCACAAATTGTAAGTTTTAGTGACAATTTATAAAAATCATAACAAAAAAAAATCACTAATTGTCAATTTTTAGCGACGTATGTAAAAAATTGTCACAAAAAAATTATTTTTAGCAATAATTTTACCGAGTAAAAATAAAATAAACAAGAATTGTAACTTTTATTTCTAATTAATTTGAAAATAAAATAAAATTTTATTTAAACAAATTAATTCCGCACAAAAAATTAAATTTCTGTGACGCTCTCAAAATTAAAATACAAAAGAATTTTAATTAATGAAAACTCAGAAATTATTTCTTTCAATAGGAGTTGATGGGAATTAAGTCCACTATTAGGACCTAGCTGTAGTTTATCCTAGAATTTTGTAAAACTTGTATTGAAATTAATGTTTTTTAAAAAATGAGGGGCGTGAGAAATAATCACATTCCTAAAAGCAAACATGCCCTAAATCAAATATAAAGAAGACAAAATTGCTGAAACAATAGGTGATAGATAGATAATCTTTGCTTTTGGGCAAATGTCAAAATTCAATTGATCCAATCCAAGTAGCTTTTACATTCCCTTAGCAAATGTATAGTTGCAGTCTTTCCTTCTTTGAGGAATTTTATTTTGTATTTGTAGTTCAGACAGACTGTGACTTAATTATAAATAATAATAAATAAATAAAATTTCTATTTACCCATTCATCCACAAAACAAAAACAAAAACAAAAAAACACAAAACAGAGAGATACAGAAAGATAAGAGTGGCTAGGGCGTACCTGATAGGAGAAGAAAACCATTTGGGTTTGGATCGAAAATTGAGAGAAGGCGTACGCCTGGTAGTAGTAGTTCTAGAGTAAGAGATATTATTATTAAAACCATGGGTACGAAACCCACCGCCACCGCCACCGCCACCGCCACTGACTAGGAGGAGGAGGTGGCCGGCCTGAGGATGATGATGAGATACGGCAGCCATAGCCATATATATATATATATATATGATATATGAGATAGCCCACCCACAACCACCACCAACAAGCAGCACAACTGCTATTCCTACTGCTCACTTTTAATTGGAAAGGAAAGCCCACCCCACCCAAATCCCCCAAAATAAAACCACCGTCTCCTCCCTCTTGTATCGTCTTTCGTCTTCTCCACTAATTATCCACTCTTCTTTTTTATCTGTTGTGAATGAGAAATCCACATACCACATGATTTTTCTCGTTTTTGCTTGGAAAAGTAATAAATAAAAGAAATGAAATGATTGTCATTTTTTACTTCTTCTTTTATTTATTTTTTTTTTTTATTTGATTAGATTTTATAAGTATATATTTTAAATTATATTATCAAAATAATTTTTTTATATTGAGGATATAGGTGTCATCATTTTATTTCTTTTATTTTTATAAGGACAAAATTAGTATTATAAAAATATAAGAATCTTTTAGTTTATTTTCTCTCCCAATCTTTCCACTTTTGGAAAGATTGAAAATGAGGGTTATAAAAGAAAATGATTTCTCTCTATTTCTCTCCATTTCTTTGCACTTAAATTATCCAAATAAGTAAAATAAATACATATCTCTCTAATTCTTTTTTTTTCTCTCCAAATCACTCAATCCAAACATAGTGTTAATGAATTTTATTTTTATTACAAATTTATTCTCAAATAAAATGATCAAAATATACATCAATCCACACACTTAAACATCCAAAATAGAGATCTCTGTACACATCTTTTTCTTGCAAAAGCTCGCTGTGCACATTCACTGGCCATTACCTACGTTATTCACACTCATTCTTACGCACTCCACTCTTTTCCACACTCTTTATTACTACCTTCTTCTTTCATTCTTTCTCGCACACTCCATTGCCTACCTTCTTCCTCCATTATTTCTCACACACTAGACTCCATTGCTAACATTCTTCCAATGTTCACTCATTAGGTTACCATTGTTTGTCAAACAAAACTTAATGGAAGATTTGCCAAACAATTCAGAAAACCAGGAGGATATGCAAAACAACCAATGCAGCGACGGAAAGGTAACTTTTTTTTGCTAAGAAATTGTTTTACGTAATTTCTATTTGCGATCACCATTCGTCAAACCAGTGCCGAATACATAGACAGTATACGAAAAACAACAATTGAATATGAATAATAGTTTAGGAAGTACAATACCGAATTAAAACTTAAAATTCGGAAGTATAGTATCGAATGGTCTAAAGTAATTCGATTGTTGGTTTTCGATTGGGTTAAAATGATTCGGCAAACCAATACCGAATGGTTGTTTTTCGTCTCAATATGTGCCAACTACGAACGGCTGTCGAAAATGGAAAAAAACTAACCTAGATTGCATGTTATTTTATATAATTATGGGCAATATTCACTCACCTTATAAGTAATTTACGGCCGAATAATGGCTGCCAGAGATGCATGTCAATCTTCTTCAATGTCAGTCTTCAACAGAGGAGGCTGGAGGCTATAGGCTAATGAAGAATGCCTGTCGGAGATGGAGAGGCTGGACCATGCACGGTAGAAGGTGGAATGCGCAAGTTAAAGGGAGCGCTATTTTGGGAATTTGTGTGGGCTAATATAAGGGTATGCACACATTTTTTATTAAATGGGTATCTTTGGAATGTGGAGTGTGTGGACTAAGATAAATACCTAAGAATCAAATAACTAAGTGTGTGGAGTGAGAAAGAATGTGCACAGAGACAATGTGGTGTGTGGAAATAAAATTTTCCATTGTGAATAGCAGTTGTGAATTTGATTTTTTATTCAGTAGGATTCTACCATAAACACCCTTGCCACATGCATATGTCCTTTTTTTTTTCTTTAGAATTGATTATGACTTTTTTTAATTATGATTCAAAAAGTATAAAATTATGTTTTTTTTTTTTTTTTTTTTTTTTATACTTATAAGGTATTGTTTGCACCTATTTTTGCCAAACCCTGTCAACAGGTGATCCATCAATGGGGACACATGGCCAAGTCCAGAGTAAATGTTTAGCATCAGAAGACAGAGACCATCAACTAGAAGTGAGGTTTGCATGTGGGGCTAGCTTGGAAGGTAGAGCAGTTACTGGCAATGTGGTCATGGAGTTAGTGGGTTGCCTTCAAGAGAAAGCATGAACGAAGTGGGAGTCTTTTTTATCGAACGATGGATAGAAGAACTCAGGGACACATGTTAACTTAAAAGGAATGAAGTTCGACAGGTGGAAGTGAAAGCGTGATGTGGTTTGAAGACTGAGAAGTGATAGTGCAGCTATGACAGTTACACAGCAACAATTGCAGATTGAGAAGATCATGGGGTCGTGGGAAAGAAGACCTATAAGAGGCCAGAAGTTTGCAGAAGAGGGAGATCCAGAACAACATAACTACTTAGTTTTTTTTAGACTTAGGAGTAGTCCAGATTTTAATTTAGGAGTAACTTAGGAGTAGTTTCTTTTACTGTAATTTGTACTCATTGAATGAACACGAGTAATTCAGTTTGAAGTTGCTTTTGTATGTTTAATCTACCTTGTTATCATTCGTTGATACAATAATTTGAAGTTGATTCCTTTTTGTTCAATCTACCTTGTTACCATTGATTGATAAAGCAAGTGTGTTATTTCTTCTTGTTTGCTTTGTTGCCATTGATCCAAAGAAGTCCTCATTCTTTTGAGGCATTAGAACTGAAACCACAGTTGTTTGATTATTTTGGTTTAAGTTATTCAGTTTAAATTATTGTTTGGTTGCTGTCGATCTAGACCTAGCATAATTTTTACTAACAATTTTTGGCACGCCCAGTGGGACATTCTTGCATAATTTGGAAGGAAAAAAAATAGTGAAGGCAAAGAAACCAGGTTGATCAACATGCTGAAAAAAGGCCTGTTGAGTTTGAGGAAGAAGCGTTGGACTAGGACTTGGTCTTGGCTGATGATGATGGTGCTCAACATGTAGGCCAGGCAGTGGCCCAGAAAGGCCAAATGGGTGGCCAAGCAATGAGTACAGAATGCCAGACAAGTGGCCATGCCAAAATTCCAACAGGGGTCTTGGCGACTCAGATAAGGAATGCACTAGCAAACCGGTCACTGGAGGAGAACTAGATCTTCTGGGAGAACTAAGAAGTGTGTTGAAAGCTCCATCGATGGAGTATGCAAGCCAAAGTGAAGTAAAGGCATAGAAGATGTCTTCAAGAACACACACTATGCTACCAATTGGTGTACCACACTAGTCTGTTGGCGAACCAATGTCCTTTACAGGAACCCAACTGCAGAGGAAAGAATACATGAGGTATTTCAAACACCAAATGTTAAAATTCAAGGAAATTGGCCTAAGGGACAACCTGGGTCAAATGTTTTTTCTAAACCATTATATGGTCAAAAGGGTGTGAAAGACAGAGATTTGTTTAACACAGAATTTAATGGTTATCTTAACATGAGGCCAAGAAATAATATGGTTTTTGAAAACTATAATCGAGGGTTTGAAATCAAAATGTTGGGTATAAGGAGATTCCTAATATGGGTTATGGACACTAATGGGGAAATAATTGTGGGAATATGGGTGCATATCCTTAAATGCATAGGCCTAACATGCATCATGAACCATTTGGTAATGGCTCAAGGCCAAGAGGTCCAGCACCCCCTTTACATGTTGACAGACATGAACCTTTTGAATATAACTATGGGTATGGGGGCAAAATGTTGTTAATCATGGTGAAAATTTTCAAAGAGACCAGATTATCCAAATTGTTCAAGACTTTTATGGTCCACGGATAATAAGGCCTAAAAGGCCTAGATTTAGGAAACCATACCCCCAATGGGTAGATGAGGAACCTTTTCCTAGGAACTACAGGGTACCTGAGTTTTCCTTGTTTCATGGTGAGGAAAACCAGTCAATAATTGAACACATAGGAAAGTTTACTTTACAATGTGGAGAAGTAGGAAATAATGACATACTTAAAATGAGGTTATTTCGACATTCTTTGTCTAGGACTGCTTTCACATGGTTCATTAATTTACCTACCAATTCAGTTCATACTTGGATGGAGATGAGGAGCCAGTTTCATGCCCAATTTTATAGAACTGAGCCTAAAGTAACTCTAGTTGATTTGTCTGAAATGAGGCAGAAGTTCTCTGAGAGTGCAGAACAATTTATTGATAGATTTAAGAGAGCAAAAAACAGGTGTCAAATGTACATACCTGAGGTTGAAATTGTGAGAATGGCTCAAAATGGGCTGGAATTTGAGTTGAGAAAGAAGTTTGCAGGGATGGAGTTTAGAGACTTGTTTAAGTTGTCATCTAGGGCAACAAGATATGAATCAATACTTATAGAGAAAAGACATAGGAATGCAAACTCTTATGGGACTTATTTCCAAGAGGTTGATGTAGAAATAGAAATTGATGTGGATGTGGCTCAAGTGGTTGGCAAAGCACCAGTGGTTTGTGGGACTTTGAGGAAAGTGGACAAACCAGTGAACATGCTAGCAACTCAGCCAGCCAAAAGAAATACAAACCCTACATTTAGGCAGTATTCTTTTGATTTGTCTAAAGCTGATGCCATTTTTGATGAGTTATTGGCTAATAAATTTTTAACATTGTCCCATGGGCATGTAATTCCAAAAGAACAAGACAGAGTAGGAAAAGAATATTATAAATAGCATAATACTTTTAGACATTCTACCAACAATTGTGTAACTTTCAGAAATTGTGTGCAGGACTTAATACAGAAGGGACTACTGAAATATACAGAGAAGGAGAAAGGGGTTATGGCAGTGGACAGTAATCCATTTCCAGAAATGGCACCAATCCATATGGTGTTAGCTAGCATTAAAAGGAAGGCACCAAACCCAACTGTTTTGTTGTCTAACTTAGAGAAGAACCACAAGAAGAAGCAAGAAAATGGAAAGAAAGTGATAGATGAGGACAACTTTGTGTGCTCAAGATGTGGGACTGAAAAGGAAAAATTGCAAGCAATTTTGGCTGACAAGTTGAAGGAGACTGTGAAGGATCATGACTTAAAGTTTAACACCTTAGGTGGAGGTGACCTTCAGATTTTCAATGGAGACAAATTGTTGTTTGACGGGAAGGAACCTAGGATCTTTAGGCTTGTCGACAGGTCATATAGTGAGGAGGATGGTCCATTTTTGTTCAGGTGGCAACTTGTGTATCATTCTCTTCATGGTGCAGAATGGGTCAGAGTTAAAGTAAGGCAGTTGAAAGATTAAAGGCCATCTAGTGGCCCTAGTCATGTTTAGAGACCAATATTTATGCCAAGACCATTGCAAAGGCTATTTGTTGGCCAGGGTCAGAAGTTTTTTCAGGCCAGGACAGTTTCATGGCCAAGCGGTGAGGTTTTCATAGGTTTATCCCCCAATGCAGCTAAGGATGGTGAAGCCAGCAATGCCTGCACATGCTGGTTGGCGAGGTGTGATTCTTTCAAAATTTCCTTTGTTAGGGTGAAAGCCTATAGACCCGACTAGAACTCAAGTAAGAAGGGAGCAAAGAAAGTTTCATGTTGTGTTTTCAACAAAGGAATGAGATAATCCAAAGAGAGATGATCAAAACAATTTGATTTAAGAGAGAGAGAAGAACAAGAAAGAGTGTGGCGAGTCAAGTAAAACAGAGAAAGTAGAAGATAAGATACCTAAAAAGATTCTCTTAGGAGGCAGCTGGAAGAGATATCTAAAGCACTCCTATCAGATGAGGAGAGTGAGGATGATGGGGTAATGACTGATGGGAATGTTGTGGTGGCAAGCAAATCAGATGAGGTTCCTGTCGATAGGAAGGAAGACACAAGGAAGATACAAAGTTTGAAAGTTCCGAGGACTTTGGTGAGAAGTTAGGTGCAATTAGTTTTAGGTCTTTACCTGCAAACACTAATTGTAATATGATTCTGACTTTACCAAAAAGGTTTGCGGCAAAACCTGGGCAGTTAGAACAACTGGAAGGGGATGTAGAAGACCTGTCAAAGCTTGCTGTGATGGTGACAGAGATGAATGAGTCCAAAGAGGAGGCTGGTAAATCCATTCAGGTAGTTAGTGGTGAGAAGGGGTACTCTAGTCACCAAAGCCAAAATTGGTAAGGCATCTGAGACCTTTGTATGTGAGTGTACACTTGAATGGTTGTCCTTTGACTGGGGTGTTAGTTGATAATGAGGATATTGTGAATATTTTGCCCACTAAAATTTTAAGTGTGATTGGTAAAACTGTTGATGATTTAATCCCTTTTGATGTGTCTATGAGTGATTTCTCAAGAGGATCATTTGATACAAGGAAAGTAATTGCCTTGCAATTGAAAGTGGGAGCCAGAGTTATGAGAGCAACATTTTTTGTGATTGACTCCACTTCAAATTACAACCTGCTGCTGGGAAGGGATTGGATCCATTCTAATGGTTGTGTGCCTTCTTCCCTTCATCAGGCTTTAATTTTCTTAATTGTAGAAGGTCAGGAAGGATAAGGCATAGAGGTTTTCTAGGCAAAGGCAAATCCCTTTAAGGTTGATATTCACAATATGGAAGCTATGCTGTATGCTGAAGAGTTTAGCCTTGTTGTATTGAAGAATGAAGAATTGAAATCCAGAGGAATTGGATTGACTTATAATCAGTTCCAAAAATTTGTTGAGGGAGGTTTTCGCTTGATGAGCCAAGAAATGGCTAGGTCAAGTGTCTTGCAGACCAAGCCTGTAGATGAAATGCTGATTGAAGACATTATTAATGAAGATGAAGAAAAGTGAGAGTGAATGTGATTTTGACGTAATTAAAAGTACTTTTGTTAGACTTTTTTTTTTCCTTTTTAGATTAGATTATAAGAAGGTGCAATATGAGAATCTAAAGGCAGCTCTTGCAAAGCTTGATGATCTCAAGACTGATGTGCAGGACCCTTTGAAGGAGTTTAACCTAGGAGATGAGGCCTGTAAGAGGCCTATTTATGTAAATGCTTTATTACCTAATGAATGTAAAGTTAAGCTAGTTGGCTTGATTTCAGATTATTCTGATTGTTGTGCATGGAGTTATGATGAGATGCCAGGACCGGATAAGTCCTTGATTGAACACAAACTACCAATAAAATCAAATTATGTGCCACACAAGCAACCTCCAAGAAGAATGACAAATGAGGTCACTTTCATGGTAAAAGATGAAATTGAAAGGTTGTTAAAGGCTGGTTTCATCAGAACAGCTAGGTATGTGTAGTGGCTGTCAAATATAGTTCCAGTTCTTAAAAGAATGAAAAGATTAGGGTGTGTATTGATTTCAGGAACTTGAATTTGGCTACACCATAAGGATGAGTATCCCATGCCAATTATAGATTTGTTAGTTGATTCAGCTACAAGGCATAAGATTCTATCATTCATGGATGGCCATGCTAGATACAAGTAGATCTTTCTTAACCCAGATGATGTTCATAAGACTGCATTTAGGTGCCCAGGGGCCTTAAGAACCTTTGAGCACCTTTTGGGCTTAAGAATGCAAGGGCCACCTATCAGAGGGCTATGAACTTTATCTTTCATGATTTGATTGGGAAGTTTTTGGAGGTGTATATTAATAATGTGACAATCAAATCTGACGAGTTTGAAGAACATTTAGAACATCTTCGACAAGTGTTTTAGAGGATGAGGAAATATCAATTGAAAATAAACCCTTTGAAGTGTGCTTTTGGGGTGTATGTTGGTAATTTCCTAGGTTTCTTGGTCCATCAGAAGGGGATAGAGGTGGATACAAACAAGGCTAAAGTTATTAAAGCAGCCTAGCTCCCATCCAATAAGAAGGAGTTGCAAAGTTTCCTTAGGAAAATTAATTTTTTTAAGGAGATTCATTGCTAATCTAGCGGGGAAGACTTTAGTTTTTTCTCCTTTGTTAAAGTTGAGATTTGACAAAAACTTTAAATGGGAAGGTGCGCATCAAAGGGCATTTGATGCAATTAAGGACTATTTGTCTAAACCTTTAGTCCTGATGCCACCCATTAAAGGGAAATCCTTAAAGTTGTATATATCAACAGGAGAGCAATCGATTGGGTGTCTAATGGTTTAGGATAATGAGAAAGGGTGTGAGCAAGCTGTTTACTACTTGAGTAGAAAGTTAAATGAAGCAGAAACTAGGTATAGTTCTATAGAAAAGTTATGCCTAGCTTTGTATTTTGTAGCCATCAAATTGAGGCATTATATGTTACCTACAAAGGTTAATGTGATTGCTTAGACTGATGTAGTAAAATATATGTTATCTAGGCCAGTTTTGAGAAGGAGATAGGGAAAATGGTTGTTGGCCTCAATTGAATATTGCTTCAAGTATGTACCTCAAAAAGTTGTGAAAGGCCAAGCACTAGCAAATTTCTTGGCTAAGCATCCATGTAGCCCTGTCGAGGTAGATTTGTATGAGGTATTTTCAGTTAAGAAAAAGCCATGGAAGTTAATGTTTGATGGCTCAAAGACTGAAGAAGGTGTTGGTGCTGGGATGGTGTTGGTGTCACCCCAAGAACAGGTGTTTCAGTCTTTCTTACCAATTGGATGAAACTCAGGTGTTGTCAAATAATCAGGCAAAATATGAAGCCTTGATTATTGGCCTAGAATTGGCAAAAATTCTAAGGATTTCACACTTAAAAGTGTTTGGGGATTCACAGTTGGTGATAAGACAAGTAATAGGCCAATATTAGTGTGATAATGCAGTACTTGAGGAATATTTAGGGCAGGTATTGCAACTAGTCAAAGGTTTTGCAACAATGGAGTTCGAAAACATGTTCAGACTTGAGAATAAAGAGGCCAACAAGATAGCCCAGGCAACCTTTGGTTTGAGAATTCCAGAGGGTTTCCAAGAAAGTATAATTAGGATTCAAAAAGAACAATGTCTTGTATTAGCTATCGACAGTTGCAAGGTTTGTCAATATTGACTTTGGAGGTGTTAGAAGATGATTGGAGGTTACCTCTGATTAAGTATTTAGGGGACCCAGAAGCAAAAGTGGATAGAAGGACAAAGTATCAACCTATGAATTATGTGATTATGAGGGATGACTTGTTTAGAAGGACCCATGATGGGTTGACATTGTTATATATTGGATAGTTGGAACAAATGCAGGTCATGGCAGAGGTCTATGAGGGCATTTGTGGTGCTCACCAAGCAGGTGAGAAGATGAGGCGGTTGATTAAAAGACATGGATATTTATGGCCCTCTATAAGGAAAGATTGCATTGATTATGCAAAGGGGTGTCAGCAATGCCAAAGACATGGCAATGTGCAAAAAGTGCCAACTAGGGACTTGCATTCAATTGTCAAGCCTTGACCATTTAGAGGTTGGGCAATGGATTTGATTGGCTAGGTATTTCCTCCATCATCAAAGCAGCATGCATTCATTTTAGTGGCCACAGATTATATTTACTAAGTTGGTAGAGGCAGTCCCATTAAAGGTAGTGAATCAATCTCATGTGATTAACTTTATCAAGAAGCACATAGTGCATAGGTTTGGCTTGCCACAAAGAATTACTATCGATCAAGGGACAGTATTTAATGGTAATGAGGTAATGGAGTTTGTTAGAGAATATGGCATACGAATGTTGAATTCATCTCCATATTATGCTCAAGCAAATGGGCAAGCAGAGTTATCAAACAAAACAATCAAAGTGACACTAAGTAAAGTGATAGAAGACAATCTAAGAGATTGGCATGAGTTATTATCTGAGGTTTTATGGGCGTACAGGAATTCAAAAAGGGATAGTTTTCAAGCATCTTCTTGTGAATTAGTTTATGGTCATGTTGTAGTTCTATCCTTAGAAGTGACAGTAAGGTCTAGTGGGGTGGCTAAGCATTGTGACATTCTTGTTGATGACTATGTAAAGGCCATGTTCATGGAATTACAATATGTAGAGTATAAAGGAGTTGATGCCTTTGATTGTATGATGGCCGAAAAGAAGAAGATTGAGAGAGTCTATAACAAGAAGGTTAAGTTGAAAATCTTTGGAGTAGGTGATTTGATGTGGAAAACTATCTTGCCATTGGGAACAAAAGACCCTGAGCTTGGCAAGTGGTCAGAAATTGGGAAGGCCTCTTTAGGATTCATAAAATCCTTAAGAGAGGTATATATCAGTTGGAATCCTTAGAAGGGAAGCCACAGAGGAGGAATATAAATGGGAAATACCTTAAGAAGTATTAAGGTATTATCCAACTATGTGGGAAACTTTCAAGTGGAGTTGATAGATGCATACAAGACAAGGTAATTCACACAAAGAAAGGAAATTTGCATAGGAATGAGAAATTTAGTACAACAGGTCATACAAAACAAAATATTGATATTCATTAAAGAAAAGATCTGTACAATGTGGCAAAATATTTTATGCAATACATAGAAGAAAAGAAACTAATCTAAGTCTTGGGAAAGAGAATGGCCAGAATGCCCCATTTTGATTGGGCATTTGCCAGCATAGTTTGAGCTTGGTCTAGCTCTACTTTGACAATGTAGATTAAGGAAAGGCCATTTGTAATCTGAGAGAGCATAGGCCTTGCCTCTTGGTTGAGTTGGTCTTTTTGTTGTTGTAGATGGAGTTTTCTTTGTTTGACAGTGACCAGTTCTGTCATATGTCTTGAATCTTCAAGCGCAAGTGCTGTAACTTGTTCAGAAATGACTGCGGAAGTTTGGTGACTGAGCTTAAGAGAGGTAGATATGGTTTGAGCTTTGATCAGAAAGACTCTTTTGGTTTGGATGTCTTGGGCACAGGTTAGAACCATTTCCAAGAGAGTTGGCTATTCTATAGTGATTTTAGCTAGTTGTTTTAATTGGATTGGGTTGAAAGGATTGGGAGAAAGGTTGAGGACAACAGTGAGGCCGGCCAAGGCTTCGTCTGTAACAACCCCGACCCATGATTAACGTATAATCCATGATTAAGAAGGCTTAATGAGTAATTAAGGTGAAATTTTGCATTAATTGCGTGTGTATTGCATTATTTGTATTCATATCTGTTCACCGTGGAAAGATCTGTTCATGTTATTATTTTGTTCTGCGAATTGACGGCCTTATCGGCATCTGATCAAGAAATTGACTTGACTTACCTGTTAATTGGAATTTTTAGGAATTTATGGTAGGTTGAATTGAAATTTGATTCGGAACTGAATAATTAGAATAAATTACCCCAATTAGTTATCCTTAACTTAAATTAATTAACCTTCCTAATTGAGCCTATATAAGGCCACTTCCAACACCTTTAATACACTTTACACCCTCAATCCCTCATCTTGGAAGACTACATGTGAGAGAGAGAGGGATGGAGGAAGACTTGAGTTCAACCAAAAAGGATTTGCTAAAGAATTGAAGAGAACTAAGGAGGATTAGCTTGATCACTCAAGAGTTGGTCTACTTGAAGATCAATTGAGAAATTTAGGTGAGAACCCAAGCTTTTGATCATGTAATTAAGTTAGCCAACTCATGAATTCAAAAGAAATCCTATAGGAAGACAAGAATTGAGCTTAGATAGTTGACTTTGGGAGTGTATCATGCATGCATGCATAATTCTCATAATTTTGTAAGTTGATTTTCAAGAATTT
Organism: Camellia japonica; assembly: GCA_030407325.1. NCBI lineage: Eukaryota > Viridiplantae > Streptophyta > Magnoliopsida > Ericales > Theaceae > Camellia > Camellia japonica. The sequence goes on from JAPPVO010000031.1 coordinate 111,269,994, forward strand.
TCACATCTATGTCCATACTTGAGTTTTGTTCAAGGAACCCAACATGTTTTTGACCTAAATATCTCATTTGCTCATGATTTGGAAACTTGGAGCTCAAATCACTCCATGCATGTCATATTCATGTCATGTTTTCACAATTCAAGTTTGAGTTTGCTTAATTGACAAGCTTATGGGCCTTGATTTCATGAAATGATCTTTAATTCTCAATGTTTTTCAAGTTTAGATATGTTTTCTCAAGTTTTGGGCCCAAAATGATGTGAATTGTAGCTTTAAAGTCGAGTTTGTAAGCTTGGAGGTGAATCTGGGAATTCTTGAATTCGATCTCTCCGCTCGAGCATCAGATCCTATGCTCGAGCAACTACCTTTGTTTTATCATTTTCACTCGAGCGACTAAAAGTTAGCTCGAGCGTGAAATGCAAACTCCTAGAAGTTTCATGTTTTTGCAGACCGCTCGAGTGACAAGGGTTGTGCTCGAGCGAGGACCTAAGTCTCACACTCGAGCGACCGTCGAGCGTGAAAATCACACAACCAGTACTTTTACAGAAGTTTACAGACCGCTTGAGTGACAGAAGTTGCGTTTCAGCGACCATTCATATTTTACATGTTCACTCGAGCGAAGGAAGTTGCGCTCGAGTGGAACCTCTGTTTTCAGCAATTTTTGTTAAGTGTTTCTAAGTACATTTTAGCATCCTCATTGCATCTTAGGCATTCCTAGGCCAAGATTAAGACATACTAATGAGTATATGAATTAGAAACACACCAAGATAAGAAATGATTAAGTAAATGACTCCGAGTATGTAATTCAGAATGTGTTCATTCTATAACTGTGTAGGTCACGCGCCACATGACATCTGATTTGCCTACTCTGTCTGTTAGCTTTGGAACCAACTGTGAGTAATAACTTAGTAACGCTATGTTCAAGTTAAATTATTTTATGTATAAGGAATAAGATCTGTTTTATGAAATGTTATGTTCTGTACTATGAATGATTGCCCAATTTTCGATAAGTATTTGTGACACAAGTATGTTATCTGTTCCCGGTTCGGAGGTTCCTTTATGGAACTAATAAGTTATTTGCACCCGACTGGAGGTTCCTTTATGGAACTGACAAGTTATCCGTTCCTAGTCCGGAGGTTCCTTTATGGAATTGACAAGTTGTCCGTACCCAGCTGGAGGTTCTTCTATGGAACTAACAAGTATTATGTTTGACACTCAGTATGTGATTTGTTAGCGCTAACGGATGTAAGATTAAGTATGTATTCTGATTTCTGTCATTGACTTGAACAAGAATATGAATATAAATCTATTTTTGATATGAACTCTGATTTCTGATTATGTTATGGACATCATTCATCAAAACCCTTTACTCTGTTATTATTCACTGGGTTTTCGCTCACTATTTATGATTATGTATATAGGTGAGCAGGTGCGCGACCAGGCTTAAGATGATGCCTGAAGAGTTTTGTATTTGTCAGCCACCTTTTTGTGCCTCCCGAAGAGGTTTCGGATTAAGTCAAGTCTTGTGGCTATGTTTTGTGATTGTTTAAAACTTTGTTCTTTTGGTTTGCGAACAAATTTCTGTTTATTTGTACATGGGATGATGTGTAACTACTGTATCTTTATGACGTCACATGTATGCTTATAAAGTTTAAGTTTATCTGTCCCATGTATGTCTACACAGCTCGATGGACTATGTATGTTTTATATATATATATATATATCTACTTTCGCAACCCCTAATCATATGTTATTCTGTTTAGAGGCCTTTAGTAATCCAAGGATTATTAGCCGATTACGGCACTAAACCTATAGGGCGGGTTCGGGTCATGACATCGTTAGGTTGGTTGAGGATTATTTCCTCAAGTAGGGTGTTGATGAGATTGATGAAGGTCATTAAGGTTTGTTTGGTTTCAGTCTGGAAATGATGTAACCTTTGAGGAAGTGGGGATATTTGGTCTAGGTTTTGTTGAAGGATGGAAAGTTCTTCCCAAATATCTTGAGTTGGAATGATGGCCTGTCGATAGTAACAAAGTGGTAAATTTGTATCTTGCAGGTAGTAGGAAATGAAGAAATTAAGGTTAGAAGTAGTACCTACTCAGTAATTGATGGAATGTCTATTAGAGGCTGGTTCTATTTAGTGTGGTTGTGGTGGTAGGAAGGATTGGTTCAAGGTTTGTTGAAATGGTAGTCTCAAGTGTATGAGAGGCCGTATTAGCTTCTGTACCCTCAGGACTTATTAAATGAATGATTGTCTTATTTTGTGAACTGTACTCGTGGCTTCAATAACAACTATTATTGTTACTGCTACTACTACTGCTACTATTATAGAGATCTCTGTCAGTTTCAATTTTTGAAACTACTGTTTACTGTATGGATGGCCATCAAATGACAATTCAGTCTTTAAGATCTATTGTACTCTTTTGCTATTGGATGTACCACGTATGACTGCTATGATTCAGAATGATTGTTATGTTATGAGTTACTAATTGAGAAATTGATTTACTGATGAAATTGACTGTTTCGATTGCTGTAAGGATATCATTCATAACCCCTTTACACAGTTGTTATTCATTAGGCTTTAGCTCATTGTTTAATATATGTATATAGGTGAGCAAGCATCGGAATGGACATAGAGGCATCAACCCGAACCTTGTTTTGTCAAGCCAACAACTGTGCCTCACCGTGAGGTTTCAAACCGTCAAGTGTTAAGGTTTTTTGGGTGGTTCTAAGTTCACCATTTTGGCATTGTCTTAAATTATGTAAATGTTGTATGACTTTTGTTACTACTATTTGGGTAATGGGATTTAATTCCCTAACTTATGTTTTCATTTTGTACATAAGTGTATTATGGACTTAAGTGTTTATGTATATGTGACGACCCGGAAATTTCTCCCTCCGCTCGAGCGGAGGAGTGGCCGCTCGAGCGGACTTTTGAGACTCCTAGTATTTTTGCAGGCTGCTCGAGATTCTGAGGGTTGTAGATTCCCGCTCGAGCGTAGAAATGGACGCTCGAGCGGATGGCTTTGTTTGTCTGAGCGCTCGAGCGCAAGGTGGGGCGCTCGAGCGGGTCGCCTAGTTCAGCTTGAATTTTGAGGCACGTGGGTTCGTCTGAGGCTTTTTTTTTTATAAGGTATTTGGAACCTCCTTATTTTATTCTGGGGTATTGATTGTGGTGGTAATATGATGGTAGAGTAAGATTTGATCCAAAACTTTAGTTTGAATAATTTGTTTGCGACCAACCGTCACTCATTTGCCCTTTTCTTTTTCCACACTTTGAGTTTGGATGTGAGGTTTGAATCGTTGGAAAGCTTATTTCCGGGGCTTCAATTTGGGCACAAGAACGACCTAAAACGGAGTCCGGATGGGAGAGTTACGCATGTTTGAAGTTTCGGGATCTGTGCTGAAAACAGGTCCGCTCGAGCGGGAATTTCTCCGCTCGAGCGGGAATTACAGGACAGCAGCTTTAAACACGAATTTTTGGATCATTTCTTCCATTTTCCTTTTCCCTTCTTCTCTTCTCTCCCTAGGTCCGAAAACCCTAGGGTTTTGATCCCCAAATACTTCCATTTCCCTTAGGTTTGAGCAAGACCTTCCACCAAGAAGTGAAGAAGACAAGAAGACGACAACTTCAACCGATTGGAATTTCGAGATTTGGGGGATTCGTCTCAAAGCTTTGCCCCTTGCTTGATTCTTGCGGTAGGGACCCTTATTCTTTTACAATACTTGAATTCATGGATGGATTGTGGTATTTTGAGTATATAAATGCAAAATTTATGGTTTTGAACATTTGGTGTCAAACTTGAGATTTGGGGTTTTATGGTTTGTGATGTTGGGAGTTAAATTGATGAGTTTAAATGATGGATTGTGAATCCTAGGTGTAGAATCATTGGGAAAAGTGGAAGTAAAAGTGGTGATTTAAGAAGTTTGAATTTTTGCTAAAGATCCTCATTATTCTTGAAACCCTAGATTAATTGGTGATGATAAATACTGAGGTTGCCCAAATTAAACATAGAATCATGGAATTGGTGGGTTGAATTATACGTGTACAAGTTTAATTGGATTTCTGAGATGTTTCGAAATTATGTTTAAATTTAGCGAATGAACTTTGTTATAAATGTGGAATTCATGTAATAAAGTAAAGGAAAAATTAGGAAAATAATTTAGTAAGGATCTGGATGACATGAACTCAATTGTGGGGTGTTGAAATGGGATTCTAGTTTGAATTATGATGAAGTGCAAAGTGATGTGTAATTGGAATAAAGAGAATTAATTAAGAACGAAATAAGTTTATGTGATTCAATTCTTTGTGTGTTACAAATTGTGTAGGGACAACTACAGGGGCAGACCAAGCAGCCAAACACTGTGAGTAATAGTACTTCACATGTACATTCTTTTCCGTTAATAATCATTGTTAATAATATTCTGTTATCCGCAGCAATATGGTAACACTTGGTGTAATCTATGTGAACATGGAAAGAATTGGCTTAATTTTGTATTCCGATTACGGTTCAGGATCATTGGTAATGTGATATGAGCACGCATAATAAATGTATGTGAATTATTGAGATTGTTCAGCATTACTAACGTTTTGTTATCTGTAAAATACTTCTATTGATTGGTAGTGAACAAGAGAAGCAATAATGCTCGTGTATTCTGACTTATTCTGTTTTGTTAATAATGGATCAAGAGTGGTACGAGGTAAATGATAACGTCCTTATCAAGGAGTATTATTAATATTCTGATATACATGAGACGATTATGACTAATTGTAATAGACCATGAGATGATTTGTGTATATCGTGGCTGTTGGTACCAACTGTATTGTGGTCTTCGGACCTACCTGATCTGAATGTGAAAATGATTACGCTTATGCGTTCTGTTATTTCTGGGCCGGTGGCTGTTCTCTTATTTTGGGCATATGGCCATTCTGTATCTTCTGTACATACTGGGCTTAAAGCTGCTCTATTATGAAAACTAGAACTATGATTGTTTGAGATATATTTACTGAATGTAGTTAATTATATACTGCTGCAGTTATATATATACTTTACTGTTAAATTGAACATTATAAGATTTACGTACTATTATTCACTGAGCTTGACTCACTTTATTCTATGTCTGTTTCTGTAGGCACTCAACCAAGAGGTCAACCTTAACCTGTGGTTTCCGTTACCAGTTGTCAAGCCTTGAGTATCTAAGCTCTTAGGTGTCGACCGTGCAATTATGGAGTTTTGTTAAGCTTTAATTTGTACTATAGATGTCTATTATGATGTTTCATGTGTATGTAATGTAGATGTATATGTACATAGTTATCTTCACTTACACGTCACTGTATATTTATCTGTATTACGCTTTGTCTGCGGTCCTGGCATAGTAATGATAGCTCAATGGATATTATTTTTTTTACGCTATTATAGGTTATTGAATGCTTCCGTTCAGGCCCCATAGGTTAGCTACATCAGGTTTTGCGTCCGTTTCTGTAATTGTCATGCCCAAACTTTTAGGGGCGAGTTTGGGGCGTGACAGTATATATCAATGTTGTTTGTTCATTCAAGTCCTCATAACTCATTGGACGAAATACTTTATTATTTACAAACTTTCGTCGGCCTCTACTATTGTATTACTATTATTACTGTTAAGCAGGCCTTTGGTAATCACGGATTACTAGCCGGTTACGATGCTAACCCTATAGGGGCGGGTTTGGGTCATGACAGATGCACTCAAGTGCAATATATGAATGTTTAGGGATATGATGTGATTGGTGTCTCGGGAATTATATTAGCAAACAAATGTGTTTAGAGAAATTTTTGAAATGATCTTGTGAGAATGTTGTGATTTTACGAATATTATGATTAGGTGCCTTGAGATGGTTGATATGATTGTGATTTGAGTCTTTTTTATCGAAATTTATGCTTGATCCATCATGAGATATTAATGTTAATTTTTGTAGTTAGCCTTTGCTATATGTCAAAAATTATGTAAACTGGGAGAACACATGATTGTATTAGGTTAAGTTTGATGTGTGTTGTGATGGTGCGGTTCAAAGAACTAAAATGGATATTTATTTTGTATCCCTTGTCCTTTAGCTATAAAAAATTGTTTTGTATCCTTGGTGTAAGAGTTGTGAACCCCTTATATAGATCTTTTGGTTTGCTATAAGAGTGGTGAGAATTTGTGTTGTTGGTATGTTGATTTAATATTATTATTGGGCTTAATTTGGGTGTATTTGACCTTGAGTGGTAAGCGGTTTTCCTAATTAAAATATATTTAGTTTTGCCTAATAGAGAGTGATTCCTTATTTTAATTTTATTCCATGGTGTTTTGTGATGGTATCATCTTATAAGAAGTTATTCGGAGGACTCCTCGTCCGAAAATAAATTGGTACGAAGTACTTTTGTTATGTGGTTGGAGATTGTTTTGGAATGATCGTCATTGGTAGAGAAAATCTCTTCGAGTGAATAAGTGGCATTATAGCTTGTAGTAGTATCTTTAGAGTTTGAGTACAAGTGAACTAATTAAAGACTTCGGAGGAGATTTCAAAATAACTACAACTATAAGTATTGTTGGTGTAATCGAAAGCTTGAGTTGTGTGGGCATTTGTGGTGGGTTAGATATGGTAGTTGGTGTTGTTTTGTGGCATGAACAGTTGTGAGAATTATATTTTATTTTCATTTTGGTAAGCTGTGGTGTCATGCCCTCAAAATAATACATCAAACCCATCACTTTTAACATGCATTGATATATAAAAGACCCTCATTCTTCTATTCATCAGAGTATTCCATTACAAACTGTATTACATGTTAACAACAAACAAATGCCCTACGGGCTTACAACTTTCCAAGTTAACACTTGGTTACAAAAAGAGAGTACTAACTCAATTACACATTAAGCCCTTGGCTTGAATCCACATGTAATACATCAAAAGAAAGAAAGACAATAAAGTCTGCCCGCCTTAAGCCTCTCAAGCTATATCCTTGGAGGTGGCATGCTACCTGTACCTGAAAATGATATTCCCGTATAGGGTGAGCTAACAGCCCAGTAGAAATACACTAAACCAGCTATGAACAATGACTAAAAGATTAACAGTTTGATAGATGGTTAACACTTTTACATTCTTTCATAACACATTACAGTTTCATTTTCCATTCCTTTACAATTCTCAATTCATAACCATGGTTCAGAACCTGACCAAATAACCGATATGAGACAGTAATTCATATTAAACATTTTCCCATTTCACAATAGATAAGCATACTAGCTATATCAACATATCAACAAATAAGCATATAAGTTATATCAACACATCAACAGATAAGTATAAGAACTATATCACACCACCAAAGATAAGCATATGAGCTGTATCTACACTTCTCAAAGATAAGCATATGAGCTGTATCTACGGAGTCCATCCCCTATCTCCTCCCAAACAATATCCGGTTTAGAGGTCCATCCCCTATCTTCCCCTAAACCGCGGAGTACATCCCCTATCTCCTCCAACACAACACAATGCATATAAACAATTATTATACACATCAATCAATACATCAATCAATACATAAAGTTAATGTATTCTTTCAACCGTCATACTCAATGACACATTCTATTGATTAGTTTTAGTTTGCCTAATCATCATGCATTATCTACAACAATCAAGACTATCCTCCACCGATAGCCCAAAGCAGTTATCTCTAAACAGAAAATAAATGCACAAAAAGGATAATACATCAACATTTCAATTAGGTGAGCGATAAATAATCCAACTACACCCTTTAACCCCATACATTCCCAATTCTAACATTTCTCTATGCTAAACATGCATATAGGTTTATTATAAATAAAACCCCAACTTTTGTAAAATTGCACAAAAGCCCCAAACTTTTCCAAAATTACACAACAACCCCCAACATATCAAAATGCTAAAATTTAAAGACAAAGCTCATAAAGAGGAGTAGGTTATCCCTACCTCAAATTCGAAGCTCAAACGGAGAAGATGAAAAGAGTTGAAACTCGATCTCCACCATACACCACAAAGCCCTCGAGAAATAACACAACTTTGGCGAAGGAACTATGGCCAAAATCCCAATGGAACTATGGCCAAAATCCAGCTCGGCGCAACTAAAATTTATAACTCAAGCTCGGTTCGTAATGGTTCATTAAACCAAGAAAGAACCATAGAAGTTGATAAGCTAACCCTATGCACTTGCACCTATATATAGAAGTTTGTCCACCTAAAAATGTGTCTTGTAACCGATGTGGGACTTCCAACAAACACACCCAAGGTTCCCAAAACCGATGTGGGACTTCCAACAAACACACCAAAGGTTTCCAAAATAGAATGAAGGGTCCAAATACATTTACCAAAAGCTTTAAAAGGCACATGTGCTACATGTGGTGAATGACTTTTCGAGTTAAACTATTTTTCAAGGATGGATCAACTTTAGTAGTGATTGGATTGGAGTGCTGAAAGTATGATTTTAGTTAGAAATTTTGTATTAGAGGTGTAGTATTATTTTGGTGAGAGATTTTATTGTAATATGAGATTAATTTATTTATTAACGATGTGAATATTTGTCATCGAGTAAATCCGTGTTATAAAAAGCATTGAGTTCAGGTTTAACCTCATGGGACATCATAATATTAGTATGGTGTGGAGTTGTGTTTTAGCTTTGGAGTTAATATCATGGCTTTGATTCCAAGGAATGTAGTGTGTTGTGCGAGTATAGGTAGATGATACAAGTGTAGAATGTTTCCTTAGGTAGTGTGTTAATTATTGTTGTAGCATTAGGAGAGGTTGACAGGGAATCACTTCAGAACTTATTTAAATTCTAGAAATGAGATGTGTTAATGGGAGTTGATTGTTTGGTGAGTGTGTGTCACTCAAGGGAGTGACAAGTTGTACAAATTGCTTAGTATTTATTTTTAGTTGGTCGCATGTGATCTTCAAGATGGGGTAGTTGCAAAAAAAATATATTTATTTTTGCGAGCTTGAAATTTGTAATTGTAGTTGTGGGGGGGAGGTGGGTGCAACTTCCCAAGTTTATGAGCAAAACTTATCCGTTGGTTTTCTTTAACCTTATTGTTATTATTTTGAATTGTTGTTGCTTGTATGATTGTGATGGGATTGTAGGGGTATCTTTAGCCTATTATATCTTTAATTTGAGACCCACATGTGGTAATTTCATTAGATATTCACTTTTGTAGTTATATATATGTATATATGTATGGATTGTGTTTGCTAATAAATGATTTGGAAGGATGTGGGCAATAATTCATGATTATGGATAGAATTATGTCTATTATTGAAGATTATTGTTGTTGATGATAAAAATTAGTCTCTAATTCATGAAAGAGAGAAAACTCCTAATTTTCTACAAACCTTAGTTTTGAAACTTGTTCAATAAAAAGGGGTTTTGCTCAATTGATTTTTAAAACATGAATTTGGCCGTGTTTTATTGGACTTTGAGGTTGAAATATGAATTATTAGATTGTTGTGAATTGAAATTATTCATGTGTTTGAATAGTTGGAAGAGTAAAAAAGGGGATTTTGCCCAATTGGACTTTAGAACCTAAAATTATGTGTATTTACTTGACATTGATGTTGAAAAGTTAGATTTTGAGACTTTTACGCCAAAACTAGAGATGATTATGGTTATGATTTGAAGAATCTTCTCATTGTTGAAATATAAACTTTTGAATTGTTGTGCACTGAAATTATTATAGGGAAATTGAGATTTGGAAAATTCATACATCATAAACTTTTAAAAAGTTTATCTTGTGACTTTTAAAATATTGGCATATTGAAAGAGTTGAAGGGGGGTAAATAGTCTATGAGTCTGGGTAGTGAGTCGGGTGGATTTGAGTTGTGTATTGTATTTGGTACCTGAGCGGGGAGTCAATGTACCCAATTGCCCTATCTACTCATATCGCCGGACGAATGTGGAAAAATGGTTTTTGGGTGTCCATGAGCCAGCCGTTTCAGGAGTTGGCAAATAAGGAAAAACATGGTTTTGTAAAAATGGTTTTGGGTGTCCGCGTTGCCGCCGTTTCTGAAGTCAGCAAATGCGGAAGGAAAAAATGTTTTTGGGTGCCCATCACCCTGCCGTTTCTGGAGTCGGCAAATGTGGGACTATTTTAAGTATACAAAATCTATATCTATGTATGTATTTTGAATCTCGGCTCTTATTTGGAATGTCATAGTATATTTACTGCCCCTATAAAATTAGGAAATGCTAATTTAACCTTAACATTTTCTCATTTCATACTCATGCATAACGGTATTTATACGCATACATAATAAAATTTACCAAATGTTTGCATTGCATGATCATGTGTATTTCAATTAATTATATAATTTGTTAAATATACTTCCTACTGAGCATTCGCTCACCCCAAAAACTAACCATTTTCAGGAAATGAAGTTAACAAGCCATCTAAATGATTTACCACAAAAAGCAATTTGGATGAAGCATAAATGCTCACTTGTTTGATATTTTGGGTTGAAGCCTTGAGGCTCTTTTGTATAAATGTGAAGGATTTTATTTTTAAATCATGGGCACTTTTGATAGAATGTTGCCTTCATAGCTATTGAACTGCTTCCTTTTAACTCTGGATGTAAGCAGACTGTATTGAAGTTCTTGGGAATAGTTCAATAGGGAAGAAATGTTATGGAATTGTATTATTATTTCTTTTTCTATTATTTGTATCTATGTGGGATGAGATAGGGGAACAGGATTTGGGAAGTGTTTTGCTAGGGTGTTACAGTACAATTACTCCCAATTATGAAGTTAGTGGTGAACTCGAAATCTTAAGATATTTATTTTATTGTGTTTAATTAATTGCTTATTTTAGTAATTTAATTTTCATTCCGAAAATTCACAACACTTCATCTTAAATTTCTAAATTAGATTCATCATTAGTCTCTGTGGATCGACACTTGGTCTTAACCGCTATATTTTAGAGTAGTAGTTATTATTTGGTTATAAACAAAATATTCTAGTGTGCAAACGACAACATCATTGCTCATTCCTTTATAGAGTAATACCCTACGGGGTAGAAAGTTAAGCTGATACTTTTAATGATCTAAGGGCCTATTTGTTTTTAGAGGTAGAATGAAAAGGATTGATAGTGAGGGGATTGTTAATGAGGGGACTAAGTAAAATTGTGTTTGTTTTGATGATAGTTATTAGTGTAGGAATTGTTAAATTATTTTTATATAAAATAAATATAAAATAATAAAACAAATAAACCTATGATTTTTACTTAACAAAAAATACAAAAAATACAAAAAAAAAAAAAAACAAAAATGTTCAAAATAAATAAATAAAAGCCCAACATGTAAAAAAAAAAAAAAAAACAAATTGCACTTGGCCTGCTGTTTGGCCAGACGTCCCCCGAATGACCAATAACAACCTAAGCCGAACGGACTATTTTCTAATACCATCTCCTAGTCCAGACTGCTAATTTGCTTGCCAAGGCCTGTCCTAAGCCAAAAGGGACTACGAATCTGGAGTTCCAAAACCAAAACAAACAAGAACTAGGCTCACTGTTCATCACTAATAGTCTAGAATGGACTACTAGTGTGGAAAACAAACGGGGCCTAAGTGTTGTGAATAGTCAACCATGGTATAACAAGATACCTTATGTAGGTCACCTATGTGAGTGCGAAGTGTGGCTACTTCTTTAAGAATTGATAAGGCCGAATTCTTTAAAAACACTCATTGAACCATGTTAGTATTCCAGGGCCAAACCAGACACACCAGTGAGAATAAGAATAATGATTGGAGTAACTCCTGTGTGAGGTCTATTGTCTCAGTTTACACAAACGGCAAAACAGTTCAAAACATCACGTTCACTGGTGCTGCAGCTAGTAAATTCAATAGGCTTTCACTATGAACAGTTCAAGGCCAACAACTATCTTTTCTGATATAAGGTTATTTTGTGTGCTCTTTCTCTGAGTCTTTGTTGTTAAGCGTTGTTCGTTTTCTTTATTCGGCCAATTTTATTCTTGTGGAGGATTGTTGGAAAATAATGATTTTTGGCAACTTTAATTCTAAATTAAAGTGGGAACCCAACTGCTAGTTAAGGTAGGTCTGAGTGGGGTTATATTATCTTAAGTGAGAAGATTACAATATAAAAATAATGAGTCAAAACCATTAGGTTGTGTATGAGAATTGTCTCACAAAGTGTGCATCAATAAAAGTTGGGCTTAGATTTCACGTCTTAGTTTGGACTGGGCCCAGGCTTGTGTTTGTGTTTGTGCATGTGTTGGGTTTGGTCTTTGTGATGACCGGGTGTGTCACTAGTTTTGCTTTCCCTTGTTTAACCTTGAAATTACCCTAATAGAGTGTCGGGTTAAATTGGAGCCTTGTTGAGTGTTTGGGGTTGGTGGTGACCAGAGAGTTTTTCTCAATGTAATTCTTATTCTTGTCTTCATTCGGTGTTGAAGTTTCCTTCTTCCGAGAAGTGCGGGGGGTTAGGTTCGGAGTGCCCGGGAGCGAAGCGGAATTTTTTCTGGGCTACTGGGCCAGGGCCGCACGTGCAGGGTTGGGCCGCATGTGCGGGAAGAGGGGAGCTAGGGTGAGTTGCATTTTGCTTAAATTGCAGGTGCGGAGCAAGGTGCGTGCGGGAGGGCCGCACGTGCAGGGTTGGGAGCCGCATGTGCGGGAGTGAGGCTCCGCACGTGCGGGGCACGTCCACACGTGCGGAACGACTGGACAGTTTGAACCTCTGTTTTTATTTTTCTTTTTGGCCGAATTGTATCTAATTTTGGGGGCCTTCTCTCTCATACTAAACCCTATTTTTCTCCTCCTCTCTAGAAAACCTCTCCAAACATTAAAAACTCCTTGATTCTTGCAATCCTTTGGGTTTAGATCATCATCCTCACTCTCTAATCTTGAAGATCAAGTTAGGGCTCTTCTTGGTGTGGTGGAAATCAAGACTCCTTCTCATCCTTGAAGTTACGGTTTCACTTCTCATTCTTCATCAATCTTCGAGGTAGGGACATTCTTGAGTCATATATACAAGTTTTGCTATTTTGATGATGATTTTAAGAGTTTTCTTCTAGTTCTTTGGTTGATTTCAACTTTGTGATTCAAAAATGTAGAGAGCTTTAAAAGTGGGTTTGTATCTCAACCCTTTTATAAATCCTTGAGGGTTTTCATTCTATTAAAGTTAAGAAAAAAATGATTTTGATAGGGTTCCACTAAGGAAAAATGAGAATGTGTTGGGTTTGATGAGAAACCCTAGAAAATTTGGGGATTTTGGGGCATATGGGCAAAACTTATGGATTTTCTCTCTTTCTAGTGTTCAATGAATGAGGAAGTGTAAATTTTATTATGTGTTTTTAATAAATAGCAAACCTTCTTGATATATGAGCCATGAGGATTATTTTAGCATTGTCATTAAATAATTGAGTATGTATAGTTGAGAAATGGTAAATCATTGTGCACTATGGATTTGTGAAAATTATAACCTTGAGAGATTTGTGTTTGAAAACATCACATATGACTTTGAAAAGGCTAAATTGATTAGAATTGTGCAAGATGGGAAATTGTTGTTGTGTGTGGAAGACACATGATTATTTTGCGAAATAATGTTGAGGTTAACAAATGAGAAAGGAAGTTGCTTTGTTATTGTTGTTGAGACATTTGAAATTGGAGAAGTGTTATGAGATGAGGAAAGATCATGGCATTGCATATTCATTCAATTATTATTTTTGCATTGTAAATTTCGATTGAAAATATTTATTTCATGAAAGAAAATGATGTTGTGATAAGAACTATGGAAATGTGGCATGGGGTAAATACGTTGGTAAGTCCGGTTGGGAGGTGTAGATGAGTTTGATAAGTTGGCTTGAGTGTCCATGGTGAAATACCAGAAACCCGCGCGGATAGGTGTCAAGCCTTCCGGTTAATACTGGTAAAAATGACAATTTGGTAGTACTCGTAGAGTCTACTTGCAGACACCAGCCTAGGGATTACCAGTGTCGTATTTACTACCCCCTGTTGATTTAAAAGAATTGGAAGTTTTGAAATTGATGAGATTGCATAAGGTCATTGAAAGCATGGTGATTTTCAAGTTGTGCATTAAAATGATGTTCCTCTTTATAATGGCATAGCATGGTATCACATTTGCATATGATGTTGAGAAATTTTGCATAACTGTATATACTTTGTGAGAATTCTCTATTGGGCTTTATGCTCACGCCTATGGGATATTGGTGCAGGTAAAGACGTGGTGATCCCGCCAAGTTGATGGTGTGGGTATACTTTGTGGAGAGCGATTGGCTCTATTTTTTTGTAATTTAATTGTTGGCCAAGGGCTATGTTTTGTATGGGCCCGAGAGACCACTTTTGTGTAACCAGGCTTAAGCCTCGGAAGATGTAGCCCGTAAGGGCATTTTATTTATTTTGAGACTGTATGCTTCACATGCTATAGATTCATGTGTTTTCTACCAATGAATGTATAATTTGCATGTGGAACCTTGTACAAACCTTGGAGATTTAATGTAAAGGTAGGTGAATGATTGTACCTAATTAATGAATGAGGTTTGATGTATTAAATATGTCAGAATTATTTTGGGGCGTTACAGTCTTGGTCTTGGTCTTGATCTTGGTCTTGCACTTCGACTTGGACTTTATCTTGAGCTTTGGCTGGGCTATGCTGTGTTGGGCTTAGTTCATGTATGTGTTTGAGATTGGGCTTGAATTGAGTTGTAAGCCAACACCCATATCCATTTTGCAACCCATCTAGTTGGATTATTTAAATAGTATTATATATATATATATATATATAATGCAAGGGAAGTTTTCAACCTTTGTAACTCTCATCTTTTGATGATGGAGTTGATGACTATATTAGTGACCATAGGTTTTCAACCTCTGTAACTCTAGCCCTAATGGCTAGAGTTAATGGAATTTGATGACCCCATTGATGTTAGCCTTCATGACTAAGGCTCTCCCCTACTAGTATAAATAGAGGCTTTTTCCCCTCTAACTTGGTAGGTTGTTTTAGAGAGATTTTTTGTGATAGAAAGTGAGATGGTGTTTTGAGATAATATACTTGGAGATGGTTTTTATACCAAAGAAATTTTTTTCTATCTTATTTGTGCTTAGTCCCTTCTTTGGTTCTTGTTAGAGAGAGAGTGCTGCCATTGTCAAGTTCGCCAAAGCTATTCAGAAGGTGCTTCTACATTAACTAGTTTCCACTGTCGTATCTCAGGAGATAAACGCCAGCATACCTCTAGCAGCCATCAAGAGGCAATGAATATGTTTTAAGAAAACTGTGATATCACACAGGATTTGGTTTGCATCTCTTATCTTTCGTTCTTCAAAGTTTTAAATTTATACTTTTTATTGTATATTATTTTATATGCCCATGTGAATCCGTCTTGCAATATGTTCCATGATCTAATCTAATTCATTCCTATATTTTTAGTTTTGTAGTTTATTCTGTATTTCATTCTTTAATTAAAATAAATTTGTTTTGTCATTTCTATTTAATTATATATATATATATATATTTCTAATATTATTATGAAAAAATACCAACAATAATGTAAGATAAATTATAGCTAAACATTTTTTTTTTGGTTCAATCAAAGCAAAAATGAGTTGTTAAAGCAAAACTCTGCCATCCATACGAAAAATATCTTTCCTCTTTCTTTACAATGGAGAGGTCAAAATAAAGGTAATTTTATTTGCATATCATATAAATTTTTAGTGCACATTATAAATAGTGTTCAAACATAGTTATTCAAACCGAAGTAAAATATTTAGATATAAATTTATGAACATAAAGTAGTTGTTCGGATATAAATAATTAGATAGAATGTACATTTGGATAATTTATTTTTCTTCATTACTTTAAATCTAAACATTTGACATTTATTTAGAAGTTTATATCCGAACATTATTTATGATGTATACTGAGAATTTGTAAGATATGTAAATAGAGTTTTCCTAAAAATAAATAAATAAATAAACATAAACAAAGCTAAAAGGAAGCAAAAACAAATTGTATTGTGCTAGTGCGGTATCCGAATAGGCGCATTGGAGCTTTTTGCTTGATCACTCAGGTTGCTCTGTGCTTTTTTGTTTGGACATCAAATGGGCCCTAGTTCTAGCACCATGTTTTTCCACTCATGAAGAAAACCGTGCTACACTAGAAAACAATGAAGAAGGGCCTTTTGATTAGCTTTCGACTATTTACGGCCCGTTTGTTTTCATAGATAGAATAGAGGGGATTGATAGTGAATGGATTAATAGTGAGGAGATTGTTAGTGAGGGGACTGCTAGTGAGGGGATTAAGAAAAATATGTTTGTCTGATAACCAGTCGTCACGACCCAAACCCGCCTCTATGGGTTTAGCACCGTAACCGGCCAGTAATCCGAGATTACCAAAGGCCTGCTTAACAGTAATACAGTAAAACAGAGTACAGGGGCATGGCGGAAGCCAATACAGTAATAAAACAATGTCCAATGAGCTGTGACAGTTTGTATGCAAAAAAAAAAAGACTTTTCATACATTTGTACAGGCAGTGACAAAACAGTATGTACATTATATACAGCCATTCAGAGCAGGGACTAAAACCCTATTAACACAGTACAGTACAGTCTATACAGTATTACAAAACGGTGCAGAGACAGACGGGGAAATAAAACACCCCTAAGCCATAGCTTGGCAGGCTCAGAACCTCGCAGGGAGGCACAGTGTTTGGCTTGACAAAACTGGAGTTTACCCCGACGCTTCTAGCATTGGTCCGGTGCCTGTATACCTACATATATATATGAGCAGTGAGCTAAAGCCCAGTGAATAACACAATGCGTAAAGGGGTTTAGAATGAATGCCCTTACAGTAGTGAAAACAGTTCATTTCAATCAGTATATCAGTTGTTCAGTACAGTAAACAGTCATATGTGGTACATCCATTAGCATAACAGTAAACAGTAGGTCTTAAAATACCGAACAGTAAGTGATGGCCATCAATCAGTAAACAGTAGTGGTTCCAACGAGGGAACCGACAGAGATCTCTGTAACAGTAACAGTCAGTAACAGTAGTTGCTAAGGATGCCACAATATAGTTCAGAATATAGGACATGTATTCATTCAGTTAACAGTGACAGTTCAGAAAACAGTACAGTTCAGTATTCAAAAGATAATCATTTTGAACATATCTTTACACAATTGTTACTCGCAGAGTTCTGGGCTACAGTAGGCTAGAGCGTCTCCTCGAAATGCCAACCCTAAACAGTACAGAACGAACACACACTAAGCTACACAATTGGGAAAGATAATAATAATTTAATCCCTAAATGCCTCGGTGTGTTCTACATCTATATCCTCATTAAGATGTCTTAAACTAGGCCTAAGAATGCCTAGGATGGGATGAGGATGCAAAGATGTATTCAGAAAATATTTTCAGAATTTTCAGAAAAACAGAGTCCCGCTCGAGCGCAGGTTTCCCCGCTCGAGCGGACACGCAACAAAGGTCTACGCTCGAGCGTAAACTCCACTGCTCGAGCGGACCAAAAAGTACTGGATGCTCAAAAATCACGCTCGATTGGGCGCTCGATAGCCGCTCGAGCGCAAGACACAAGGTCCCGCTCGAGCACCAAATACCCCGCTCGAGCGGACTGTAATGCAGTGCAAAGTACTGGATGCTCGAATTCCCCGCTCGAGCGCTACTTTCCCCGCTCGAGTGGGAGTGCAAAATCTAGAAAACCCAGATTGCACCTTCAAGCCAAAAATCAAGTTTAAATGCACTAAATTCGATCCTCTTGGGCCAAATTTCTGGAAAACACAAGTAAACTCATAAAATGACATGTTACAAAGGTCAATTTGAGGAATCAAGGCCCAAGGGTTGTTGTAGGCGAATTCAAGGACATGTTACAAAGGAGTCAATTCTGGATAACTGTTGTTGTAGGCGAATTCAGCCAATGGCAAATGGCTTTCCCAGTTTCCCTGAAAATCAAGGACACACATTCTCAGCAAATCCTCCAGAGTTTGGATGGTCCTCTCTGACTGACCATCTGTCTGAGGATGATAGGCACTACTCAGCCTCAGTTCAGTACCCAATGCAGTCTGTAAGCTTTGCCAAAATCTTAATGTAAACTTCAAATCCCTGTCAGAAACAATGGACACAGGCACTCCATGCAGTCTAACAATTTCATCAATATAGAGTATAGCCAATTTGTCCGCATTATAAATTGTCTTAACAGGTAAGAAGTGAGCAGATTTAGTCAATCTATCAACAATAACCCAAATCGAGTCCATACCTTTACTAGAGCGAGGCAATCCCACAATAAAATCCATAGTAATATGTTCCCATTTCCACTCCGGTATTGGTAAGGGCTGCAATAAGCCTGCGGGTCGTTGATGTTCAGCTTTGACTTGTTGGCAATGAAGGCATTTTGATACAAAATCAGCAATTTCTTTCTTCATTCCCGGCCACCAGAAATTCAGCTTCAGGTCTTGGTACATTTTCGTATTCCCCGGATGAATAGAAAATTTTGAGTTGTGGCCCTCTTACAGAACTCTTCTTTTCAGTTCAGTGTCATTCGGTACACACAGTCTTTCTTGAAATTTCAGTACATTACCTTCAAATTTGAACCCCGGTCTCGGTTTAGATTCCCTTTCTTCGATGATCTTCCTCAAGAAGTCATCCTGTTGCTGTTTCTCTTTAATTTCTTCAATCAGTGTCGGTTGAGCAGAAATAGCAGCTATTGTTCCATCTTATTCTCTCAAAACAACTTCAATTTCAGATTTTTCAAGGTCATAAAGCAACTCTCTCTGCCCAGTAAGCAAACAGGCTAAGTTCCCGATCGACTTCCGGCTCAATGCATCGGCAACGGTATTGGCTTTTCCCGGGTGGTACAAAATCTGTAGGTCATAATCTTTAATCAGTTCTAGCCATCTCCGCTATCTCATGTTCAGTTCTTTCTGTGTGAAGAAATATTTCAGACTTTTGTGGTCGGTATAAACTTCGCACGTCGCCCCGTACAGATAGTGACGCTAGATTTTCAGTGCAAATACTACTGCAGCAAGTTCCAGATCATGGGTCGGCTAGTTCTTTTCATGTGGTCTCAGTTGTCGGGAAGCATAAGTAATTACTCTCCCATTCTGCATTAAAACACACCCCAAACCCTTATGAGAAGCATCACTAAAAATGGTAAAACCATCCGTACCTGAAGGTAGGGTAAGAACGGGTGCAGTCACAAGTCGAGTTTTCAACTCTTGAAATGCTGATTCTCTTTGGTCAGTCCAGTCAAATGATGTCCCCTTCTGAGTTAACTGAGTCAACGGTAAGGCAATTTTGGAGAAATCTTTGACAAACCTTCTGTAATAGCCAGCCAAACCCAAAAAGCTTCGGACTTCTGTCACATTCGTTGGTCTAGGCCAGTTCACTACAGCTTCAATTTTCTATGGATCAACTGAAATCCCATCTTTGCTAATAACATGTCCCAAAAACATAACATGGTCAAGCCAAAATTCACATTTAGACAGTTTAGCATAAAGTTTTTGTTCTCTTAGGGTTCGTAGGGCAAGTCTCAGATGATGCTCATGTTCTTCTCTAGTCTTAGAATAAATCAGAATGTCATCAATGAATACAACAATAAAGTCATCAAGCTATGGTTTAAAGATCCTGTTCATGAGGTCCATGAATGCAGCAGGTGCATTGGTAACTCCGAAAGGCATAACTAAAAATTCGAAATGTCCATACCTCGTTCGAAAAGCAGTTTTATCAATGTCTTCTGGTTTAACTTTCAGTTGGTGATATCCAGATCTGAGATCAATCTTAGAAAACACTTGAGCACCCTGTAACTGATCAAATAAGTCATCAATACGGGGCAATGGGTATTTATTTTTCACAGTTACCTTGTTCAGTTCGCGGTAATCAATACACAGTCTCAGTGAGCCATCTTTCTTTTTCACAAACAAGACGGGTGCGCCCCACGGTGAAGTACTAGGCCTGATAAACTTCTTGTCTAACAGTTCTTGCAGTTGCACTTTCAATTCTTTCAATTCAGTTGGAGCCATTCGGTAAGGAGCTTTCGATACAGGCTGTGTTCCCGGAATCATATCAATGGTGAACGCAATCTCCCTGTCAATTAAATCCCCTGGCAGATTATCTGAAAAAATATCTGGGAATTCTCTGACTATGGGAATACTGTTCACATTAGCATTATCATCAGTAGACACAGTCAATACAGAACACAGATACCCTTTACACCCCTTTCTAATCAATTTAACGGCTTTCACAGATGAAATCAAATACGGAGGAGGTACTACTCCAACCCCATTAAACACAAATTCGGGTAAACCAGGTGGACGGAAAACAACTTGCTTTGTCACACAGTCAATGGTAGCATGATATTTTTGTAACCAGTCCATCCCCAATATTACATCAAAATGATCAATGTTCAATGGCAGTAGATCAATAAACAGATGCATATCCCCAACAATAATCTCACAAGCAGGATACATATATGCGCATGTCATGGATCCCCCAATAGGTGATGATACAGCTAACAGATAATTCATGGGTTCTAAGGGTCTATTCAATTTCCGTGAAAAAGCATGCGATACATATGAATGTGTAGACCCCGAATCAATCAGTACATATGCATTTTGAGTACAAATAGAGAGGATACCTGACACAACAGTCTCAGTATTTTGCACATCTCCCGGTACTAGGGCGAACACTTGGCCCTACCTCATGGGCTCTTTCCCGGTAGCTTTGGGGTTCGGTTTTGGTGCTACAGTTGATGCTGCTGCGCTTGGTGCAGCTTTACTATTGCCCGGAGTAGTGGAAGGGAAATCTTTCACCATGTGGCCCACCTTGCCACACCTGTAACAAGCACCAGAGATTTTATAACAAACTCCCTTATGGTTCTTACCACATTCGGAACAGGGCGGAAAGGAACGGTTTCCTTGACTAGAAGTAGTCGTTGACCCTGTATTTTGCTTTTTGTTCAGTGGGTTATTCTTGCCTTTCTTGAACTTAAAACCCTGCCTTTTACTACGCCATTCAGATGCCGGCGTTTCAGATTGTTTCACAGCTTCGATGTTCGCCTCAGCCATCAAGGCTCGGTCAAGAACATTCACATAAGTCGGTAATTTCAGAACACTTATTCTGTCCAGTATTGCAACATTCAGGCCGCCTTCAAACCTTCTGGCCTTCTTGTAATCAGTGTCCACCATGTGTGGTGCATATCTAGCAAGCCCGATGAACTTTGTTTCGTATTCAGCGACGGACATCGTGCCCTGTCTCAGTTGTTCAAATTCAGTCACCTTCCTATCCCTGACACACTGAGGGAAGTACTTTTCAAAGAAGGCTACTTTGAATTGAGCCCAAGTCATAGCAATGTTGTCATCACGGGTAAGCATCCACCACCTTCTAGCCTCTTCTTGCAAAGTGAAGGTGGCCAACAGTACCATATGTGCCTCCGAGCACGGAAACACTTCAAACAGTTTTTCAGTTTCCAAAACCCATGTTTCAGCTTTTAACGGTTCAAGGCCTCCCTGAAAGGATGGCGGTTTCAGTTTGCTGAACTTCTGGGTAAGAGCAATTATGTCCCCATCATTAGCATTAACATTCTGTTCCGGCTGTACCGGAGGAGGAGGTAGGGGCTGTTGGTTCTGTTGTTGATCCAATCTTTCAGTTATCAATTCCATCATTCGTTTCAGTCTTGCCATTCTTGCCTCAGAGGATGAGGATTCAGATTCATTTGCAGTTTTTGTATTATCCATTTCACTATAAGCAGTGATAGCAATTATAAACATAAACAGTTGCATACTTAAACAGTTTAACACATTAGCATATATTCAGTCATGTCATAATCACACACTTTTCATGCTCATGAAATGCCCTAATCACTTTTCTAGGACATCCTATAGCTCATTTGGACACGTGTGTGCGGTATAACTCGTGGTTAAGTATCGCTCTGATACCACTCTGTCACGACCCAAACCCGCCCCTATGGGTTTAGCACCTTAACCGGCCAGTAATCCGAGATTACCGAAGGCCTGCTTAACAGTAATACAGTAAAACAGAATACAGGGGCATGGCGGAAGCCAATACAGTAATAAAACAATGTCCAATGAGCTGTGACAGTTGTATGCAAAAAAAAAAAGACTTTTCATACATTTGTACAGGCAGTGACAAAACAGTATGTACATTATATACAGCCATTCAGAGCAGGGACTAAAACTCTATTAACACAGTACAGTACAGTCTATACAGTATTACAAAACGGTGCAGAGACAGACGGGGAAATAAAACACCCCTAAGCCATAGCTTGGCAGGCTCGGAACCTCGCAGGGAGGCACAGTGTTTGGCTTAACAAAACTGGAGTTTACCTCGACGCTTCTAGCATTGGTCCGGTGCCTGTACACCCACATATATATATGAGCAGTGAGCTAAAGCCCAGTGAATAACACAATGCGTAAAGGGGTTTAGAATGAATGTCCTTACAGTAGTGAAAACAGTTCATTTCAATCAGTATATCAGTTGTTCAGTACAGTAAACAGTCATATATGGTACATCCATTAGCATATCAGTAAACAGTAGGTCTTAAAAGACCGAACAGTAAGTGATGGCCATCAATCAGTAAACAGTAGTGGTTCCAACGAGGGAACCGACAGAGATCTCTGTAACAGTAATAGTCAGTAACAGTAGTTGCTAAGGATGCCACAATACAGTTCAGAATATAGGACATGCATTCATTCAGTTAACAGTGACAGTTCAGAAAACAGTACAGTTCAGTATTCAAAAGATAATCATTTTGAACATATCTTTACACAATTGTTACTCACAGAGTTCTGGGCTACAGTAGGCTAGAGCGTCTCCTCGAAATGCCAACCCTAAACAGTACAGAACGAACACACACTAAGCTACACAGTTGGGAAGGATAATAATAATTTAATACCTAAATGCTTCGGTGTGTTCTACATCTATATCCTCATTAAGATGTCTTAAACTAGGCCTAAGAATGCCTATGATGGGATGAGGATGCAAAGATGTATTCAGAAAACATTTTCAGAATTTTCAGAAAAACAGAGTCCCGCTCGAGCACAGGTTTCCCCGCTCGAACGGATACGCAACAAAGGTCTACGCTCAAGCGTAAACTCCACCGCTAGAGCGGACCAAAAAGTACTGGATGCTCAAAAATCACGCTCGATTGGACGCTCGATAGCCGCTCGAGCGCAAGACACAAGGTTCCGCTCGAGCGCCAAATACCCCACTCGAGCGGACTGTAATGCAGTGCAAAGTACTGGATGCTCGAATTCCCCGCTCGAGCGCTACTTTCCCCGCTCGAGCGGGAGTGCAAAATCTGGAAAACCCAGATTGCACCTTCAAGCCAAAAATCAAGTTTAAATGCACTAAATTCGATCCTCTTGGGCCAAATTTCTGGAAAACACAAGTAAACTCATAAAACGACATGTTACAAAGGTCAATTTGAGGAATCAAGGCCCAAGGGTGTTTCAATTAAACTCATTTTCAAACCCATTTTTCAGAACAAGCTACAAACATGACATGCATGGATTTAAACCATTTCAAGACTCCAAAACATGCTCTAATGAGCTCAAATCTTTCAAAAACAAGATGAAATCATGGTCCTAAACATTAACATGAACATGCATGCAACATTTATCCATGAAATCAACTTAAAACTCAACAATACCAACATGCATGCATGGGATGAGCTCCAATTCAACATTATTAGACCAAATCTTGACTTAGCTCACCAATTGACATGAACAATGCAAGAACAATCTTAAATACAAGTTATAAGAAGGTGGATGTTCTACCTCATGTCTTGTGATTCAAGCCTAGAAGCTCAATTGCACAAATCTTACCAAACTCTCAAGAACAAGTCAATCTCTCACTCTCCCTCTCTCTTGATCGGTTTTGCTCTCAAAAGTGGCTGATGAAAAGTTGTAAGAAATGCAATACAAGGCTTAAACAAAAAGGCTAGCAAAGTCCACTAAGTGGCAAAGTTGTAGATAAATCTAACTTATGTAATTTAGCTTATTTTAATCTAATTTAATCATACCAAATCACTTTTCAGATAAATACACCATTAAATCACATAAATTCTACTGATCATGAAACACTAATCAATTTCCGGTTTGGCCGCCGATAAGGCCTTCAATTCACAGTTTAAACATAAAAACATGAACAGATAACTAAACAGGAAACAGATAGAAATGCTATTAAGACAAATACAGTCAATCAATCAGTTCCAGATTTCAGTCAGTCAGTTCAGTATTTCAATCAATTCAATTATCAGTCATAATCGGTCTTAGTTTAGCAGTAATCATTATTAATCGGTGATCAGTGATGAGGGTTGTTACACCAGTGGACTAGTAATAGTTCATGTTTGTTTTGAGAGATATGGAAGGGATTAACCATATAAAATTACACAAATACCCTTGTTGTATTAATATTAAATTTAAGCTTATATCAATTAATAAATACATTACCCAATTAAACTATTCAAAAATTAAAATTAAAATTATATAATTAAAAATAATAAAAAATTCAACTATTAATATTTTATTATTATTAAAGAAACCAACCAATAGTTTTTCCAAAACCAGCCCATGGTTTTGAAAAAGTGTTCAAAACATTAAGAAAAAGATGTTGCCTTTCACTCTGTGACTTCATCCATGTAAGGCCGATGATGACGCTTTTACTTTATCCATCTAAGGCCGACAGTGACGAAGAACAAGATCTGGATCATCAACCTTAATGAGAACAATGATGCTGCTTCATTCGGGTATGATTTTTTTTTCTTGCAAATTTCTGGGTTTGTGGATGAGAACGACGATGTTGTCTCATTTGAGCCAATTTTCTGTAAATTTCTGGGTTTGTTGATATTTTCTTAAGATCGAAGGAAGAAATAATGCTGGCTTCATTCGGGTATGATTTTTTTTTCTTGCAAATTTTTGGGTTTGTGGATGTTTGTGGATCAGAACAACAATGTTGCCTCATTTGAGCCAATTTTTTGTAAATTTCTTTTGTTAATATTTTCTAGAGATGGAAAGAACATTTTTGTGGGCAAAATCGTCATTCACACTCTAATACCAACGGCTTAAATTCTAATACCAAGTCCTCTGCACCTTTGCTAATCCCCTCGTTGGAGGGGATTCAGAGTCCGAACGGATTATCAGTCCAGTGGCTATTTTGCAAACAAACGTGATATTGTGAATCCAACCTCACTACTAATCCTAATCCCAAGCCTCAACTCGGAAAACAAACAGGCCCTTAGAGTCTATTTATGCACTCTTAAATAATTAAAAGAAAATTTACGTCTATTTGTATATTTTTAAATTATTATCAAATTAAAAGATGATAATATATAAGGTTTATTTGTGCATTATTTATGCTATATGTGCTTTATTTGTGCATTATCTGTGCTATCTGTATACTTTATATTTTTAAATTAAAAATGAAATACACGTATATCTATCTATTTTGCAAATAAAAAATAAAGATAATATGGGATCTTATAAATTTCAACAAGCCATAACTTTGTACTCGGTTATTTGTTTTGATTTTTTTTTCTTTTTTTGATTTCATATATTTTCTCGAAATCTATCCATTGTATGTTTATTTTGACTCCAACTGCTTCAATTGCTTATTGAGCATGAAGCGAGTAATGGTCATCAAATCTGTCCAAATTATTTTGTCTATCTATCCCCATATTTGAATTTATTTGTCAAAATTATTTGAACTTTTTTGTCCAAATTATTTTGTCTATCTCCATGTTTGAACTTATTTGTCAAAATTATTTGAACCTATCTATCCAAAATATTTTAATCTATGTGTCCAAATATTTTTATCTATCTATACAAATTATTTTAACCTATCTGTCCCTACATTTGAACATATCTATATCTATCTAAAATAATTTGGCCAGACAGAATCGAATCATTTAGATAAATAAGTTAAAATAATTTGGATATATAGATTCAAATGTGAAAACAACACATTAAAATATTTTGGACAAGTAGGTTCAAATATGTAAAACATTAAAAACTATGGAAACATATAGGTTAAAGTAATTAGAAAGATAGGTTCAAATGTGAGAACAAATAGGCTAAAATAATTTAGACAAATAAATTCAAATATATAGAGTAATAGATTAAAATAATTTGTACAAATCGGTTCAAATATGAGACAAATAGGTTAAAATAAATTGGTGCAATAAATAAAAATATGGAGCACATACGTTAATAATTTGGAAAGACAAGTCAAAAATTTGAGAACAAATATTTTTAAAATTTGGGCAGATAGTTCAAATATAGAGACATATGTTAAAATAATTTAGATATATAGGTACTTCAGATTTGGGGAAATTATATTACCCATATGGTCGGATTGGGCTGAAATTTTATACCCTTTGATATTGAGATGAAATTTTATACCCTTTGATATTGAGATAATTGTTGAAAAGTCTAAGTAAAATAAGGAAGGTCTATGGTAAGGAATGTATAAGGCATTAGATCTAGTGGATATCTTTTGTCGGTGAAAGGTCCACTTTTTGTGAAATAATTTGGTGCGAAGTCGTTTTATTGTTCTAAAAGGACTTTTTGTTTCTAATTTTATTCCTTAATTTATCTGTTGACTTTTTTTTTGAGTAATGCTAGGGATATCAAATTTTTTACCAAATAAACGACCAAATGTCTTACATGGGGTGTGGGGTCCACAATTTTTGTGGACCTACACCCATATAAGACATTTAGTCATTTATTTGATAGAAAATTTGGGACCTATGGTATTTTCCTTTTTTTTTTTTTAATATCTATTTGGCTTTTTCTGACTATCTATTCAAATTTTTTTGTCTATTTGTTCAAATTTTTTTTGTCTATTTGTTCAAAATTTTACTATCTGTTGAAATTTACCACATGGTTTGTTAAATTTTTACACTTCTCTATTTTTTTTTTTTTTTTGGGTCTCTATATTTTGAATTTAATCTATTAAAATTTTGCTACATGTTCAATTTTTTATCTTATTTGTTCAGATATCTTTTCAAATTTGTTATCTATTGAAATACAAGCCAAATCAAATCCTACCCGTTGAAATCCAAACCAACACTATCCGTTGCAATAATGGACAAAGTATTATCTATTATCTATTGAAATTCAAATCTTTGTTATTGAAATAACTAAGCCATTATCTGTTCAGATCTGTTGAAATAGATCTGTCCTATCTATTAACTTCTTTTCTTTTCTTTTTTTATAATTTGTTGTAATCTATTTCTTCATCATTATCATCAATAACAACAACAACCAAAAAAAAAAAACAAAAACAAAAGAAGAAAAGATGTTCTGAAGGTATGATCTGTAGAACAACAAAGGAAAAAAAAATTGTTTCTCTTTTCCCTTATTTTTTTCTATCATTCTCCCTTCTTCCTCACTGTTGCCACTTTCTATTCAACATCATCATTATCATCATCATCTTCATCTGTTTCTCAACAAGAATAAGTACACACACACAAAAAAATAAAAATAAATAAATAAATAAATAAATAAAATTTAAAAAACAAAGCCAATAAACACATACAGACGATACACATATATAATAATAATCAATAGATCAAATCAAACAAACAAACAAACAAACAAACAAACAAATAACCATGATCTTCTACAAACAACCATACACTTATACAATAATAATCAACAAATCAAATCACAGATCTTACTCATGATCTACATAACTACATGTATTTTGAGGATTTGAACTTATTGTTTCAACCTTAGGCTTGAACAATTTTCCTCTGCAACTTGTAAGTGGACCCAATTGAGCCCTCAAGGTCGCCTAAGAGCTACTTGATGCTCCATTCATCATCGGAACTCCTGCACACGAATGTGAACATTGCCATTTTCACAGAGGGACTCGAGAGAGGGGTCTTTGGTGGATCTGAAAGCGAAAAGAAGAAAAGGAGAAGGAGAAGGAGAAAATAGGGCATAGGATGTCGTTTGGGGAGAGAGAGAGAGAGATTTGTTGGTCTAGATCTAAGGTTCAGGTAGGTGGATCTACAGAGGCGCGACGGCGCGATAGAGTTGGGAGGCACGACAACCGACGGCAAAGATGAGAGAATCTGAAATTTTTGTTATGAGCGTAGAAAGAGAAGAGAAAAGAGAACTCTTGTATTCAATATAAAAATGAATAGGTACACACTCCTTTATATAGGAGAGAAGATAAGTATATTCAGAGAGTTCTTGCACTCCCCAACCTACTGATCTAATTGCTCCATAATTTTCTATGGATGAAGTTGAGTCCATTATCCAGCAAGTGCTTGGCAAATCTGGTACTCTTTTTTATCCTGCTCTTTAAGTCACATCAGGTAATCCTTCATGGTATTTTGATTCTGCCTGCTGTAATAATATGACCTCTGATTCTACTATATTTTCTTCTATCACATCATCATTTTCTGTTCCCTCTATATATACTGCTGATGGTTCTCATATGTCTGTTAGTCAAATTGGTCAAATTTCTACTTCCACTGTATCTCTTTCTAATGTTTATTACATTCCTGCTCTTAAATTAAACCTTATCTCTATTGGTCAATTGTGTGAACTTGGTCTCACCGTCACTTTTTCTACTAATGGTTGTTTGGTGCAAAACCCTCAGACGAAACAGATCCTTGGGATAGGCCGTAGTCATGGACGTCTGTTCGAGCTTCTTCATCTTCGCATTCCATCTACATCATCCACTGCTGCTTCTATTGCCTCTTTCGCTGCTTCTACTTATATGTCTTCTTTTCACCTTTGGCAATGTCGTGTAGGACATGTCTCTTTTGGTCATTTAAAAACTTTGGTTTCTAGTGGTTGGTTAGGTCGTGTTAGTTCTGAAAATGTTGATTGTTTACCTTGTCAACTTATTAAATAGCCTGCATTACCTTTTAATAAAAGTAATTCTATTTCTATTGCCCTGTTTGCTCTTGTGCATTCTGATATATGGGGACCTCCCCCACCCCAACCATGGGGGGTCTAGATATTTTGTGATTTTTTTGATGATTTTTCTCGTTATACTTGGATATTTCTTCTCAAAAATCGATCTGAACTTAAACAGGTTTATTATGATTTCTCTGCTATGGTCCATACTTAGTTTTCTCAAACTATTAAAACCTTTCACTCTGATACCATGTCATGAGAGTAGAAAGAGAAGAGAAAACAGAACTCTGGTATTCAATGTATAAATGAATAGGTACACACTTCTTTATATAGGAGAGAATATAAGTATATACAGAGAATATACTATAACAAATATATACAAAGAATTTCCTAATATATCTTAATATACTATATTAACAATCTTGATCTGAGAAGCGA
The DNA here is from genome assembly GCA_030407325.1 of Camellia japonica. Taxonomy (NCBI): domain Eukaryota; kingdom Viridiplantae; phylum Streptophyta; class Magnoliopsida; order Ericales; family Theaceae; genus Camellia; species Camellia japonica. The sequence continues at coordinate 111,299,339 of JAPPVO010000031.1, forward strand.
AGATTGAAATGACATGACAACGGAGATCGAGACGGCACGATGGTAGAGATCGATCGGATCTAAGAGGTGCGATAGCGCGGCGACAGAGGAAGAAAGATTGACGAGCGATGACGGAGTGGGAGAGATCGACAGTCAGCAACGGAGCGAAAGAGACCGACAACGAAAGGTTTGATTTGTTTAACGTATATGAATGGGTATTTTGGTCATTTTATTTAAACTTGTCTGACAAACTTATTTGAATTTTTGGATCGAGTAATCTTTTAATATTGGGGTTGGATTTTGGTTAAAGAGTTCAGCCCACTTGTTCATTTATAAAATATTAATTATTGTTTTATATTATTTTAATTATCAAATAAAGTAGAAAAAATATAAAAAGGCTAACATATATATTTTTAGGGTTTAAATTCAAGGGAGACTTACGTGTAGGTATAGATTTATTATTCACCAGATCCTGTGAGAATTAATAGCAATTTTTATCCAATATTATTAAAAAGCGTCACTAATTGTTAATTTTGAATAACAGTTTAAAAATTATCACAAAAAATATCACTAATTATAAGTTTTAGTGGCAATTTAAAAAAATTGTCACAAAAAAAGTTATCAATTTTCAACTTACAGCGATAGTTTAAAAAATTCATGACATAAAAATGTCACTAATAATAAGTTTTAGCAACAATTTATAAAAATTGTGATAAAAAAAGTCACTAATTATCAATTTTTAAAGACATGCAAAAAATCATCATAAAAAATTATTTTTAACGGCGATTTTACTATGAATTATTTTCAATAGGAGTTGATAGGAATTAAATCCAAAAATTAGGACCTAATAGTAGTTTATCCTAAATTAAAACATTTGTTGAAAATCATATTTATCTATCATTGAATTTTGTAAACATTCTAAATTTAAATAATAAATAAAAGGATCTAAATAATTTAATATCCATTCAAGACAAAAATTAAAAAAATAATAACTCATATTTATTGGGTTAAGTGGGAAAATTGGAAATTGAATTTTTTTATTTTTTATTTTTTCAAGACCAGGCTTGAGATATACTACAAGCCTGACCTGAGGTTTGTCACCCCTACCTAAAGCAGTATAAAAAAAATTCGTTATGGTATTAAACGTTCAACAGTTCTAACTTTGCATTTGGTAATCCATTTTAGATTTTCTTTATTAGATGTATTTTTTTCAATAACTATCCTCTGAAATTGCCAAAGACGATTTCAAGCACTTGTAAAAATTTTAAAAAAAAAATTTGTTTCATTGTTTTGATTGATCGAAAAACCAATCTGTTCACTTATTTTATATTATTTTTGAAATTTCATATTTCATATATATCTTTTTTGAAAGTTTGTGAAAAGAGAAATCCACATATCTCAAAATTTTTAAAACCAAATTTATAAAACTCAAGTTATAAGCTTTCAAAAAATTTAACACAAACTATTCACAAAATGCAAAAATATCAAGAACGGTGCTTTCCATCATATGTATGTATGTATGTAATCTGTTTAAAAAACCATATGTACGTACTTACCAACCATGAATGTCATGCATTTATCTTTTTATAACTAATATCACTAGAGATGGTGGCCTAGTGGCGAAGGCATCTCTCTCTACAGGCGTGACCCAGGTTCAACTCTTGGGAGGAGCAAATTTTGCTATTTCGTAGTTGGCTTTCTTCGGATACCTCACCTGTACTCCCTTCGAAACCTAAGCTCTTCTATGGCGTGTGGTTGAGCTCTATTGGTGCTTCAGTGGTGGGTCCCTTCCTTTGGGTAAGATTAAATCAGGCAGACAATTGGCTACCCTGGGGCCTGGGCCCACGGATGCAATAATGACACCTCAGAGCATTCATTTTTTTTATAGTTTAGAAAAAAAAAAAAAACTTTATAACCAATAAAAATCAATTATTATACCTAATACCTCATGCATCCATCAACGTGAATTTATCAACAATTTTCCAATAAAAAGTTTGATTACCACATATAGGGTTATACTATTACTCTAATACTACTACCATAATAATGTAATGGGTAAATCATACTTTGGATTTAAAAAAAATAGTATAATTTTGACATAATTATATTAAATTTCATATTGTTAAATTTGCATAATAATTGGCTCTTTTTTTCATCAATAAAATCAAATGGAAAGAAATACAATCGGATTGGAAAAATTTGCTATCTCTAACTGGGAGAACGATGTTGGTTACTACAGTTAGGGTTTACAGTGACAAAAGGTAGCGGTCGGTGTGATGGGATTAGAGAGGTATACCATTTGTCTTTAACGATAATTTGCTTTAAGGACAAGATCGTAATTAAAAAAATTAGAAAAATGGTGATTCTATTTACACACCACTAACGTTCTCAATACATACCATTAATATATTAAATTTATATTTCAATAATATCTTTTAATAGAAAAGAGAACTCTTGTATTCAATATATAAATGAATAGGTACACACTCCTTTATATAGGAGAGAAGATAAGTAGTATATACAGAGAATATACTATAACACTGCCGCATCAGAGAGTTCTTGCACTCCCCACCCTACTGATCTAATTGCTCCATCATTTTCTATGGATGAAGTTGAGTCCATTATCCAGCAGGTACTTGCCAAAACTGGTACTCTTCTTATCCTACTCTTTCAGTCACATCAGGTAATCTTTTATGGTATTTTGATTCCGCATGCTGTAATCATATGACCTCTGATTCTACTATATTTTTTTCTATCTCATCATCTTTTTCTGTTCCCTCTATATATACTGCTGATGGTTCTCATATGTCTGTTAGTTAAATTGGTCAAATTTTTACTTCCACTGTATCTCTTTCTAATGTTTATTACATTCCTGCTCTTAAATTAAACCTTATCTCTATTGGTCAATTGTGTGAACTAGGTCTCACCGTCATTTTTTCTGCTAATGGTTGTTTGGTGCAAAACCCTCAAACGAAACAGATCCTTGGGATAGGCCGTAGGCATGAACGTCTGTTCGAACTTCTTCATCTTCGCATTCCATCTACATCATCAACTGCTGCTTCTGTTGCCTCTTCCGCTGCTTTTACTTCTATGTCATCTTTTCACCTTTGGCATTGTCGTGTAGGACATCTCTCTTTTGGTCATTTAAAAACTTTGGTTTCTTGTGGTCTGTTAGGTCGTGTTAGTTTTGAAAATGTTGATCGTTTACCTTGTCAACTTGCTAAATAGCCTGCATTACCTTTTAATATGCATTCTGATATATGGGGACCCTCGCCCACCCCAACCATGGGGGGTCTAGATATTTTGTGATTTTTGTTGATGATTTTTCTCGTTATACTTGGATATTTCTTCTCAAAAATCGATCTGAACTTAAACAGGTTTATTATGATTTCTCTGCCATGGTCCATACTTAGTTTTCTCAAACTATTAAAACCTTTCACTCTGATACCATGTCATGAGAGTAGAACGAGAAGAGAATAGAGAACTCTTGTATTCAATGTATAAATGAATAGGTACACACTTCTTTATATAGGAGAGAATATAAGTATATACAGAGAATATACTATAACAGATATATACAAAGAATATCTTAATATACTATATTAACAATCTTGATCTAAGAAGCGAAGATTGAAATGACGTGACAACGGAGATCGAGACGGCACGATGGCAGAGATCGATCGGATCTAAGAGGTGCGATAGCGCGGCGATAGAGGAAGAAAGATTGACGAGCGATGACGAAGTGAGAGAGATCAACAGTCAGCAACGGAGCGAAAGAGACCGACAACGAAAGGTTTGATTTGTTTAACGTATATGAATGGGTATTTTGGTCATTTTATTTAAACTTGTCTGACAAACTTATTCAGTTTTTTGATCTTTAATCAAACAAAATTTAAATTTGAATTTTTGGATCGAGTAATCTTTTAATATTGGGGTTGGATTTTGGTTAAAGAGTTCAGCCCACTTGTCCATTTATAAAATAATAATTATTGTTTTATATTATTTTAATTATAAAATAAAGTAGAAAAAATATAAAAAGACTATCATATATTTTTTTTAGGGTTTAAATTAAAGGGAGACTTATGTGTAGGTATAGATTTAATATTCAATAGATCCTGTGAGAATTAATAGCATTTTTTATCAAATATTATTAAAAAGCGTTACTAATTGTTAATTTTGAATAACAATTTAAAAATTATCACAAAAAGTATCACCAATTATAAGTTTTAGTGACAATTTAAAAAAATTGTCACAAAAAAAGTTATCAATTTTCAACTTACAGCGATAGTTTAAAAAATTCATCACATAAAAATGTCACTAATTATAAGTTTTAGCAACAATTTATAAAAATTGTGATAAAAAAAGTCACTAATTATCAATTTTTAAAGACATGCAAAAAATCGTCATAAAAAATTATTTTTAACGACGATTTTACTATGAATTATTTTCAATAGGAGTTGATAGGAATTAAATCTAAAAATTAGGAGCTAATAGTAGTTTATCCCAAATTATAACATTTTTTAAAAATCATATTTATTTATCATTGAATTTTGTTAACATTCTAAGTTTAAATAATAATTAAAAGGATCTAAATAATTTAATATCCATTCAAGAAAAAAATTAAAAAAATAATAACTCATATTTATTGGGTTAAGTGGGAAAATTAGAAATTGAATTTTTTTTTTTTTTTTCAAGACCAGGCTTGAGAGATAGTGCAAGCCCGACCTGAGGTTTGTCACCCCTACCTAAAGCAGTATAAAAAAAATTCGTTATGGTATTAAAAGTTCAACAGTTCTAACTTTGCACTTGGTAATCCATTTTAGATTTTCTTTATTAGATGTATTTTTTTCAATATCTATCCTCTGAAATTGCCAAAGACGATTTCAAGCACTTGTAAAAATAAAAAAAAAAAAAATTTCTTTCATTGTTTTGATTGATCGAAAAACCAATCTATTCACTTATTTTATATTATTTTTGAAATTTCATATTTCATATTTATCTTTTTTGAAAGTTTGTGAAAAGACAAATCCACAGATATCAAAATTTTTAAAAACGAATTTATAAAACTCAAGTTATAAGCTTTTCAAAAAATTTAACACAAAATATTCACAAAATGCAAAAATATCAAGAACTGTGCTTTCCATCATATGTATGTATGTAATCTGTTCAAAAAACCATATGTATGTACTTACCAACAATGAAATGTCATGCATTTATCTTTTTATAACTAATATCACCGGAGATGGTGGCCTAGTGGAGAAGGCATCTCTGTCTCCAGGCATGACCCAAGTTCAATTCTTGGGAGGAGCGAATTTCGCTGTTTCGTAGCTGGCTTTCTTCGAAGACCTCGCCTGTACTCCCCTCGAAACCTAAGCTCGTCTGTGGCGTGTGGTTGAGCTCTATTGGTGCTTCGGTGGTGGGTCCCTTCCTTTGGGTTAGATTAAATCAGGCAGACAACTGGCTACCCTGGGGCCTGGGCCCACAGATGCAATAATGACACCTCAGAGCATTCTTTTTTTTTTTTTTTTATAGTTCATAAAAAAAAAAAAACTTTATAACCAATAAAAATCAATTATTATACCTAATACCTCATGCAGCCATCAACGTGAATTTATCAACAATTTTTCCAATAAAAAGTTTGATTACCACATATAGGGTTATACTATTACTCTAATACTACTACCATAATAATGTAATGGGTAAATTATACTTGGGCTTTAAAAAAAAAGTTATAATTTTGACATAATTATATTAAATTTTATAATGTTAAATTTGCATAATACTTGGCTCCTTTTTTCATTAATAAAATCGAGTGGAAAGAAATACAATTGGATTGGAAAATTTTGCTATCTGTAACTGGGAGAACGATGTTGGTTACTGTAATTAGGGTTTACAGTGACAAAAGGTAGCGGTCGGTGTGATGGGATCAGAGAGGTATACCATTTGTCTTTAACGGTAAATTGTTTTAAGGACAAGATTGTAATTAAAAAAATTAGAAAAATGGTGATTCTATTTACACACCACTAACATTCTCAATACATACCATTAATATATTAAATTTATATTTCCATAATATCTTTTAATAGAAAAGAGAACTCTTGTATTCAATATATAAATGAATAGGTACACACTCCTTTATATAGGAGAGAAGATAAGTAGTATATACAGAGAATATACTATAACACTGCCGCATCAGAGAGTTCTTGCACTCCCCACCCTACTGATCTAATTGCTCCATCATTTTCTATGGATGAAGTTGAGTCCATTATCCAGCAGGTACTTGCCAAAACTGGTACTCTTCCTTATCCTACTCTTTCAGTCACATCAGGTAATCTTTTATGGTATTTTGATTCCGCATGCTGTAATCATATGACCTCTGATTCTACTATATTTTTTTCTATCTCATCATCTTTTTCTGTTCCCTCTATATATACTGCTGATGGTTCTCATATGTCTGTTAGTTAAATTGGTCAAATTTTTACTTCCACTGTATCTCTTTCTAATGTTTATTACATTCCTGCTCTTAAATTAAACCTTATCTCTATTGGTCAATTGTGTGAACTAGGTCTCACCGTCATTTTTTCTGCTAATGGTTGTTTGGTGCAAAACCCTCAAACGAAACAGATCCTTGGGATAGGCCGTAGGCATGTACGTCTGTTTGAGCTTATTCATTTTCGCATTCCATCTACATCATCTACTACTGCTTCTATGTGCCTCTTCCGTTGCTTCTACTTCTATTTCTATGTCTTCTTTTCACCTTTGGCATTGTCGTGTAGGACATGTCTCTTTTGGTCATTTAAAAACTTTGGTTTCTGGTGGTCGGTTAGGTCGTGTTAGTTCTGAAAATATTGATTGTTTACCTTGTCAACTTGCTAAACAGCCTGCATTACCTTTTAATAAAAGTAATTCTATTTCTATTGCCTTGTTTGCTCCGGTGCATTTTGATATATGGGGACCCTTCCCCACCCCGACTATGAGGGGATCTAGATATTTTGTGATTTTTGTTGATGATTTTTCTCGTTATACTTGGATATTTCTTCTCAAAAACTGGTCTGAACTTAAACAAGTTTATTATGATTTCTCTGCCATGGTCCATACTCAGTTTTCTCAAAGTATTAAAACCTTTTGCTCTGATACCATGTTATGAGAGTAGAAAGAGAAGAGAAAAGAGAACTCTTGTATTCAATGTATAAATGAATAGGTACACACTTATTTATATAGGAGAGAAGATAAGTATATACAGAGAATATACTATAACAGATATATACAAAGAATATCCTAATATATCTTAATATACTATATTAACAATCTTGATCTGAGAAGCGAAGATTGAAATGACGCGACAACGGAGATCGAGACGGCATGATGGCAGAGATCGATCGGATCTAAGAGGCGCGATAGCGTGGCGACAGAGGAAGAAAGATCGACGAGCGATGACGGAATGGAAGAGATCGACAGTCAGCAACGGAGCGAAAGAGACTGACAACGAAAGGTTTGATTTGTTTAACGTATATGAATGGGTATTTTGGTCATTTTATTTAAACTTGTCTGACAAACTTATTCTGTTTTTTGATCTTTAATCAAACAAAACTTAAATTTGAATTTTTGGATCGAGTAATCTTTTAATATTGGGGTTGGATTTTGGTTAAAGAGTTCAGCCCACTTGTCCATTTATAAAATATTAATTATTGTTTTATATTATTTTCATTATAAAATAAAGTAGAAAAAATACAAAAAGACTAACATATATTTTTTTAGGGTTTAAATTAAAGGGAGACTTACGTGTAGGTATAGATTTATTATTCAATAGATCCTATAAGAATTAATAGCAGTTTTTTATCAAATATTATTAAAAAGCGTCATTAATTGTTAATTTTGAATAACAGTTTAAAAATTATCACAAAAAATATCACTAATTATAAGTTTTAGTGACAACTTAAAAAAATTGTCACAATAAAAGTTATCAATTTTCTACTTACAACGGTAGTTTAAAAAATTCATCACATAATAATGTTACTAATTATTAGATTTAGTAGCTGGCTTTCTTTGGAAACCTCGCCTGTACTCCCCTCGAAACCTAAGCTCGTCTGTGGCGTGTGGTTGGGCTCTATTGGAGCTTCGGTGGTAGGTCCCTTCCTTTAGATTAGATTAAATCAAGTAGACAACTGACTACCCTGGGGCTTGGGCCCACGGATGCAATAATGACACCTCAGAACATTCTTTTTTTTTTATAGTTAAAAAAAAAAAAAACTTTATAACCAATAAAAATCAATTATTATACCTAATACCTCATGCAGCCATCAACGTGAATTTATCAACAATTTTTCCAATAAAAAGTTTGATTACCACATATAGGGTTATACTATTACTCTAATACTACTACCATAATAATGTAATGGGTAAATTATACTTGGGCTTTAAAAAAAAAGTTACAATTTTGACATAATTATATTAAATTTTATAATGTTAAATTTGCATAATACTTGCCTCTTTTTTTCATTAATAAAATCGAGTGGAAAGAAATACAATCGGATTGGAAAATTTTGCTATCTGTAACTGGGAGAACGATGTTGGTTACCACAGTTAGGGTTTACGGCGACAAAAGGTAGCGGTCGGTGTGATGGGATCAGAGAGGTATACCATTTGTCTTTAACGGTAATTTGCTTTAAGGACAAGATCATAATTAAAAAAATTAGAAAAATGTGATTCTATTTACACACCACTAACATTCTCAATACATACCATTAATATATTAAATTTATATTTCAATAACATCTTCTAATAAAATGACCATGAAAGACAACATGAGGTGTATTCTATCCATTCAAAATTTTCATATTTAAAAACACAAAATATTCTTCACAAACCATTATTCCTATAGGGTTTGGGGTTTTAACATATAAACATTATATTTCTTCATCATCTTCACCATTAACATACAACTATGATATCATTTATTATCGATTAGCTCACTTGATTCTCTTCTGCATTATACTTATTTTTTAAACTCAAAACATTATAGCCTTTGAAGATTTAGGGTTTGAGAATATTGAAATCAATTAGTTTTGAAGATTTGCATACAATGGATGACATTGAAATGATTGATTCTAATATAAACATTGAAACCGTTGATTTGAATATTGAACATGTTAGTTTATGACATCGTTTTTTAGTTTTTTATTTATCTCTTTCGTATGTTGAGAAGACAAGTTTGTTCATCGTGTTCGAATAATCAGAGTTAAACTTTTACACAACATTTGATTATTTATATTTGAACAAAACAATTTTGTTCATATTATTAAGTGACCAAATATTAAATGTTCATATATAAAAAATTGAATATTTTAAGTTAATTTGGCTAAAATAAATTAAATTTTTATTCATTGTTCAGATATAAATTTTTAAACACATTAAGTTTGTTCAACTCTATATTTATGAACATGACTAATTTGATGAATTTGAAATGATGACGAAAGACGAGTTCAAAACTGACAATGAAAATCAACACCGACGAAGATGGAGGTCGAATGAAACATGCTGCTGGTGATCTGAAACGACAAGATAACGAGACGAGACACGAAAAAAGTTCAACACCAACTATGGAGATCAACACCTGCGAAGATGGAGGCCGAATGAAACCACCGCTGGCGATAGAGATCAAAATTGATGAAGATGGTCTATGTTCTGAAGATTGTTGGGTTTTTGTTGTGTCTAGTGGTGAAAATGAAGAGTTTTTGGTGTGTAATAGTGTGTATTCAAATAGTTAGTGGTGTGTTAATGTAGGGTTAGTAATGAAAAGTTAGGGTGTGAATTAAAATATTTTTAAACCTAAAAATTATTGTGGAGTAAGTAATGATGTGTACTGAGAGTATTAGTAGTGTGTAAATAGAATCACCCATTAAAAAATAACGAGAACCGAAATAATATGTGGCGTGCAAATAGAAGCTCCCTCAAATGATAATTCTATTTCCACACACCAAATACTCTTAGTGCACGCACTTAATGAATATTTTTTTTATTATAATTTTGTCCTGAAATAAAATAATCAAAATAATCTTATTTTCCTCATCCAAAACCCTAATTCCTAACAAAGGAGAATGTCAATCAACAAAAGAGAATGTCATGAATATATTGAGTAGAATGGAATCCCAGAGTGACGTGGATGCTGAGGATAAAAGCAATCCCAGGGATACAAAGCTGAATGAATTGAGAATCACTGACCATCTAAACACTTACATTGCTGAATATACATTAGTTTGAAATGGATATAAGATGATAATCTACCAACAAAAACATTCGAAGGCCACTAAACACAAAAATGCAGATAGATTGGTAATATGGCGGCCGATGATAGAAGAACGATGAGAGTGGCGGCAGTGGTACAAGTTTTCGGTAGAGGGAGTAGTGGCTAGTCAGCAATGAATGAAGAAAATAAGAATTAGGGCGTTAGGTTTAGGGTTTGAATCATGATGAGGGCATTTTTGGTAAGATTATGACATGCACTAACAAAAATATAAAATTTCAAATTCATTAAGTGTGTCTGGAAAAAAAGATGTGCACTGAGAGAATTTTATGCATGGAAATAGAATTACCCTCCCTCAAATCCTCATCAGCAGTTTGATATTTTATTATTTAGTTGAAGTAAAAAAACAAAACAAACAAATGAAACGTAAAAAATAACATTATCCAGAGACATGTTGCGCTGCAACTGCTGTTTTAGTTACAGAAAATGATTATCAAGGAGGAGCATATTCAGTGGGAAGACACATCTACGACCAACTATACAATTTCAATAAAATACTGGAAAGCCAGACACCACAGTATGAAGAAACCCCCTTGTAATTACGTACATATGGGAGTGGGACCCCAATTGAAGGTATGGCCAAAGTGCATCTAAACCCAGAATCCAGCCCCTGCATCCAGATCCTCTAGGGTGAATCCGTCTAGAGTGGCTTGTGGAGTGAATCAAAACAACATCGTTTTGGTTAATGTTTAAACCAAAAAAAAAAAACAAACAAACAAACAAACAACAACAACAGCAGACAGACGGTTCACTGAAGAGCCGCCGGCGCTATCCTACATTATTGTTGGAGCCATCCTTTTCTCCGAAACCCTAACCCTAGATCTGGATCCACCACCACCGCAAGCTCATCTTGTGATCCACCGTTGCTGCCACCACCGCTCACCGCCCACCACCACTGCCATCACCGCCCACCAGTGCAAACCTAGATCGCAACCGCCGCTCCCTTCTCTCCTCCTTCTTCCTTCCCCAAAATGCAAAATAGATTGTGATCCACCGCCACTGCCATCATCATCGCCCACCCACCGTCGCTGCCATCACCACCCACTACCGCCAACACAGATTGCAACCGCCACTAGGGGTTTTAGAGGGAGAAGAAGTTGTAATATGGGTTTTCAAAACTAGGGTTAGGGTTTCAAAAGAGGAAGAAGAAGAAGAAGAAGAGGAGAGCGGCTGGAGATGGCGCCAACGAGGAGGGCACACCAGAGATGCTATTTTCTGTCTTTCCTTTTTTAAATTATTATTATTATTATTATTTTAACATTAATCAAAACGATGTTGCTTTGATTCACTCCACAAAACGCTCTACAAATGTTCACTCTAGAGGATCCGAACGCCCATGCCCTAACCCATTACAAGTTCACCCCATTACAAATTCACCAACACTACCGTCTCTTACAAGTTCACCAACACCACCTTCTCTTAGGTTGCTAAACATTAAATCAGTTCTCAGCGTTGATCAGGAGCTACAGGTATAGCTACAGTTTCACCAACTACCCTAATCAAATAAGTTGTTTGCCTTGTCAATTTTAGCCAATGGGCGGTCTCAAAGCTTTAGGGAGAGAGACTGCCTGAATTGCTGTTGTACAAACCAGAAAATACAAGCACCTTAACAGCAACTAGGAGTGATTTAACAACTATAGTTGATGTTATGCAGGGGAAAGATCCTTACAATTATTTTATTTGTTTATTTTTTGCTAATAGCAAGCAATACTGTCATTCCGATAGAAGAACTAAACGTCCATTGAAAAAAGAATGTTATCTATAAATATGGCCATGAAAAATATATGTTCTCCAGTAGATAATACTACACCACATAGTTCTATTCTTTGAACCTCCATTATCATTATGCTAATACCAAAAAAAAAAAATCTATAAATTTTAAGTGACTTTCACTACAACTGTTTCTGAAAAACACTTACACAAAACCAATCAATTGTTGATTCATAATTTGCTCTCCAAATATAAGATATAACAAAGAAGAAATCATATTCCACTCACCTGCAACTGCAAGAGAAGTACACGTGATCCAGTTTGCGGGACACAAAGCAAACTTTCCAGTTTGCAGTCCTTTTGCTGGCATCAGTGAAAAGAAAAAAGAAAAAGAGTCATTCCACAATTCATGATGTTCTTTCAAAGGAAGTCATTACAACTCGAGACTAAAGCCATTAAATGAAGAATATTATAAATTGTATCATGTCACAAAATCTTCAGTACTAATCAAGGTTTGGATTCTGACAGAAAGCACTGCATTCTTGTATAAACTTTATCCAAAACACAGCTACATGAATTCATCTAATGGCAATCCCTAGGTTCAATGGTTATGGAAAATGAATTGTGTTTGATGAAAGAGGTAGTACTTACAAACTTATAACTTTTTGCACAGCTAACCCCAATTGGCTGCCAACTTTAAGCTGGGCTTTTTGGCATTTTAGCCCAAACAGCCAAAAAGCCCTAGCCTCATTTGGCACACCCAATGGCCCACGAAAAAGCAAAGAAGCTTACCTTTTAGGTTTTATTATTATTATTATTATTTTTTTCCATGGTTGCCAAACCTGTTGTGGTTTAGCATTTTCCACATTTTTCCCTTAACAATTGAGAGAATGCCATTAGAAAGTTTTCATGACAATGCATTTTTATAGAGGGCACATTGGTCATTTTGCATTAAAAGCCTAAAAGCTAACAAGGTTGCCAAACATGATTATCTGAAAAAGCCATTTGAAAAGTCAAAAGATTAAGGGCGTGTGCCAAAGTTTTAGGCCAACTCTTTTTTTTTTTTTTTGGTTTCAAAGAAGCTAGCTCAAATTCTATGTTACATGGCCTCGGGTGTGGATGTATATCTAGAGGTCAAGCCCATCAAATCTCAAATTTAAGGGGTCTTGGGTAGAATTCAACTCCAAAAGCTAGCTTATATACTTCACATTATTTTGGTACATACGTGATGTGGGATTTCGTTTCATACCCTCCCTCACATGTAGTGCGCTCACTCAGTAGCACCTGCCATGTGCAAACCAGGGACACGCACCTTACCCATTCAACTCCAAAAGTTAGTTGTTGAGGTGAGGATGCCCTCACACTTACATACTTCACATTACTTTAATACCTAGGAGATGTGGGATTTCACTCACAGATATATGTAACATACTTTGTCAAAAAGATATTTACTCATTTTATAGCCATTATACAATAATGTACACATATAATGATAGTATCTAGTATAAATGTGTCCAATGGAAAATATTGGACGCATATCCCACACCCTTGTCTAACTATCGAATGTTCGATAGGTATTTGATTTATCTTGAAAAGTCCATGTAACATAGCTTAAAAATCGGGCCACCACTCTATGATGTGAAGCTAGAATAATATGTAGATGATACTGCCCAGCTGCAATACATCAAAAGAAGAGCAGGTCAAAATTGATTTCAAGCCCTAAGGTCAAACAAAGAGGTATGGATGCGCAATCATGAGCCTTTTGCATAAACTTAATGTATGCTAAAAATAGAGTTATCTGTTGTAATATTTGATCTTTAGAGGGGAGTAGTAGGAACCGTTCATGAGGGCAAACAGTATTCAAACTGGGGCCAGCATTATATTGCTGATCAATTTACAGGCTTCACATAGGAGCCAGCTTTCATGTGTGGCTGGATATAAAATTGGGATTTTTGTCCCATGATATACTTCGTCTTATTAACCTAGGAACAAAAACCAAGTATAATGCTCTCTCACAATGGTCATGAGACAGCCCCCAAATTTCCAAAGACTGGAACATGGCTATGTATGAGTTTGTTTCGGAAGTTACTATCGGAGATAAGATTATATTGTAAAAAATATCAAAAGATATGGAAGATATCATAATATATGGAGATCCTATGATTTGTGTTTTTTATGATTTTTTGCATTTTTGATTTGTTTCAATTCCTTAATTGAAGGAATTTGATTGTATCAAGTTGAGTGAATGAAAGATGTAGCCCCCTAAGGCTTTGTGTGTGTGGATGTAGGCCAATATTGGCCGAACCACATTAAACTTTTGTGTTCTTTCTTCTCTCTTTTCTGTTTCTATTATCTCTCCATATATAACCTTATTGCCTTATTACAAAATTCAACTTGGTATCAGAGCCTACTGTACCCTAGGCATGTTTCTCAATAGAGTACTTTCTCCACATTTTTTGTTATCAAGGTATTTTTTCCTCTTCCTTAAGTTGACCACTAGTTTGTTGATGTGGTAAGCAAACTTTGTAATTTTTACTTGTTTCGGGGGGCCGCCGGTGTGTTCAGTAGCATTATTCTGTGATATGTTGAGTTTTTCTGTTACTTCTCTACCCTTTTAGGGTCTCTGTGCTGATGTGATAAGTACGTATTTGATTATTTTTTGTTTTTGGGCTACCAATGTGTTCAGTAACATTCTTTGTGAGACGCCCTTTTTCGGCCTTTTTGTTTGTGGTGATTTGCAGTTACTTCGACCTTGTTGCTTTCTCTCTCTCGGTTGGCTTCTCTTATTGCATCATAATTGATTCAATGCATGTTTCTATGTTGCAAGATGTTGATTACTTACCTATGTTCATTGAAGTTGTCGATGAATGGAGTTATTACAATTATTGTCGTCTTTCAACAACTTCATTGTAATTGTTTGTAATGATCATCCTATTTTCGAGTTCAAGTAGGACATTTCCCTACAACCGTTCCATATTCCAACTTGGGGCAGAGTGTTGGAGATAAGATTATATTGTCAAAAATATCAGAAGATATAGAAGATATCATAATAAATGGAGATCCCATGATTTGCGTTTTTCATGATTTTTTGTATTTTTGATTTGTTTCAATTCCTTAACAGAAAGGATTTGATTGTATCTTCCACTATATATATAGTGTATCATGTGAACAAGAGTATCAAGTTAAGTGAATGAAAGATGCTGCCCCCCAAGACTTTGTGTATGTGGATGTAGACCAATATTGGCCGAATCCCGTTAAACTTTGTGCTCTTTCTTCTCTCTTTTCTGTTTCTATTATCTTCATATTCAACTTATTGCCTTATTACAAAACTCAACTGTTACCATAAACAGTTACTTGTGGTTGGCTACATGAACTTTTTTCTCCATTCTGCTCTATCAAGAGTCATATGCTTAATTAAATTAATTATATTCATATTCTTCTTACTATAGTATCCCATGTCAATCTAGATCTTGCTCTACCCATAGCATTTCCATTAACCGTTATCCTATTGCACTTCTTCACCATTGTCTCTACCCCTTTTCGTTGTACATAACCAAACCATTTAGTTTGTTCTCTCTCAACTTATCTTCAATTGGTCCTACTCATACCATCTTATGAATGCATTCATCTATAATTCTATCATTCTTTGTCTTACATACATCCATTTTATTTCTAAGTAATTAGATGAACTCATTTGCAAGCGTCCAAACAAGTGTCAGCTGCAGGCTAGCAATCTTGTCACGTTAACAATTGTAGATACTACACCACAAATCGTTGATATATAAAATGAACACAGACAGGATCGAAGCTTTCCCCAATCATTTCTTCCATCCAATTACCCCAAAATATTATTCTCAAAACCATACTTACCATCTTTAAGATAATATAATTCTTAGGTTAGAAAATTAATAGTTAAACCCAATGGCCAAATTGGTAGGCTGAGAACCTGCTGACCCAAGGTCATGTTTGTTTGGACTCAGTTCAAAAAAAGAAAAAAAGAAGAAGATGGGATTAGCATTCCTGGGCTCTTAGTCCTGGGATTATTATTTTTTTCGGAGTGTGTATCCGATCCCATATTCGATTGGCTCAGGAATATGAGGGATTAATAAAATCACATCAATTTTGCAATTTAACTAACTAGTCTAAACCTCTCCTTAGTCCTCCATTTTGTTTCCCACCTCCCTCTTGGGATTCAATAGTTCCCCATATGGGTCATACCATGTCCAAATGGACTATTAGTCTAAACCATAATCTTCGTAGCCAAACATCAGATTATGTATTTTGTTAGATTATTAGTCTAATCCCAAGGCCATGCCTGCCAAAACAAATATGGCCTTAAGGTTCTTGCTTATCTAGCCCATTACAAAGCTTGTGTACAGAAGTTTTTAACAGCATGGAGTGTACTTACAATGCAAGCAAAGCAGAATGATACGGTAATTACCTTGCACTGCAGTGGAAGAGAATTTGTAGGTACAGATGAATGATGAATCTTCAAACAGCACATGCACTTCACTATATGCTCCTCATTAAAAGTTAAAATAACAAAATTCGGTCATGTCACTCAAACTTGAAACTGGAATTTACAGCTCTACCAACTCAAGTGCCAAGTTGAGCATCTTTCGTACAAATATATGGGAAACCAAGCTACCCTAGTCATTGTGCTGAGATGCAGGGCTCCTGCTCTTGATCAGCTGGTTCAAACAAAATAAATTTCAAAAAGGCGTCTAAGATAGAGGAGAAAAATAAATACTATATGCAAATTGCATTTTATAATAATGAAGATGAAGGGAACAATCAGTTTGTCTTTAATGCTAATCCAGCTTTCCACAAACCCGACAATGGCATGTTGTGCAGGTGACACAAGAAAAAGGACGAATGATGCATGCACTAGTTATGCATAATCGTATAAAAAAAAAAAAAAATTAAAAAAAAGAAAATGAGAAAAAGACATGTTCAATAGAAGGCCAGTGCACTATTTTTGGTACAAAAAGTCCAAACGAAACAAGGATCATGCATGGAAAATAAAACAGGATGATGCAGGGCACTACTGTTGTTGAGTCAGGCACCATCCATACAGTACGGGTGAAGGCATCATTAAACACTAGGAAGTGCTAGAATCAATCGCCAGTCAAAAAGAAAAAAAGGTGCTTGAATCAATTAATCAAGGCTTAATTAAAAGGAAAGGAAAAAAAAAAAAAAACCAACATGATAATTCCCCTAGAAAGGATGCTTGAAGGCAATGTGAGGCGGAATGGGCATGCACCATTTAATTATAGTCTAATCAGGAGTTCTGATAATATTTAGTTTTTTTGTTTTATTAGAGATCAAATTTCCAAATAAAATTATTAGGATTTAGTTTTCTAATTTAATTAGGGTTATTACCATATAAATAATAGGTTTCTCATTGTATTATTATTCAGACTTTGATTAATAAAAATTGTGTTAAGGTTGTGGCCATATAATTAAGGTTGTGGCCCTTGTGCTCTACATCACAATGGCTATACAATGAAAGAGATGGAAGAAATAAACTGCTCCAAACCTTGTAGAAATACTTTTTCCGGAGTTTGATGGCTGTACTAACACATCTCTTGACCCTGATCTTAAGCATTCTATCATTGAATATCTGCAAGAGGTATCTTGTAAGAAACCACTGACACTCCAAAAAATTAAGTAAAAACGTAATTATAATCAATATATATATATCTATTGTTTGTGTGTGCATGAGAGAGAGAGAGAGAGCGAGAGAGACAGAGAGAGAGAGAAGATCATAAAATCATAAATGCGATACCAACTGAGATAATAGAAAAAACATGAAGCTCTAAAACAATAAACTTTCTCAAGAATCCAAAAAGGAAAGGGTTACTTGTATCATGATGGTATAGACTAAAAAAAAAAGGAAAAGAACATTGCAAATGAACGGAACTTGGAAAAGCAAACAAGGATGGTGACCATGAAAAAGCAAGGCTCATGGGTTAGTCGTACCCACATGCATGTAAACGCTATAGACTTAAAGGGCTATATCCCACATCATTAGAATATGCACCAACCCCATGATTTCACAAGCATTTGTTTATACTTTGCCGACTTTGTCAGAGGTAATGGCCAAACTACAACTGCAGTCTATCCTAGCCCTCTACCACTTTCTTGTTTTAGTTTGACATACAGTGGCACTTCACTCACTGCTGCATACTTATCAAATAAACAAGAAAACCAATTGAGTACTAGTTTTCAGTCCTGCACAAAAATTAAAGCCAGAAAGCAATTTTTTTTTTTGGATAAATAAAACCAGAAAGCAATTTTGATACATAGACTAGTTAGGATCACCTGACATTAGGGATAGTCATTTTCCCCTGCCCCGATTAAGAAGTGGGGTGGTGACGGGTTTCGCTTTCCCCGCCCCGTTCCGCCCGAACCCCACCCCGATTATATTTATATGTATATAATATGTATAATTTATTTATTTTTCATTATAATAAACTAATATTTTCATTTTCCAACTTACAAAATTAACTTGCCTCCCGCCCCGCTTTCATCACCCACTAATTTGCCCCACCCCCGATATGATCGGACTTGGCTTAATAGCCAAGCCACTAAAGCAAAGGCTTTAGGCCCAATTTGTGAAGAAGGCCCCTAAATTTAAAGAAATTACAATTATATATGTATATTTTTTAAAAGGTTTATTTTGAAACATTATAACAAAAAGACCTCAACCCATGAATATAATACATGTTATACATATTGCCAAAAAAAAAAGGCCTCTACCATTTGTTACACAAATTTTGAAATTATCCAATCTGTTAATTTAAAAAGAGTTACTTTGAAAAAGGCAAACATCAATTTAGAATATGTTTTACAAGTTTATTTTGAATTTTCACATTTTTTTTCTTGACACGATCTTTACTTTGAATTTATAAATTATATTTATCTGATAGTATGTACTTTTCAATTCTTTTCATTTCATAACGCTCATAAAGGCTTTAAATAACTCCCAAATTTGTATTGTAAAACATTTAAATATAAAAAACCCTCTAATTGAGATTTCGCTTTTGGCCTCATCAAAGGTTGGGCCGGCCCGGGATATGATACAAGGCAGGGGCAGATTTCTTCAAGCTAGCAAATCATGGGCATTCAATAATTGACAGCCAAGAATTATAAAAGAAAAAGAAAAAAATAAATAACAGTACATGTGTCAACTGGGTGTTCAGTTCAACGCAAGTGTATAAAGCGGAAAATTTAGTACAGTGGACCTACCTTTATCAGATCATCAATTGAATTGGTTTCTCTGATTATTTTCTGACGATTTGTGAAAAGAATTGCCGCTACACAAAAGACAGGTAATTCATCATCACCATTCCTTCTAGATGATACCACTGTGCACATATGCAAGCGATCATTTTTTGACCAGAAATTTCTTGTCAATCCACAAAAGGAATGGGTTGATGCTGATTTTATTCCACTGCTGTCAGATATGGAGGGATCTCCATTTCCATGATTTGATTGTAAGACACCTTTTATACTACCCTTTACATTCTCAACGCTTTCTTCTCCCATTTCTGCACCTGATTCCCTGGGAATCTCTATTACTAATGGCTCCAGGCAGTTCTCCTCTAAATTGCAAGACACAGATTCATCAAAATCAGCAGCCCACATCATCTGCAGTGAGAACAAAAATTTAAAAGGAAAAAAAAAAAAAAAAAAAAAAAATAGAAGAAGATGTACTTACAAATAAAACATAAATATATGAACATCAATCAAGGTTGACTATTAAATTGCATTTAAAAAGTAACATCCAAATGAAATACATTAGGGACATGGGTCACAGCAGCTCATAAGATCTGGTCTACATAACATGAAAAAGATGAAAGTGAGTAGATCTAATCCATTTCCCGAGACTCTTTGGTTTTTCCTGGTGTCCTGACATTTATTGCTAATGACAATGTATGTCTCACAACAATCATTCACTTTGTATCTTGTAGGAAATTAATGTATTGATTTATTGATTGATTGATATTTTTCAATATACTTACAAGAGCTCTCTTTTATAGAGAGAAATGGGATACAATGGAGCCATAATTAATTGAGCAATAAGAACTAAATGGAGCACTAAACTAAATGGAGCACTCACTAAACTAAATGGAGCACTAAACTAAATCACTAACTATATGTAGAGTAGGTGGAGTATTTGTAGGTGGAGAAATTGTTACATTCAACAGCCCCCCTCAAACTCAAGGGGGTTAGGAACTAACCAACTTGAGTTTGAAGAGAGTAACAAAACAGGAAAAATAATCTGACAAATAAAATAAAAGTGGATAGGAGACACTATATGGTCGTGTCAGACCGTTGTAGAAGACCGTATGGTTATGACAGACCGATGTAGAAGACAGTTTATGGGGTCATGTCGGACCGTTGTAGAAGATAGTTTATGGGGTCATATCGGACCGATGTAGAAAACAGTTTATGGGGTCATGTCGGACCGTTGTAGAAAACAGTTTACGGGGTCATGTCGGACCGTTGTAGAAAACAGTTTACGGGGTCATGTCAGACCGTTGTAGAAGACACTATATGGCTGTGTCGAACCGTTGTAGTTGAGAATCGAAATCAATGTCGGAACAGTTTACCGAGTCTTGTCGGACCCATATAGGAGCTAACCGGAATCAATGTCGGGACAGTTTACCGAGTCTTGTCGGACCCATATAAAAGCTAACCGGAATCAAAGTCGGGACAGTTTATAGAGTCTTGTCGGACCCATACAAAGTCGCACCCTCAAAAGGTGTGCCAATTCTTATCAAAAGGCGTGCCATCAAAAGGTGTGCCCGACAGCCATCAAAAGTCGAGCCATCAAAAGGCGTGCCATCAAAAGGCGTGCCATCAAAAGATGTGCCCGACAGCCATCAAAAGGCGAGCCATCAAAAGGCGCGCCGATTTGTCGTCTGGCGTTGAGAGGCGCGTAAGGCGCGTGTCTGCCTTGCCTATTTAAACCAAGGCGAGGCTGCCGCTGAGGCTGAAACTGTGACAAAGAACTTGCTGAAAACCTTTGAAAAACTCTTCGTTTTCTTGAGAGAGATACTCTGTCACTCTGTTGCCTAGAAAATGGCTTCTTCTTCCCGCCCTGTTACCCAGAACATAGCCTCTTCGTCTCGTGGTCTTACTCTCTTTCCCGACCTCAACGAGGCCACAACTCAGAATATAGCCCTTGAACCTCAACCAAGCCCCCTGGTTTTGCGCCTTTGAACTTTCCGATGCTGTCTGTGGAGCAAAGAATGGCTGCACAATCGGATATTGAGGCGAATTATTACACATTGAAGTCATGTGTTGAGACAATGACGGCGGTCAACAACCTGTCGCACCGGCTTCAGAGTAGAACAAATGAGGTGCAGCAGGTAAAAGCCCAACTGGCTCTGCTCCAGAGCATGTATACGGATGCCCGAGCAGAGATATGTATGCTGAAGGCAGAAAATAAGGAACTGAAGCGGAAGACCACCGTGATGCTCAGATTTGGAGGGCCGCCATATGTGACAGTTGAGGAGCAACGGGAAGACAACGTGCTTGGTGGCGTGGGAAACACGGAGGCAGCACCGGCAAGGGCCGTCCAAGACAAAGGCAAAAAGAAGAGAACAGCTGAAGAGGCGAACAAATAAGGCCGGTTTTTGTTGTGTGGGTTGTGGTTGATTTGTTTTGGTGAGGATTTTTTTTTTTTTTTTGGTGTAAAAATGTGATCGGGGTTGATCCTCGAGATGAATAAATGACAAGTTTGGAAAATGTTGTTGGTGGTGTTTTGTTTAAGAATAAAAATAAAATAAAAGAAAATAATGGATAAAGAAAATAAAGAAATAAAAAGATGGGACTTTAATAAGAGAGAGAAATGGCGAAGAAGGTGGAGAGCAGTGTAATAGGGAAGAACCCACGGGGACTCCACTGTTGGAATCAAAAGAACATAATTGGCCTTCTTCGCTGAACCAAACCATGTTAGATGTGAACCAGGAGTCAGTGGAAGTTGACCTCTGAGGGTTTGGGTCCCAATATGAATATTGAACACTCTAAACTCTAGCATCTTCTGATCTGGGAGCCGATAACCTTGAGAATGAGTTTATATTGAACAACCTGTATCTCTCCCAGATTAACAAAAGAATTGAAGAAATGGTGGCTATCGGTCAGGACACCACTTCACTTGATGACGAGGCTTTCAATATGGAAGCATCTCTTGATAGATGCATCTTGAAGCTTATTGCGTCCTGCTGCAATGGTGACAAGCTTGTGAGGGCTATTGAACTCGTGAAACTTCTATCACTCGAAAAAACAGTCAAAGGTGCAATAAAGCTTGTAACTGCTCTCAAGCTTCCAAATTTGGCAGAGCGTTTCAGCACCATACTAGAGGAAAGGATGCTAAATGAAACCACAACAGCTACAGCCTTCCAGCTCACAAATTTGAATACCGATACATCGGTCAAAGCTGATTTTGTGGCCAGCAAATCCTTTACCTCAATGGAAAATATTAGAACTTCAGAACCCAATGAAAAATATTAGAACTGCAGAACCCGCTATTCTGTCATCGTCACAAAACTTGTCTTCCCCTCCCTTTATGAAAAAAGGGATATCAGAAGAAGCGGCTAAAGCTGGGAAGATGAAAATGGAGCGGAAGAAAAAGCTAGAACAAGGGTTAAAAGAGTGCAGTGGAGGTGACCAAAATGGAATTTGTTAGAAACTACTGCAGCAGCAGCAAAACAAGATCAAGATCAAGAAAATAAATTTGTGGCAGCGGAGTGAAGATATGTGTAGAGGTCCGGCGGGCGGTCAAGGCAAGGTTGCCGCCCGCCGGAAGGCGAAGAGCACCAAGAGCTTAACCTATAGCTCTGATACCATGTAGGAAATTAATGTATTGATTTATTGATTGATTGATATCAATATACTTACAAGAGCTCTCTTTTATAGAGAGAAATGGGATACAATGGAGCCATAATTAATTGAGCAATAAGAACTAAATGGAGCACTAAACTAAATGGAGCACTCACTAAACTAAATGGAGCACTAAACTAAATCACTAACTATATGTGGAGTAGGTGGAGTATAGGTAGAAATTGTAGGTGGAAAAATTGTTACATTCAACATATCTATATCATTCTTTAGTCAAAAAATAATGCCAGTACCAGTATTGGAACATGTTCATGTTCCACACAGCAAACTCATGATTTAAATCCAGAAAATAATAGAACCAAATATAGGACATCA
This sequence comes from Camellia japonica, assembly GCA_030407325.1. NCBI lineage: Eukaryota > Viridiplantae > Streptophyta > Magnoliopsida > Ericales > Theaceae > Camellia > Camellia japonica. Next base: position 111,322,557 of record JAPPVO010000031.1, read on the forward strand.
GATGCATGTATCATTTGCTGCTTATCATAGCCATCAGAAGTACAAAGGCCTAGCTATTGTTATTGATTTTAATTAGTTCACTTAAAATCCTCTGTTAAAGTTTTCACCTTTTTTATTTTTTTAATATTTCTTTTAGCTTTTTCCTATTTATTTCTTTGTACACACTCCTAAAGGAATGTGATGCAATGCAGTTCATTTAGAGGACATAAAAAGCATAGGGAGCATGGGTAGTCAGGAGATAAATTATCCATCTAAAGGCTGTGCTAATATATGTTTAGTAAGTTAACAGCCTAATATTACATTAAATACAGTCTATAACAAAAACTTTATCTTGACATTTCTTTTCTTCCAAACAATGATGGATAAATAATCTTTGAAACTGATCCTAAGTTTACCAACTTTTGGACTACAAATAAGAGGATCCCTATTGCCAGCGCAGCCTTGGCCGTGGCCAGGGTATAATATTTGAAAAGACGAAATTACACTTCTAAATTCACTCTGCATTTTAACTTGGGTAAATTTTTGTCTATTCACAATAATTTGGCCCGGGCAATAGGCCACCCAAATAAGAGTTGGTCTTTCATGGTTGCAGAATAATATATGCAACATGCTTTATAGAAGAGTGCTCTCCCACATTAAAATAAAAACTAAAAAAAAAAAACCCGCAAGAATCTTGTCGTAATAGTACATGCAGCTGGCAACCATAACATGAACTGCATTGTTGTTTCCAATCAATGCCGCTGTTTCTTCCTACTACAGTCTAGTAAACATTGTGGCCCCTTCCAGAAATTCAGAATGCTATTTTGTTCAATATCTTCAGATCTATTATGCTATTACCATAACAAATTTTCACCGTAGCCACACCAATTAACCAGTGAGAAAGCCCAACTACAAGCACAAACCTCCCACATACAAAGAGCCTCATTGAAAGTTAACTCCCGGCGGAAGAGTACCAGCAGCATCCTAAAGGCAAAATGAAGGCTTTCAGCACCTATATGTGAAAGGTGAGCAAACATTTCTTTGTCTGTGAGCTCCAAGATACGCCACAGTGATTGCAACTGCTTCATCACACCAGTTGGTCCTTCCATCTGAAAGCTTTCACGCTGGAGAGGTGTGAAAAGTATATATAAGTGAAAGAATATCAAACTTGTTCAAGTAAAATAAGTCTCCAAGTTAAGATATATCTTATGCAAAAGAAATCTCCCAAGTTCAAATATACCATTCTCCTTAAAAGCATCTCAAAGCACCAAAAAGCATCAGCATTGTCCTCAAAAAGAACAACAAAGGGCGAAAGCAAATCGCTCATACCTAAAATCAAGTTCTCAATTAGAACAGGCTACAATTGATGGTTTAAGCTGACATTATAGACTCATCTAGAGCTTTGCATGAAAAAGGTGGTAATAGAAAAAGGTTCATTCAAAAGACAAGGCCACAACCTTGGCAGTACCCTGTTGCAGGATCAACCCATGCATAAACGGCAAGAATATCTGACATTCGAGCTAAATTTTTTGAATCCTCATAGAACTCAAGATGACTATCTGTTCTGACCACATCAACAACTGGGGGAAAAAAATTAAAAACACAGTAAACTTGTCAGACTAGAACACAAGAAAATCGAACCCCAGGAAAAAGTGAAAATCACTAATTCTTATCAGCGGAAAGAGAACAATGCAGAGCTAACTTACCTATTCGATGCAGTGTCCAAAGCCATTCGGATACTCTGTCCTCACTAACAGGCCCCCCTTGAGACGTGGTTGCATTTATAGATGGTGTATCTGGCACATCCGATATTCTTAGTTCGTTAATTATCTCTGTTTTATGTTCCAGATTACTGGACCATGATGATGCAGGATCATGGGCATCAGAATGAACCATCTCAATTTCACAGTTAATAGGACGTGAGACATCATTATATGAGGAAACATTTGATTCCATAATTAGATCTACATTGTTATTAATTTGAAAACTATGCATATGATCATCTTCAAATTGCAATTTACGCCGTGTAGAAAGTCTATTGTCATGGAATTCACGTCCTTTCCCATCTTTGCCATTCTTCTCAAACAAATCTGTAACAGGTAAGGGCGGAAAATCAAAATAACTTTCAGTTACATATTGTGATCCATGTGCTTCACTCCCAAGTTTGGGGGAATGGCAGTTGTATGGACCAGAAGTAGGTATAAAACAAGAGGAGTCATATGCTGCACTATCCGTGCTCCCTCTAACACTGACAAGGTCAGCTGAATCACTGGAGCTTTCCCCTTCACATGCATATGGTGTGTCTGTACAATTATTATCCCAATCACAGTAATTCTCCAATCTCTTTGCATTATCTGAAGCATGTCTACTTTTGACCTGAGGTTCACTTCTACCACCATCTTTGGACATTGTCCTCATATCCATGACTTTAGACCCCACAGCATAAGCAAGAGAACCTGTACCTATGCTTGAATGCATCATCTGACATTGATTGATAAGATCTCCGTAACGCTCCCTGCATTAAAGTTTTGAAAAAGCTGTTAAATAAAATTACAAGATAGTACAGAATTCCAAGGGGTTACCAGCTTTTCCACAATATTTTTTTTGGGGGTAAATTACACTAACCTCCCTTGAGGTTTAGAAAAAATACAAGAAGCCCCACAAGTTTGACACATTTACACTGCGCTCACTCTTATAACATGTTGCCCCCTTACCATCAATCATGTTGTTAATAATATGGATGAAAAATGATGTTATCTCTTTTTTCACTAAAATATATATTTTACATTTGATTATGCATGTGTTCGTACACCACGTGCATTACTGATGCTTGTTTTACCCTTACAAAAAGGAAGCAAGTGTATTTGAGTCAAACTTTTGAGGCTTACTATATTTTTTTCAAACCTCAAGGGAGGTCAGTGAAATTTACCTTATATATATATGTATATAGCTTATTATTATAGCTGCAAGTTCTTCAAGTTAATTTTTTCCTTTTTTGCTTCAATTCCTTCAGTTACTTCCTTAAAAATCATGACCAAATAAGCTGTTGTAACTGACAAAAAGCTTTGAGCAAAGTATTTTCATCATTTCCGGACCAATATGCAGTCCACAAACAGCATAACATTAACATACATTCATTGGTTTCATAAAATTTCTGAATCCCTCATTTCATGTTAAGGAAACCGATTCCCATAGATTCAGGGTTGAGATACAAATATATGTGCAGTGGTCTATATACTGTCCAATAAATACCTGGCATAGTAAAAAAGATTAGAAATAAAGGAATACGACATTTTTCTTACTGCAGAATGATATCAAAGCAACACAAGATAAGATTTATTAAATGAACATCATCAAACGAATCCTCCCCTAAGGATGCATGGAACTCCTAAAATGGGCTTCTTATGGCATTATTTCATCTTTTCTTAAGAATCATTTACCAAGTGGGCAGGTTTAGGTCTAAGCATGAAGTCAATAGAAAATTTATCTGCAATATAATGCGGTAGAATATGAAAGGGCCTACACCTCCGGGCAGTTCTCAACTGCCTTCTATGCTCTGCAGTGCTGCTCAAAGTGTAACATCCCAGAAGAAACTCCCAAACTTCTGGCCTTATAGATGGATCCACACCCTACAAAGAAAACAGATTCTTGCTCAGACTTCTTTAAGTACCAATAAGTGCATTTAATTACAAAGAAAACAGATTCTTGCTCAGACTTCTTTGAAGAACCAAACTCATGTGTGCCACTTAAATGAGCAACTTCATTTCCTATGGATATAACAGCTAAGAACTTCGACTGAAAATAAATAGTATCATATAAGGTGAAACAAAGAAATGTAAAGCAAAACTACTCAAGCCAAACTAATGATAAGTGGAAGCAGCTAAATCAATTCTATCAATTGTACGTACATGGGTCCAACTTTGCCACATGGCACCGTCACATCACCCCTTGGATGGCATCTCCTACAAGACTCATGTTGCATGTGCCATCACCCCAAGGTTATACACAGGCCAACTTCTGCACCTGGGAACCTCAAACTCCACCCAACACCTTGCACTCGCACAGTCCACTTACGCGTTTCTCGACCTCCATCCAGAATGAAGCACATTGAATGTGCTACCTAGGCTTGGTATAGAGCCTAGGTATCCCACTCAGCACCACTAGGGAACTTGTGAATTGGAAGTTAGAGTTCTAAGGCTTGTATAGGCGCCTCAGCAAACCCCACCGTCAAACTCTTGAGGTAGGTTGCACTCAGAGAGCTGAGCCTTGACCAAGTCAAGTGATAGCTCGATGAATGAATCACAGCTAATTCGGGGCTGACTGAGTAGCAAAAACATGGACACTCTACAAGTCGATTTGAAAAAAATGCAGAACATAACATGCCTAGTATACATTAAAATTTTATATTTTTATATTTATTATATGTCAAATATATGAATTTTTTATTCAAATGTAATAAGCAAAAGTAACATAACACTAACTAAAATTAAATGCAAAACAATCTAGAACATTGAAATACACATGATGTATTCATCTTATCAATGTTTCAAAACATATTTAGAGTGCAAAATTGCATCTCGAAGAATGTTGAAAATTGTTACCATGAAGGGGTTCATCATATAGATTGTGCTTGGAGAGTTTAAGAAGTGTCACCAAAATTTTAATTAAGACACATTGAAGAAATGTCAGACACGCTTTTTTTATGAGTGTTCGTGTGATAACCCCATCACGTATTATACTTATATCTGTTTAATCTTGAATGTGATCTATGTGTTTAATGTGTATTTGAATGCCTATCTATTCGTTGTTGGAATATTTGTTATGATTTCTGTTTGAAGTCTGAAATTGAAGGCCTTAATGACTTCAGAAACCGAAATTGATTAGTTTAATGAGAATGGTATAATTTTTAGAGCCTAATGAGAAGTTTGATTAAAATTTGATTTAGATTAAATCAATTAGAATTAAGTGAAATTAGTTAACCTTAAGCTTGTTTAATTAGTCTAAGTTAATCAAGCCTATATATATGTTAAATTAAGAGCTTAATCCATAATTTGAACTCAAAATTCTGCTGGAAGAGAGCTCTAGAGAGATAGTGAGACCAATTTAGAGAGAAAGAGAAGAATTTGAAGAATTTGGCTTAGAGATTGAAGGATTGAATAGAAGAGATCAAGAAATTGCTAGAACAAGTGTAATTCAAGGCTCCAGGTATGAAATTCAACCTCAATTCTTGATGATAACTCACCTAACATATGAATTCAAGAAGATAATGTGATTAAATTATAAGAATTGAGCTAAGGGTGGTGAAATTGAAGTCAATTCATACATACTTGCAGAAAAGAGTGTAGAATCATCATTTTGATCATGAGTTTTGTTACCTATGTTAAGTTTAGAAGTTGAATTCTACATGCACTCATGAATCATGTTGATTTGAAGCTTAATTTCATGTTTTGAGAATTATGAAGAAGAATTTGGAAATAATTCATACATGCATAAAGGTTAGAGTTCCAATTGTGAAGAATTCATGAAGTTTTGAACATGGGGTTTGAAGTGGGTTTTGTATTCATGTTTTTGAAGGTGTTTATGCGGTTTAGAACATGTCATGCAAAGGTTTTTGGCATTAAACTTGTGTTTTGGAGTTCAAATTTTGTTCAGGAAAACCCAGAATTCGACTGCATCGCTCGAGCACACATCTCATACATCCAGCATTTTTTGCAGAAACATTACTGATCGGAGCCTATATATTACACATTTGACCCACTAACATACAGTTTATTAGTCTATTTATTTGTATTATTTTATAATTTTGTGTGATTTTGTGTGTCTGTATATATTTTAGTGTTTATACATAAATTAGTGTAAATAATATATTTTGGATAAATTACATTGACAACCCCTGAGATTTATGTTTATTACAGTTCCCCCCCTTACATTTAGGAAATTACACTGACCTCCCTTGTCAGTGTAATTATATGAAGATGTTAACTTTTAAGTTAAAATAACATGTTTACCTTTAACCTTTATACATATAAAATATTAAAATAATGGAGATTTTATTTATCATCTTAGTACATCTTTTTTACCTACCACAAGCCCTATTTGGCGGAAGAGACTCAGAAGCCTCTAGAAAAAAGAGAGAAGGGTGTAGAGAGTAGATGGCAAAGACTCATTGAAGACAAAGATCAAGGTATTCTCTGCGAAGGGGTTTCTCCATGAACGATCGGTGTAAGTAATTTCTTATGTTTTGTAAATGAGTTTGAGGTTTGGGGGAAGTCAAAAATGGGTTTTGTACTCTGTTTTCTTGTACAGATTGAAATTTAGTTTGTATGATTTCGTTTTTCTCCATAAATTTTTGGTTAAGTTTTGCACACTGCTACCCATGTTCAAAACATTTTGGGTTTTTGTCTTTTTATATGGTGTTTTTGTGATTTGAACTAAGAAGTTGAAGACAAGCAAATGGGTCTATTTATAATTTTACTTTTACTTTTTTTTTTGGCCTGGAAACTTCGTTTTCCCCAAAATTTGTTGACTATGGTTTGCACAAACCTTATCCATATACCTATAATGGTGTTTATGTGTTCTTTGTAGGATGGTCATTTGAGTTCTGAACAGATTTTATAATGATTGTTCTTTTTCTTTCTTTTTTCTTTTTTCTTTTTTTTTTTTGGTTAAATCACCAAATTTTTTAGTGTGCTTTATGTATGAAGTTTGTAATTTCATTAATGTTGTGACAAAAATACTTGATTTCATAGTCTGTTTGGTTTTGTTTCAAAATTAGTTTTCTAATTTTTTTTAAATAAAAATTAATTTGACAAAAATAAATACCAAAAAGATATATATTTTTAAATTTTCAGAATTTTTTTCTTTCAAAAATATAAAACTATATGAAATTGATGAGTGATTTTTATTTATTATTTTATTTCAATAAATTAGTTTTTAGTTTTTTTAAAAAAAATTCAAAAACAGATTATGAAAATCAAACCAAACATATTAATGTTGAGGAAACTGATTTTGAAAAATGTTGGGGATAAACTTTTTTTTTTTTTTTTTGAACGGATATTGGGGATAAACTGAATTCTCATTTTTGTGCACATGATTTGTCTATTATTTACTTGTTGTATCAGGAAATGGCTACTGAAATGAGGCATGATATAGTGGTTCATTATAAAGGATCTGTTAGTCATATTCTAAATGTAGACCCAGACAAGTACAACCATATGGATTTAATTGCTGATAGTTGTGAAATTGCATTAAGTAATGTCCCTGCAAGTTATGCGATTGCATTGGATTTATATGATGTGGTACCAAGGTTAGAAGTTAGGATTGAAATCAAATGTGACCAGCATCTCCTTGGAATGTTTGGATTATATGTAGGAATTAAAGAAATTCCTATTTATTTTGATGTTGCACACAGTTCTGCACCTATGGGCTTCGAGGAGACCCATGAGACGAATATGCCTTCGCAGCATGGGAGCAATAGTAGGTCAGCTATGGGTTTTCAATCTAGGCCTAGTATGGTTGATGATTTGTTTAGGGATTTGGATGATTATAGTGATGTGAATTGGAACGAACTGGGTAATGATAACAATATTGACTGTGAAGATGGTGAAGAAGTTTATATGGTTTTTGATTCAAATGAAGAAGATGAAGAATGGAATGGTGAAGAAGTTGAAGAAGAATTACATGAGGATGATGGGAACCGTTCTGATCTTGCTGGATTGTCAGATTATGAATCAAATGATGATGAAGGGAGCTATTCTGGTGATAACCAGGATGTACAAGCTATAAATGCTGATAGATTTATGAATGGAAACACGTTTGAGATTAAAGAAGGGGAAACAATTACATTGGAGAAAGGAATGATATTTGAAGATGTCTCCCACTTTAGGACTGTTTTGAGGGAATGTGCCATTGAGAGGGGGTTCACATTGGTGAGATTGAAGAATGAGAGAGTTAGAGTAACAGCTCATTGTGGTTCTAGGCGATGCAATTGGAGAATCCATATACCTCACTCCTTCCTGATGGATTAACTTTCAAAATTAAGTCATTAGGGCTTGACCATACTTGTGTGAGAGCAGAGAGGAATCTTGAAGCAACATCAACATGGATGGCAGAAAAATTCATAAGAACCCTTAAGGTTAATCCAGGGATGACTCTTGAAGCTATGCACAATGAGTTGATTGAAAATTATGGTGTGGAGGCCTCAAGAATGCAACTTTATAGGGGGAAGAGGAAGGCATTGGAAGCAATTGAGGGTAATCATGCTGCATCATATAGTAAGTTGCCGAAGCATGCAAATGAAATAATGAAAACTAACCCAGGGAGTTTGGTGAAAATTGAAAGGGACAGAGTTGGTCCTAAATTAGATGTAGTTATGCTCAAGAGGATATTCATCTCACTTGCAGCAATTTAGAAAGGGTTCAAAGATGGTTGTAGACCTTTTATCGGCGTGGATGGGTGTCATTTGAAGGGTCCTTATGGTGGAGTCTTGCTGGCTGCCGTGGCCTTGGATGGGGATAATGGTCTATTTCTTTTAGCATATGCTATGGTAGAGTGTGAATGCAAGGAAAGTTGGAGATTCTTCTTGTTACCATCTGCGCACCATTATTGATGATGGTCCTCAGAGCAAGCCATGGACTATAATGTCAGATGGCCACAAGGAAAATTTATGCACTTTGAAAAGAAATAATTTAGTTTGTAATTTGTCTAATGAATTTATGCATTTATAATATAACCCTTTGTTCACTTTTATTTTGTATTAGGGCATAGAACCTACCTTGAAGGAAGTCATGCCTGAAGCAACTCACAAGATGTGTTGTAGACACCTGTTCAACAATTTTAAATCATAATTTCTTGGTTTGAAGCTTAGGGGATCATTTTGGGCTGTAGCTAGAGCATATACTCAGAAGGATTACAACATAGCTATGAGGCAAATTGAAGAGGTGTCAAAACCAGCCAATAAATGGTTAAATGACTCGAAACCAGAAGTTTGAGCTAGACACACCTTTGATCCTAGAGTGAAAAGTGACCATATCACCAGCAACATGGTTGAATCATTTAACAATTGGATTGGGAATGTAAGGGAAACCTGTCGTCACAATATTGGAAAGTATTAGGACCAAATTAATGGGAAAGTTGCATAAAAGATTTGAGAAAGCTGCTACATGGGAAAATTTGGTGACCCCCTACCATTTGGAAGAAGTTAGATGAGGTTGTCTTCAAATCAAGGACGTGTAAGATCACATTTGTTAGTGGAGATGAATATCAAGTAATGGAAGGTGTTACTGTACACATTGTAAACCTTCTAAGTAGGTCTTGTTGTTGTAGAGTTTGGGATATAACTGGAGTCCCTTGCAAGCATGCAGCTGCTTGTATTTCTCAAAGGAGAATGAACACTGAAACATTTTGTGATCAAGCTTATCAGAGGCATAAGTTCTTGGGTGCATATGGGGATATTATTCATCCCATACATGATGAGAGTATGTGGGATGAATTTTCAGAAGAAGCTTTGAAGCCTCCAGTTCTTAAGAGACTGCCTGGTAGGCCTCCAAATAGTAGAAGGGAAGCTGGTGAAGCTGGCCCTGGAGCTAGTGATTCTAGAAGGTCATGCACTGTTAAATGTGCCATTTGCAAAGAAATTGGGCACAACAAAAGGACTTGTCAATGGGCTCCTGTGAAGAGAAAGGGTAAATCTAGCTCAATTAGTGGTTCAAGTGTTTCTACAACAGGGCAAACAAGTGGGGTTGCAATGAGCCAAGAAAGTGGAAGAGGTTCAAGCCTAGGAAGGGGAGTTTCTATTAGAGGGAGTGATGCTGGTGGCAGTTGCACAGGTAGTAGTAGAGGTGCAAGTGGTTGAGGTTCTACTTCAACAGTGGTAGGGGGGCAACATGTAAGTATCACATACATTCTGAACTTGACTATTGAATGCATCAGAGTTTTTTAAGATACATTGGTAATTATAAACAAGATGTATAGGTCTCACAGAGGGTAATTTAGTCAATTAAACTTTTTTTGGCTGATGTCATCAAGATTCTTTTGACGGCCCTAACGGCTATATGACGGCAGGGGGGTTTCTGTAATGCAATCGTTAACCTCAAGGGTGGAAATGTAATTTCCCGAATGTGAGGGGAGTATCTATATTAAACATAAACCTGAGGGGGTGTCAGTGTAATTTACCCATATATTTTAGATATTTTATATATTAATATATTATAAAGTGCACAGTAAAAAACTGTGCACTTAACAAAAATTGGAGCCAAAAGTGGAAAGAAAGAAAGAAAAAGAAAAAAAAAAAAAGGCAAAAACAAAAACAAAAACAAACAAACAACCGAGGTGGTGGTGGCTAATCACTCCACCCCTCAATTATATATATATTTTATTATATTATTATATTATTTATATTACTATGTTTTATTTGCAGGATATTTCTTCCATAAAAGAAGAAGAGAAGGCGAGAAGGTGAAGGGGAAGAGTGGAGCTCAACGGAGCAGAGGGCTTCGGCCCATGGGAGGAAGAGAGGAAGAGAGAGAGAGAAAAATAAAAAGAAAGGGCAAGTGGGAGAGTTTATTTTGTAAATATTAGTGTGAAATAATTTTTTTCTTAGGGCAATGTATTTCTGATCAACTTACATCACAGTATCCAAATCAATGATTTTCTAAAGACTAAGTATAATTACTCCCAATTATGAGGTTAGTGGTGGATTCAAAATTCTAAGATATTTATTTTATTTTGTTTATTTAATTGCTTAATTAATTAGTTTAATTTTCACCTCACAATTCACAAACAAATATAAATTTCTAAATTAAATTATTCATCATTAGTTCATGTGGATCGACATCTGGTCTTAACCGCTATTCTACAGAGTAGTTGTTTATACTTGGTTTTAAATAAAATATTTTGGTGTGCAAACAACCATATCAATTACACATGGCTTGAGTGACCAAATAACCATTTGAGCGATCTTCGCTTGTTTTTCACACCTAAATAGACATAGGATGTAATAGTAAAAAAATATATAAATTTATTTAACTCATCTGGGAATGGAGCAGAATGGTGAAAAATAATTTATGTAGCTGACTCCACTTGATTGGGATACAAGGCTTACTTTGATTTGGTGTATGTGCAAGATTCATATAGCAAAAGCATTAATGACGACATAACCAAATGAACACAAAAATACAAAGTAACAAACTCCAAAGCTCCCTTGCTGCATCACAATGAAAAAAGATGGTGATCTTCTTTCTCCTTCCATCTATGGCACATGCAACACCAATTTAGTAAGCATCTTTTCCCTTCTTTTGAAATTATCTATAGTGAAGATATAATCCAATGCTTCATCAAGACAAGAACGTCGCCTCAGAGTAAGCACCCACTTTCCAAATATTCCTTCAAGAACAAAATTTCCCCATGTAGCTTCCAAGAATATCATGGAAAGTCTCTCGTTATTGCCTTTCCATATCGTTCTATCCCCATTTTCTAGGAGTTACCTCCACCTTGCACAAAGCATCAAAAAACTCATTCAAATCTCCCAAGTCCCAATCTTCCGGTACCTGAACAAAGAAAGGTTCCAAAACATCCTTGTGTCAATAATCCTCAAAGAGTGAGCCACTAAAACATTCTCATTAGTGACAATAGAATATAAATCTAGAAGTGGCACCAATAATGAAATGTCCTTACATCACACATCATGCCAAAATCTTACTCACCTCCCATCTCGAATTAGGAATTTGACATCAATAAAAAAATCTTGCAATCCCTTCCTAATGCCCTTCCACAAACCAATCCCATTGGTATTCTTCAGTAACCTGAATGTAAATTCTCCAACACCACATCTGTATTTGCATTCCACCATTCATTTCCTAAACACCATTTCTCTTTGACCACTTGCGCAAAACGGTTTGATCAAGTATCATAATCTGTTAAATTCCCAATCATCCTTCATAGGAGAACAACTAGTATCCCATGCAATAAGGTGATATTTAAATGTCCTCTAGACCACCCCAAAGGAAATTCTTTTGCAGCAATTCTAATCTCCCAGTCATAGTAGCACAAATCATGAAATAGAGAGAAAATATATACACTAGTACTCTCGATAGAACAAAGTTTATCGCCTTTAGATAGGTATTGCCTCTTGCAAGAAGTACCATCCAAGTGACCACAAATTTGACAAGGATAAGTACGTCTAGGTGACCATGAGAAGTATTGCCAAAGTAACAAGATTATACCACAACTTCCCAAAGGTGTATATGGCTTCACTTGGGAACACCACCACTTTATTTATTGTATCCAACATTTTAGTTAAAGCATCAAGATCATGATAGCAGTGGATCATTAGACCTCATGAAGTACAATTGAGGTCTAATGCACTTTATGAGAAGATTACAATGTTCCAAAAGATAGTTTATGTTGCTCCTATATCAAATGATGGGAGAACCACATGACCAAGCGACTAACAATTCATAAAATCACCAAGGCCTACAAGGGAAATTGTATGTCAACCAGATGGAAAATCATTGTCAAATGATTGCATATAGAGTTGAGTTTTCCCAATATTCTGTAGTAGATTAAGTACCTCTTTTGCATTCTTGAAAATCAATTTGTAACTTCATATCATCCCATATTCAAATGGTAGCATGATGCTCAAGCTAATATTTGGTCCACCATATTCTAGTTGTACCCTTCAGTTTTGCTTCGGCAAAAACTAACCCCTTTCATTAGTCAATTGGAACCAACGAAAGAAACACTCTTAAGTTGTGTATCCATACCTCACAGTCATGATCTCCACTAAAATCAGAAACTCGAAGGTTGGCACCTTTGTCTAGATCAGTCAAGCAATGATTCTTTGGTATTCGTCGGTATCCATATCCAACAGTATGAGGTGGAAGAGCACCCGACAGTCCACTAGTTGTGGCTTCATCTTTGCATTTGCCTACCAAAAAAGTTGCTAATTCTTTTAAAGCAACTTGTACCTAGGTCAATATTTCGTTCATATGTTTTCTTCAACTCCTGGTATTCTAGACATAAGGTATCAAATTTTGAGTTTAACAGTCACCACAGTTAAGGTCGGATCTAGGTTTAGGTTGGGGTTAGGGTTAGGGTGAGGGTGACGTGAGCCAGGCTTGTATTGGGTTGGGTAAGGCTTTGGTTTGGTTTGGCTAGACTTGGGTTGTGGGTTTAATGATTTGGGTCAGGTCAAACGGATATAAAGCTGATTGGGTCAGGTTGATCTAGGGTAAACACACAATCACGTAGTCTTCTCCGTGACGTCTCCAACTCTTCCACCAGCAATGACTTCATTGAGGCCTTTGCAGCAATGATCGCAGAGAGTCATCGAGGGCACACTTTCAACGAGAGGTCAGAGAGGTGTTTGCCGATTTCAGAGCTTGGATTCTCCAACAATAGGCTATAGCAGTGCCGACGGAATCACGATGATAAGAAGATGGGGTTGAGGCTTCATGCAACTGGTTTTAGGCTTTGTGAGACTGGTTCACAATGAGAAGGGTTGTGATGGACCAGATAGTGCTCGAAAACATCAGCAATGGAACAGATGGGGGATCGAGGTATGCTCTGATTTCAAAATGATGTAGTATAGTGTACAAAAGACAGACACTCAAGAGGCCAAATCTTAAAACATTAACAATATTATTAGTACAGAACTGCCTAATACAACAAGAGAAACCAATGGTTCATAGCTTAACAACCTTAATTAAATTAGAAAATCAAAAGCCTAATATTATTTGGAAACATAATTAAAAATATCCTAACTAAAAAATAATTAAATCTTACTAAAATACTAAATAAATCAACAAATTACATTTGTGGGTCCAAAATGTCTTCAGACAATGCAATGAACCTATGGGCACACCCTAGGCTTCCAAATCCAATAATGGGCTTCCATCTAGTTAAGGGTGTGAGAATGTGTTCTCCTTTTTCCTTGTAGGATTAGGAATAAGTGTCATATGTCTATTTGACTTCTATATCTCAGTAATGTATTCATATAGGATTAGGATTAGGAATTAGTGGTGCTCTATATAAATAATGTATTCTTTGTTCAATCAATTAAGATCTAATATACAGTTTCGTTCAGAAAACTTACATGGTATCAGAGCTAGGTTCGAACCCCTAGCTGCTTCGCTTGTCGCCATCGTGGTTCTTCTGGTTCGTGATCAGCCCTAAGTGGTGATATTCTCGTTTGTCTGGGTCATCACCATCAGCTCTCTCCGATTCGACTGATTTGTCACCATCGGAGTTGCGACCTTTCTCTCCCCAGACTCGCGAAGGTTTGAAACCCTAGCCCTCTCTGGTTCGTCTCGCGAAGGCCTCTCTCTTCCTCGCGATCTCTGTCTGATTCGATTTGCAGCTATCTATTTCGGCTCTCTGGTTTGTCTCGCGAAGGCCTCTCTCTGGTTCGTCTGCCTCTCTCTGATTCGTTTCTCAGCCTCAGTCTCTCTCTCTCTCTCTCTGCTTTAAACTTGGGTATTTCTTTGTAAAAAAAAAAAAAAAAACCTATTTCAGGATTATTGCACTAAAGCCCCATACTTGTCTGTTTATTACAAATTTTGTTTTATTATAATGTCGGACATTAAAATCCAAGCCATCAAATGTAAACTCACTGGTGGCAATTATGCCTATTGGGCCAGTGTCATGAAGAATTTTCTTCTTGGTCAAAAAAAATGGGGTTATGTTTCTGGTTCTGTTCCTCGTCCGTCGAACCCAAAGGCGGAAGGGTATCTGCTTTCCTGTGACACTTGGGATTGTGATAATGCCCAAGTTTTGACCTAGTTTCATGATTCTGTGGATGACCGTATTGGAATGATGTTTTCCAAGTACAGTACTGCCAAGGAACTGTGGGATTATTTACTCGGTGTTTATCAGCAGTCCAACTTTGCCAAGCGGTATGAGTTGGAAACAACTATTCAGAGTGCTCGTCAGCGGGATCAAACTATTCAGGACTTCTATATTGAGATGGCCGGTCTCTGGGATCAATTGGCTCTTATGGAACCACATAGTCTCAAGATACTGGACGCTTATAATGAGTTTCGTGAGCAAGGTCGTTTAGTGCAATTCTTAACGGCTCTCTCTCCTCAGTACGAGGCTATCCGAGGTGGCATCCTTCACCGATCTCCTCTTCCATCTGTGGATGCTATTGTTCGTGAGCTCCTCTCCGAGGAAACCCGTCTTAAGACGGCCAGTCAGCCTCTGCCTCCTTCTGTCTTCTTGGCACCTGCCAAGCCTCCTTTGTTATCGACCCCACCTCCTCATCAGCTTCAGGCCTCTACAAAACCCAAGAAAGGACCATTAGGGCCAGATGAGTGTGCTTTCTGCCATCAGAGGGGTCATTGGAAGAACAACTGTCCCAAGAAGGGACGTCAGCCTGCTCCGTCTTCTCAGACACAGTTCCGCGGTCCTACGTCGGGTACTTTCCGACCTCCCGCCGCTTATACTGCTTCTACTCCAGCTCCCGATCTTGACTTGGCTTCCTTGAGTGCTCAGGTTGCACAACTTCAGCATATCCTATCCACCACTCAGCAATCCCCATCTGCCTCTGCTCTTATCTCTCGTCATTCAGGTTTGCTTGAGTCCTCTTCAGGTATCTCTTCTTCTGTCTGGCTTTTTGATTCTGGTGCCTCTCATCATATGACTCCTCACATTTCCTTACTTCAAAACTGTATTCCCCCACCCGTTCCTATTACTATTAATACTGCTAATGGGTCTGGTATGTCTGTTTTGTCTATTGGGTCTGTCTTACCATCTGCCATGTCTGCTGTTACTATTCCTTCTGTTTTTTATGTCCCTCAGTTATCTGTCAGTTTATTATCTATCAGTCAACTTAATGCGTCTGGTTTTGATGTTATCTTTTCCTCTTCTATTTGTTGTGTACATGATCGGGTGTCCAAGAAGCAGATTGGGACCGGCCGTAGAGTTAGAGATCTCTATGTGGTTGAAAGCTTGCATCTCCCCTTATCCACCTCTCCAGCTGCACTTTCCTCGTTTCAGTTAAATTCTCAGTCGAGTCAGTTTTACTTATGGCATTCTTGCCTCGGTCAATTGTCTGTTGATCGCTTACGGTCTTTAGCTCAGTCAGGGTTGTTGGGTAAAGTTTCTCCTAGTCAAATTGATGAATGTCGGGGTGTAAACTTGCGAAAATGTCAGCTTTACCTTTTAATAAAAGTACATCTATTTCTGTTTCTCCTTTCTCTCTTGTGCATACTGATGTCTGGGGACCTTCTCCTGTTCCTACTAAAGGGGGTTCAGTATACTATATGTCTTTTGTTGATGATTGCACCCGTTACACGTGGGTTTATCTTATGACTCACAAGTCTGACTTCTACCAGATATATCGTACTTTCCAGTCTATGGTCACTACACAGTTTGGATCTACTATTAAATTGTTGCGGTCTGACTTGGGTGGAGCATACTTTAAAACTGAATTCTGTGAATATTTGGCCAATTCACCAAACTTCTTGTACTGATACACCTGCCCAAAATGGTCGAGCTAAGCGTAAACACCATCATCTTCTTGAGACAGCTAGGTCTCTCCTCTCTGCCTCCATTCCAACTCCGTTTTGGGGTGAGGCAGTTCTTACTGCTGCTTTTATTCTCAACCGTATGCCTACCCCCCTTCTTTCTGGTCGGTCTCCTTATGAGACTCTGTTTTCTCAACTTCCTAATTACTCCCTCCTTCGTGTGTTTGGGTCTGCGTGTTTTGTCCTTTTACCCTGTAAAGATAGGACCAAACTTAGTGCTCGGTCTGTCCTACGTGTTTTTTTGGGTTATAGTCTCACTCAGAAAAGTTATCGTTGTTATGACCCTGTTTCTCGTCGCCTTTATGTCTCCCGCCATGTTACCTTTCTCGAACGTCTATCTTACTTTCAGCTTCCTCCTCTCACTGCCCCAGTTTCCAAAGAGAATTTGGTTCATATTGATCCATTTCCTTCTGAGGTCCCGTCTAATGAGTACATCTCCACAGTTCCTCCTGAGCTTATTCCATCTTCTCCTCCTGCTTCACCTCTGACTACTTCCCCTCCTTCGCCTTCTCCTCCTCCTCCGTTGTTAGTTTATTCTCGTCGCAAGGCTCCTCCTCTACCAGTTGTCTCTATCCCTACTGTTGATCCTCCTGCTTCTGACGACTCTGATCTTGCTGCACACCGATATCCTCCTCGAGCGCGTCATCCTCCAAAAAGGTTGGGTTGGTCTAATACTTGTTTTTCTGCTTCCTATCGTACCTTTTTGTCTGCTATTCACTCTTTTGCAGAACCTCAATCTTACAAGGAGGCTTGTCAGGATCCTCGTTGGGTTCAAGCTATGGAGGATGAGTTGTTTGCTCTACAGAAAACTAGTACTTGGGAGTTGGTTTCTTTACCTGCTGGTAAGAATCTAGTTGGTTGCAAATGGGTCTACAAAGTCAAGACTCATTCTGATGGTTCTCTTAAGCGCTACAAAGCTCGTCTGGTAGCCAAAGGTTTCTCCCAAGAGTATGGTATTGATTATGAGGAGACATTTGCTCATGTTGCCACGATGACTACTGTCCGTACTTTGATCTCTGTCGCTGCTGTTCGTTCTTGGCCTCTTTATCAGATGGATGTTAAAAATGCTTTTCTTAATGGCCATCTCACTGAGGAAGTTTACATACGTCCTCCCCCTGGTCTTCACCATTCCTCTGGCCAGGTTTGTCGTCTTCGGCGTGCTCTATATGGTCTGAAGCAATCTCCTCGTGCTTGGTATGATCGCTTTCAGACTGCTGTTACCGAGCTTGGGTTTCATCCTTCTGCTTCCGACTCTGCTTTATTTCTAAGACATACCTCGGCTGGTTTTGTTGCTCTCTTACTATATGTAGATGATATGATCATCACTGGCTCTGACTCTTCTGCCATCTCTGAGGTCAAGCAACATCTCTTTCACACCTTCGAAATGAAGGATCTGGGACCATTGCGGTATTTTCTTGGCATTGAGGTAGCTTCTTCTCCCAAGGGTTACTTTCTGTCCCAGGCTAAGTATGCCAACGAGGTTATCCATCGTGCCGGACTTACTGACACTAAGCTTTCTGATACCCCCATTGAGCTTAATGTAAAGCTCAACACTACTGATGGTGTTCCTCTAGATGATCCTACGTTATATCGCGAGCTTGTGGGTTGCTTAGTCTATCTAACAGTTACTCGCCCTGATCTTGCCTATGCTGTCCATGTGATTAGTCAGTTTGTTTCTGCCCCTCGCTCTACACATTGGGCTGCTTTGCTTCGGGTTCTTCGCTATCTTCGCAGTACTATCTTTCAGGGCTTGCTATTCTCTTCTACTTCTTCCTTAGACTTGGTGGCTTATGCCGATGCTGATTGGGCTGGTGATGTTAATGATCGTAAATCTACTTCTGGTTTCTGTATGTTTCTTGGCGATTCCCTAATTTCTTGGAAAAGCAAGAAACAGACCGTTGTTGCCCGTTCTACTGCCGAAGCTGAGTATCGTGCTATGGCTTATGCTACTGCTGAAGTTGTCTGGCTTCGTAGTCTCTTATCTGAGTTGGGCGTCCCTCAGTCTTCCCCGACTTCTCTCTATTGTGACAACCGAAGTGCTATTCAAATTGCTCATAACACTATCTTCCACGAACGGACAAAGCATATTGAGGTTGATTGTCACTTCGTCCGATAGCATCTGCAGTCTGGCGTTATCTCGCTTCCTTTTGTCTCTTCGGCTCTGCAACTTGCTGACTTCTTCACCAAGACTCACACCACTGCTCGGTTTCGGTTTTTTCTTGACAAACTCTCAGTGTTTTCTGTTAAAACACCTTGAGTTTGCGCGGGGGTGTAAGAATGTGTTCTCCTTTTTCCTTGTAGGATTAGGAATAAGTGTCATATGTCTATTTGACTTCTATATCTCAGTAATGAATTCATATAGGATTAGGATTAGGAATTAGTGGTGCTCTATATAAATAATGTATTCTTTGTTCAATCAATTAAGATCTAATATACAGTTTCGTTCAGAAAACTTACAAAGGGTTGTGCCATCACACACCTTAGAAAGAGTCAGTAATATCCTTTTTCCATATTCATATTGAATCATGTCATCCTTAAGACTTTATAGTTTGTTTGCAGTTGAAGCACATTTCTAAAATTAAGTAATCAACAACATCAAAAACTCAAAGTGGGACAAAAGTTAAAGTTCACAGTAAATATATTTTATAGGCCGGCACATAGAAAATGAATGAGTTAATCAGATGCTGAGAGAGATTGACAAAAATATGATGCAACTGTTATACTAGTCAAGTGAGCACTAGCTTGTGAAGATTCATATATGACAACAAAAAACCAACTCACCCCCAGAATAATCGACTTCAGTGCTTTCTGAAAACCAAAAACCTTCCCATCACTGTCAAAGGTGGCCTGCCACTTGTCTGGCTTAAGCATTTTACTTATCTGCACCATTATAAAAAGGATATGAAAAACTAAATTTTTCTGCATAAGCTGAAAAAATCAGTATAGTAATTCAAGAAAAAGAAGAAAAAATGAAATGGAAAAGAACTAAACACCCTTCATGCAAATCAAATTGCCCAAAACAACTCAAACATATTTCGTTCTCATTTTGCAAATTATTAAAAGAAGAATCTTTAAATTTATAGAGGAAGGGGCAGAGATATGTACACCTACCTTGGAGGGGCCATGCACCCCCTCCTCGATAACCTATCATGACTCCAGAAAGTTTCTGTGCAAGTAAAATCATGAGGTATGAGAAAATTTATTGAGTGATTGAAAGGTTTTTATGGAAGTAAAGCAAAATTCAACATTTTGATAGTTTACCAAAAGAGTTGCGAGTGACCTAAATTTTAAGACTTTTATCTTTGCCATTTGGCATTCTAATAATTTTGAGTCTGAAGGGAAACTTGTGAAATCTTAAGATTGGATAAATACCTTTTCATTGAGAAGCCGCCATTTTTCGTCCAACCCCAAAAACCAGAATGTTGTTCTTGGAGTGGAAAGTTGACTTTTTATTCCGTTGGAATTTCAATATCTTTATGTTTCCATCGAATTCAAAATGAGGATATTTCTTCATTTAATTATAATATATAATGTAAACATTTAGTTAAACACTGTAGAATATAAATAATTACAATATTGTAGCCAGCGTGCAAATTGCTGAGTCAGTAAGGACTTCAGTATAAAATAGACGAAGCGATAGAGAAACCAAACTTGTGCAAAAACAGGAAAGAAGGGAAGAAAGTCTTGCTTCAAGAAGAGCAACTTGTTTTTTGAAAGTAATTTACCTTGTTTTCTTAGTTTAGACCAAGTAACTTGACATACTCTTTTAATTAAGTCTTAGAATCACGAATACTTATAGTTAATTCTTAAATTTATCTCTATCTTGATATTAACAAATGTATTTTGTTCTAAGTGCAATCTAGAGCTTTTTTTTGTTAATTAGTTACCTATCAGGCTATTAACCCATATACAAAGATTAGTTCTTGATTACCTAGCTCAATTATCTAGCTCAAATCTTAGAATCATGCTAGTTTTGAATTAGATCTCATTTTCGATCAACTTGTGCGAAAATTTCTACCTTAAGGGCACATTTGACTGCCATATTATTTTTTATAGGATAGGATGTGAATGGGATGAATGGGATTATTGATAGGATTATGGGAATAAGTTATAACAAAGGATTAGATGGGATGAAGGATTGGATATATGCTAGGATTATGGAGATAAGCTACACCATGGGATACATAGATGGGATAAAGGATTGGAAGAGGGAAAGGGGTATTATGTTTGGAAAGGATGAGATGAAGAGATAAAATTATTTTTTACTATTAGATGGAGGGAAATAATCCAGAGAGGCCTAATCCCCCTAATACCACAAGTCCTATGATATTTACTTAATCACCCATTTTCACCATTTAATCCCCACTACAAATATTAAAGTTATCCGAAGTTTTAATACCGTGCTAAACAAACATTAAATTAAAAACATGTGATACCCAATGTTCTCCCCCTCTTATTCCTCTCATTATCCCACAATCAAATGGTGGACTACTTTTTCGGCAGGGCCCAACTATCCCCTCACCCCTTATCCCCCATTTATTAAAGCAATCAAACACACCCTAAGTTCAATTTAATTCTTGTTCTTGTTAATTGCTAAGCAATTCATTATATATAAGTAAAGTTCATTGCATTTTTACAAGACACCTTGAGACTTACCATTCTGGCCTAGCGTATTAATCAAAGCACCAGGTTGAGGCTCACTAAAGGATTCACTCTCACTGGGTACCCTCTAGTCCCTCTCCCTGACTGCAAATAAGAACAAGAAATATCATAACTGAAACCAAGAGAAGAAGAAGCCTAAACCCCATCTCCTCTATTAGAAGAATTTAAAATGCAAGTTTGATGCCTCAAAAGCAAAGAAACAATCATGGTATGTTGCTCAGTGGAGTCCTTGGAAACACCTAACTCTTCTGGAGAGACTACATCAAACACCTTGCTAACTCAGTGCATCCCTTGTAGATCATTGGGGTGGAGTCCTCTTCATGAAACAAAACATTCAAATCCTAATCTGGGTCTTCATCATCCTCTTCCTATTCCTTTTCCTCACAATCTAGATCAGATTCCGATTATGAACTCTCATATGAACTCTTCCATAGCATGCAAAACCTCCTCAGGATCGAAATGCCCACTCTCCATTTCTAAAAATCAATCTTCCAACACCTCCATTATCACCCAGATTTTTGGCCCCCCCTTCACATTTTTACTTGCATATACCTTTCTTTCCTTTTAACACTCGTTTTGAAGAAGCTCCGTTTGGCTCTGTCGACAACATCTGTCAATCCAAGATGAATTTCCACCATATTTAGACTCTCTCCCAAATCTGGGTCTCGCCAGACCTACATACTAGGCCTTATCTTCAACGAGCACAACTTGTGTTTCGCTATGAGGGTTATTACCATCGGTCACTCTAGTGCCATTGTGAATCTCCCTTCGTAAACCTAGCATCATCTACCTCCTGATTCTCTGAAGGGCGAAGCTCCTGACATGACCTCTAGATCATCGACTGAGAAGCCCTAGCCTGAGGATACTTAAAACCC
The DNA here is from genome assembly GCA_030407325.1 of Camellia japonica. Classification (NCBI taxonomy): domain Eukaryota; kingdom Viridiplantae; phylum Streptophyta; class Magnoliopsida; order Ericales; family Theaceae; genus Camellia; species Camellia japonica. The sequence goes on from JAPPVO010000031.1 coordinate 111,344,596, forward strand.
AATCCTTCCTTTGACCTGCCTCTTCCTTGTGACTTGTACCTTGTCCAAATCGCTCCAACCTACCTGAACTTGCCCCTATGCTTAGACCCAGTTCACTTTGTGCTCTTTATAGACCCTGAGAATGGGCCTTAGGATGATTCTAGGCCTAGGTAATCCATAGGCCCCTTTTCTCATTAAATTCCATTTGCCCAAAGTTCGGGTCCAAATTGTAATGAATTTACCTTAGTTCGTAAGATTGGTCCTCTACATGGACTTAGGCTATATCTCTCTTTTCCTTAAATGCCACTTGCCCTGTTAAACTTACTATGGTTAACATACCTTGAGCCAATTTATGCGTCCCTTCCTATTCCAAATGTTCCTTGGAACAATGGAAATTCATTTGCCACCTGTCTCCACTCCCTCCATGTGTTTTTGTCCCCCTTCCATCCTCATCGATCAAGGTCCCAACGATTAAACTTCCTGTGCTCGGATGCTAGAAACTCCATTTTCAACCACCTTCAAAAGATTTTGGATTGGTCTTGAGGCAGCCTTTAAGCATACCTGCACAACAACATAATCTCCGTCGATCCCTCCATTCCCCCTGGAAGGAAACCATAATCAAAGCCCTTCACTTTCAGTCTTGCTTCGAATAGGTCCTCAAAATTTTGTCTTTTCATCAGCTTCAATTAATTTTGAACCAATTTTTTTTCGGAAAACTCTCGTTCCAATAAAAAAAAAAAGAAGTTAAATCACACACTGCTATCCAACCTCCGTATGAAGGAACAACATTTGGATGTCTGTGCAACTTTTTCAACCAACTCTCTAATCTCACAGCAACTCCTTCAAGAAAGTTCATCCCCTGGCTTCTGAAGAACTTTACATTTTCCTTACTCATAGAAAAACAAGGCACTATTGATATGAAATGACTGAAGAATGAAAATCCACGAAATTCATTATTTAATGCCTATCCAATTTGTGCCCAGCTAATGAAGAAATCAATCCTGACAGATACTCCATTTCCAGCTTATGACATTCCATTATTGATGATGTAGCTTTAAATAAATTAGCAAACAACATTACTTGGTTTACCTCTGTTAATTGTGGTGTCCTGTCTCTTTGTACTGCTACTTTTAACAGGAATCTCTTTCATGACCTTTCCATGAGAATCCCTGTACAATACCTGTCCCAGCAGTTTTTCCATTTTCAACCATCCATGCCCTTTAATCCTAGTCGAAAAAACAATATTGTTTTTCTTAGACTTAGCTACCCATTTAAAGATCTCCACAAAATCCCCATTTCTGTTTGAAAGTCTCTGAGCATAGAAAATTGTTGAGTTATTTCTGTACTTCCTGAAGAAAGGGTCATCTTTGAAGCTCTTCCCAACCTCTCTCAAAGCTTGTATCATCCAATATACTCCCCCCAAATCAATCAACATTGAATAACAATGACATCTATTTCTCTCAATAACTATGAAGCACCGACACTTCAAAACTAGTGCCATATCCGTATCGGTCACGCGGACCTGGCGGGGACACATATGGGATTCGCCACATGGCGTGCTCCCTTATTTGATTAATTTTTTTTCAGGGGACACGTTGGGAACACTTCAGAGACACACAAAGGATATGCCAACTTTATCTCCTCTCCCCATTTTCTTTACTGCTTTTGATGAATGTTGAATGTTTATTATTTTTTTCTTCAATTTAAATACTTAATAGATCATCCATAAAAAAAAAGCTATAAACTGTAAATGTAAATTTAAAAGTGTTTTTTTTTTTTTTAATATAGAATTAGAGTTAGTTTTTATTAATATTGATTGTTTGTGGATGTAATATTAACCTAGATAGCAAATATATGAGAACATATTTTATTATTGTGTCCCCGCCATGTCCGTGTTCCCATTTTTTTGAAATCGCCGTGTCCCGTGTCCGCATCCATATCCATATCTATGTCCATGCTTCTTAGCTCAATAATCTCCACTAGCTTTCCTCATGACTCTTTGTCAATTTGAATGACGAAAATCTTAGGCTCTGTTTGGTTGTGAATTCAAATCATGATTCCACACGTTAATTCAAGTATGGTGTTTGGCTAGTGTTCTCAAACGATGATTCCAAAACTCTGCACAGAACACCTGCGGTTTTCTGTTTTGACAGACGCGTTTTTCTTTTTTTTTTTGAAAATTTTGCCTGATGGGACGTCCGGCCGGTCGTCTGGCCAGTTGACCGGAATAGTGAATTTTTTTTTTTTTTGCAATTGAATTATATAATCGAAAAAAACATTTTCTGAAATTTTTAAAATTTTTTATGTACTTTAAAATAATTTTGAGTTGTATATTTAGTTATGAGTTGTAAATTTTTGTATCACATATCAAATGTCACATCAACAATTCCCCACTCAAATCAAAACTCTTTTCAAAACTATTTTCAAAACTCTTTACCAAACAAATTTTCTACACTTAAATCATAATTCCACAACACACAAACTCAAAATACAACTCATACTCTCAAATCACATTTACAAAACTCTACCAAACGCTACCTTATGTTCTACTTTCATCACAACCATGTGCTCCTTGTAAGCTCTACTTCTCCGAATAAGGTCCATTTTGATTGTACAAACTAGGAATCTTTGATTCTAGGGGAAGTTATCAGGTAGTGAAGACGAATTCACTTGGGATGTATACCTGACTAATGCCCCACTAATTGTACTGTTATTAACTGCACTAGTGGAGCTGGCAGCATGATACCTTTGCATTTCTCCCAACTAATACCAGTATACTGCCTCCCAACATTGACTATAAGATGCTATGCAAGTCAAATGCAATGGTAGAATTCATTTGTCTACACTGATAGTTCTTCTGCCAATCATAACCAAGCATGCCACAACCCTAGACCTCTCATATAGTTTCCCTATGGCCTGACCTCAAAAATCAAGAACCGAAATGAGATTGAATCTGCTGAAGTTGGAAAGAGTTTACGAGACCTGAAACGGCTCAAAACGAGACTTTTCTAGCAGAAAGAAAAACTAGGGTTTTGTGAGGTGAAGTACAAACTTTCATGGAAAATGATAGAAAATTGATGTTTGAAAAGAAATGTCGTCTCCTCAACAGATTAGGGATTCAACAACAAAGTGAATCATGTATAGAAATACATATAGACATAGAGAGAGTTAGAAAGAAAGCGAGAGGGGAGGGCTCTTGAGGGGTTTAACTCATTAGTTGTTTGCTTCAGCTGCTTGAAATACTCATCTTTTCTTTCAAGTCAATTGCAGACTTTAAGGTAGATAGTAGCTTTCCTATGAAACATTCATGGGAAGACAACTGTCCGCACCATATTCATTGATTCTACGAACCTCGTAATGTGTGTCTATGACCAACCTACCATTGCACCCCTTGAGCATCTACCAAACAAGCGGTTACATTGCATGCTTGTAGCTCCTATGGCAGTTAACTCCAAGATTCCGCACTGCTTTGCAAGTAAAGTGTGACTTAGTGAACTATTAGCCAAATGATGAGAGAATCTTCAAATACAGAGAAATAAGTCAACATAAGTGGCCTATTTAAAATGTTCACAATCATTGGCCCTTTGGTACTTTGACAGAATAGTGTTTTGTTTTATTAAAAGGGTATGAGAATGATTTTATGACATAGGAAACATTCACACAAGCATGCACAATCTATTTTAGATAGAGACATTTTGAAAAGTGTGTTTAATACCTTTTGATTTCTAAAATTATACTTGATTGTAGAAATAAATTGTTCATAAGAAGGATTCTTGTTAAGAGGTCTAGTACATTTTGTGATATAAGCAAAAGTGTGTAACGTAAGGAATTGTGATTGCTCAAAAATCTTGTTGAATTTCTCTATATGCTAGTATAGCAATGTTTAGTTCAAATGAAGACAAACAGATTGGTTAGTGTTAGACCCATGGTTTTCGAAGGATTATATAAATTGATTTTGATGATAACAAAGCCCAAGTGATTATGCTTATAATAAGTTATTGTTAAATTTAAAGTTGATTAAAGTTTGTCTGATTTGTAGAATTGATTGGAACAATATTCTTTATTCGAGTCAACTCATGAGGAAAGAGGAGTAAGCTCAAAGTATATTACACTGAATAGAATCAAATCAGAAATGAAGGTGTCAACTCAAATCTAGAAAGAGCCAACTCAGAGCTTACTGAATTTCCAGAGTCAGCTCAACACAGAGAGTCAGCTCAAAATATTCTGCAGAGCAGATTGTTCAAACATAAAATCAAGTATGAAGAGTTTGAATTCAAAATGCATTGAAGAATTTGAAACTGAAGATTATGATTGGATTTGATACACAAGTTAGATTTTCTCTACAAGAAAAGAATGCAGAATTAGAGGAATTTGTTCAAGACTTTTCCAAGACAAATTGAAATGTGCTGATATTCAAGAAAGGAAGCTTAGAGACAGAATTTGAATTTGAAGATTCCTCTAGTCTGCTATTTTATGTTGAAGATATGCATGAGGAAGGAAAGCATGGACTATGGGATTAATTGAAGAATACAAAAATTCAAAATTCAAATTGCTCTCATATGGAAACGTTCAATATAGCAGACATAGCAAAAGGAATTGATTTGGGAATTTCTTTTTTAATGGAATCAACTCTAACAGCTATATTTTTGAAGCTCCAACAGTCATATTTTTTAAGCTATAAAAGGAGCCTTCTAACCTCAGTTGAACAACACAACAAAAACATAGAAGAAGCAACACACATTGGTGATATTCAAGAAAGCTCTCCACATTTCTTTATTGGGATATACAATTTGAGTGAGATATTGTTGAGAGTTGAACTTTTATTGTAAAAGGGTTTGCACCCCTTCTTCTTACTCTCGCGAGAGTGATCTTTTTGAGAGTTGTTTTTGGGATAAAATCACTTGGGATAGGTGTGACTAGGCACCGGATTCAAAACTAGTTTTGATCTTTTTGTGAGTGGTTTTTGGGATAAAATAACTTAGGTTAGGTGTGATTCGGCACCGGATTCAAAACTAGTCGGCTTGAGTGATTGGAGATAGATCACTTGTTGTGAAGGTTTACTAGTGCCTGCAAAGCTAGGGGTTGTATCACTATTTGAAGATAGTGGAGAAATTCTCAAGGAAGATACTTAGGGAGTGGATGTAGGCTTGGGTTAAGCCGAATTTGTTAAATATAGAAATTAAAGTATATAAAATCTTTTTATTTTTAGTATTATTTATATAATCTGTGATTGTGTCAATCATTAACTTAGTATTGTTTCCCTATTTATATCGTTTCCTAAATTGTTTAATGAATTTATTATATATACATGGCATCTACCTCATTCATGGGTAAGTCAAATAATTATTTTCATTCTTTTTGGTATCAGAACTATATTAAGTACCTAGTAATTTTGCTTCACCGACGGGTGGCAGCCTTGCCTTGGCCGCCGCCGGACCTCAATCCATTCCACTGCCACATTTTTTTTCAGTATCACTTTGTGGTGATCTCTTCCTCTATCCACTAGTTTATTCCTATCCCAAATATCTCTATCATATTTTTTTTTACTCGCAATCTTTTTTTTTGTATCTTTCTATTCCACTTTGTCTTTCCCTCTTCAAACCTATTTGAGTTTGAGGGGAGTATTATACCTATATCCTGGTGAGCATGGTGTAATATCATGTAAACCACCTAAGCCGCCCCATCTGGTGCACAACCCAAGTCGCCGCCTTGGCGCACCACCTAAGCCGCCTCCCCTGGTGCACTTTCTAATAAGCCACCCCTTGGTGCACTCAGTCATCTATTGTCATCATCGTTTAATACCACGCCACAAGTTATGTGTGTGTCACATTTGCTGGTTCAACATCCAGTTAGTCTCTACGAAGGTCCAACATGACCCCTTAAACTGTCCTGACATTGATTCCGATTAGTTCTTACAACATTCCGGCATGACCCCGTAAACTGTCTTGACATTGATTCCGGTCACTTCCTACAACAGACAGAAATGACCCTTTTAAACTGTCCCGACATTGATTCAGGTCAGTTTCTTCTAAAGTAGTTCAGTCCCTATTTGTAAACTGTCCTGACATTGATTCCAGTCAGTTCCTACAACGGTCCGGCATAACTCCTTTAAACTATTCCGACATTGATTCGGGTCAGTTTCTTTTAGGGCAGTTCAATCCCTGTTTTTTTCCCTTTTTAGGGTGTGGTGTTGATATATTAAGCACTTTTTTGGCCTTTTTTATTTAGTGGACTACCAGATTTGTTCGATAGCATTTATTTGGACTAGCCATTGAGTTTTTTCCAACTTATTCCAGTCATCCATTGGCAAGCTACGATTGTTGAATATCTTCACACTAGCTTGAGGGTGAGTGTTGAATAAAAATTAGAATACATAGAATCTTTTTATTTTTAGTATTATGTATATAATCTGTGATTGTGTCAATCACTGATTTAGTATTGTTTCCTTATTTATATCATTTCCTAAATTGTATCATGAATTTATTATATATACATGGCCTCTACCTCATTCATGCGTAAGCCAAATAATTCTTTTCATTCTTTTGAACTGCTATAACTCGTCGTGTTGATATCTCTTCTCCTTTCTCTTATCTTTGCTCATATTTTCCTGTGTGATTGTTTACATTGCTTATTTATTAGTTTTCGTTTGATTGCTTAAGTTTTATATCTCTATTTTAATGCTAAGTAAGCTCAAACTGCATTAGTTTTCATAATTGCTTAAATATTTTGAAAAACCCAATTCACCCCCCCTTAAGTTGTCATTATTGGGATAACAGTTAGTTTTATTATTTGTTTTAAGATTAATTACACCAAGATCCCCTCAATTATTAGTGAATTTCACCTTCCCCCCCATCTATGAACCTGTTCATAGGTTCAACAATAAAAATGTATGGGTTATTTTATAGTGGAAGGTATAAAAATGTATGGGGTCATAAATGAGGTAAGTTTATATTTGCTAATAGTTGAGAGCGTCTTGGTGTACTTAACCCTTTTTTAATTGTATATGCATTTTAGCAAGCACGGTAGAAAAATAAGCTTTGCAAAATTTAAAAACAAGTACTGTTTTTTAGGTCCCTTGTTTTGTCAATTCCGTGAACAAACACATTTGAGTTGTAATGTTGTGAGTTTCTGAGTGTTGCGCTGTGTTTGGACAGTTTGTATTCAGATTCAAAAATCTCCTTTTACATTGTCAAGCTTAATGGACCGCTCGAGCGAAGGAGTTCGTGCTTGAGCGTAGATTTGGATTATCCAGTAGTTCAGGCCTTGGTCTGAGATATTAGGAGGTATCTTTTACCACTTGAGCATATACTCTTGCGCTCAAGCGAAGTGACAGGTGTTCAAGTTGTTACAAACGCCTTTAGACACACTGCTACAGTGGTCATTCTTACGCTCAAGCAATCTTCGCATCCCTTGGTGTTACTCATGATCCTTTTTCTTTGTTTATCTCTCTCTCTCTCTCTCTCTGTGTGCTTTTGATACTGGGTAAATTTATGTCTTTGTGAAAAAAACCCAAAGATATGTCATGATTACTGATGGTTTCGGAAGATCATACTCGCCGGCGACTGGTTTTTCATGGCGATCGATCATTTGAGTTCGATGAGGGGCAGGAAGATGGCATTGGACGCAGACGTGTTGAGATTGTTGAACGGGGGCAGGGACTTCGTCGGAATATTGATTTGGTTGGTGCTGAGATTAAGTGGGTGGCATCCCAACTGCTTCGACTGTCTCGTAGGGTGGTCAATAAGGTTTTCCTGGGTTGGGTATCCGGGGGTCGACGCAGTGTGGCCTGTTGGCTTCATCATGGGGAAGAGGGCGACGAGGTTCAGGTTGTGGTCCAGTTGGGGGATCGGCGCAGTCAGATTTTCATCCCTAAATCTTCTTACGGAGATGGGTGGGAGGGGGTTGCTTTGGTTCTAGAAGGTTTTTGGGGAGGGAATGGTTGGGTTTCCAGGGGGAGTCCAAATAACATTGATAAAGTCAGAGCTTGGCCAGACGGTGCGGGGGCAGTAGTGGCGAGGTCTGTTGGTAGGGAGGTGGAAGTTCAGCAGGGGTCTGAACGAGGGTGGGTCTCTTTTTTGGATTCTTGTTTGGTAGGTCGAGTGGGTGTTATGGGGGAGAAGGGTATGGAGGCTCATCGGTTGTTGGCATGGGCAAATCACGCATGGAAGGTCAACGGCGGAGTCCAAATGAAACCGATTGGAGGCCAATTTGTCATTTTTGCCTTTCCGAACAGAGGTGACGCCATTCGTATTCTGAATAATACATGGGTGGTTGACGGTCGACCACTACATCTTGAATGGTGGTCGCCGGAGGTACTATGTTCAAAGGAGCGATCTTTGCCCTTACAGAGTGTTTGGGTACAGGTGTTGGGTCTTCCGATTCACCTTCGAGGGGAGCAAGTGTTTCGAGCAATCGAAGATCGGTGTGGGGGTTTCTGGCCACCGATGTTGCGACGACGACGACGGAATCGCTGGGTTGTATTCGCTTGAAGGTTCGGGGTTCGGGGCATGGAGTTTCACCGAGGATTCATGTCAAATAGGGCCCTTGGCGGTACATTCTTCCAGTCTGGTTAGAAGAGGGTCCGACCATGGAGCGGTGGGTCTCGCCGGATTTTTGTGCTCAGCAACGATCGAATTTTGAAATTCGAGATTCACGGAGATTTGGTCGTCGTGAGTTTAGGCGACAATGGCGGAGACTTGATCTTCAGAACAATACAGTTCGGGTGAGCTCATCTCAGATTTGGTTACCAAAGAGGAGAGATCAGGGGGCTGGGCCTAGTTTGGGTCAAAAGACTCTGGGTATTAATCAAATTATTGGGCCACATTCTAAGTTCTGTGATCAAAAGGGCCAACGGGAGGTTTTGGGGCTGGGTGTTTATAATGGGTTTGGGCCAAAAAATAAAAATACAGAGCAAGTGGGCTTTGAGAGGGCTACTAGCAGTGGTTTTCGGCCCAAAGTGGGAATAGAGGGCCATTTTCAAATGAAGGGTCCATCTGGGAAGACTGTGGTCCGTTCTTATGGACACACGACGCCAGTGGCCCAGATCTTTGATACACTTCATCAGGGTTTGGGTCTCTCTCAAGTGGGTCAGGTTTTGACCACAACGACAGATCCGAACTTCCGATCAGATGGTACGGGTGACCCATTGACGTCAGATCCGACCTTTCGAACTGATGGTGGTGACGAGGTCAATCGTCTTAAGGTGGGAGCTTTTCTGCCCCGGAATCATGACGATGGGGATCGGAAAGCGACGTCGTTAGCTACGATTCCTTGGGCCGATCGACTGCAGACGGTGGATGAGGTCGGGAACGAACTCTCCTTGGTGGTTCAGCCTGTGGCTATGGCGGGTGACAAGGGGATGTGGCGAGATGGTTCAGACCCAGGTTCTTATGATGGGTTTGGTGAGGATGAGACTCCTTCTGATGCTGCTGTGTCTGAATGGGTCTTGGAAAGCATTTGTGAGGTCAGCCGTTTGTTAGGTGTGTCTTTTGAAGGACATAAGGCAGAGGCAATGCGACTATTTTCAGCGATAGAGGCATCAAAGAGGCCAGGGAGTTCTGGTTCTGGTACGGCCGGAAATTCGTCGTCCAGAGCAAGCCGGAAAGGGGCTCGTGAGCTCAAAAATCTGCATTGTTCAATTAATTATGACCATGTGGACAGGATGTCAGGGCGAGAGGTCCATAAGCCACCGGGGGGGGGCCCCTTTTGTTGAAATGAGATTAAAAATTCTGTCATGGAATGTGCGAGGGTTGAACGATAGGGATAAGAGGATGGTTGTCCGTACACTACTGCGGAATGCTAGAGCAGACGTGGTATGTTTACAAGAAACAAAAATGGAGTTAATGGAAGATGAGGTGGTGCGTCAAATTTGGGGTGGTCATTTTGTGGAATGGATTTCTTTGCCCGCAGTGGGTTCAGCAGGAGGGATTCTGCTCTGTTGGGACAACAGGATTGTAGTGAGGGAGGGTCAGGAGTTAGGGGGTTTCTCGGTTTCTTGCTTGTTTAGGTGTGTGGCAAATAATTTCCGATGGGTGTTTACCGGCGTTTATGGGCCGGTTCGTTATGCCGAACGGGCTGAGTTTTTATTAGAGCTGGAAACGGTTGCGTTCCAGTGGTCAGAACCATGGTGTGTGGGCGGGGATTTTAATGTGGTCCGAGGGCCGATTGAGAAGGTGGGGCATAGTCGGGTGCACGGTGCAATGTGGGCCTTTTGTACATTTATTGACAATTGTCAACTGATGGATTTACCGCTTCATGGGGGGAGCTTTACTTGGTCTAATGGGCAGCAGATGTCTCGGATTGATAGATTTTTGGTCAGTGGAGATTGGGAGGAACATTTTGCGGGGGTTATGCAGCTTCGTTTGCCTCGTCCAGTTTCGGATCATTGGCCTCTTCTGTTGGATAGTGGAGGTTTACGTGGCGGGCCTACGCCATTCCGTTTTGAGAACATGTGGTTACAGTCTGCTGGCTTCATTGACATGGTCCAGAAGTGGTGGCAGAGTTACGTGGTGTTTGGCTCACCAAGTGGTAGGCTGGCTAAAAAATTAAAGCTTCTTAAAGATGACTTGAAACAGTGGAACGAAGAGTCGTTTGGTCGCCTAGAGACGCAGAAAGCGGAAGTATTGGGGATTTTGCAGTTGTTTGATGAGTTGGAGTTGAATGGGGGATTGAGGGAAGCAGATCTTGCTAAGAGAGAGGCGGCTAGGCAAGATTTTGTTCGTCTGGCTCGTATGGAGGAGGTGTGTTTCTGTCAGAAATCTAGATGTTTATGGTTAAAGGAGGGGGACCGTAACACAAAATTCTTTCATCGTATGGCGAATTGCCATCGCCGGGTGAACCAGATTGTTAGATTGCGAATAGCTGGGACTGACTTGACCACTGATACAGAGATTCGAGAGGGTATAGTGGGTTTTTATCAGGCTCTGTTTAGTCAGCAAGAAGGACAGTGGAGGCCAGGGTTAGATGGGGTGCTTTTTGACACTATTGACGGGGGGGATCGGGAGGCTCTAGAGATGGATTTCTCCGAAGAGGAGGTTATGGGGGCTTTGAAGGCTATGAGTGGGGACAAGGCTCCAGGCCCAGATGGGTTCACGATGGCTTTCTTTCAGCACTGTTGGCAGGTAATTAGGCAAGATGTGATGGCCGTTTTTCAAGCTTTCTCTAGTTCAGGGCAATTTGAGAAGAGTCTCAATGCGACTTTTGTGGCTTTGATTCCTAAAAAAGGGGGGGCTGAGGATATTCGGGATTTTAGGCCTATTAGCTTACTTGGGAGCATGTATAAGCTGTTAGCTAAAGTTTTGGCTAATAGGCTACGCGGTGTGTTGCCAACAGTGGTGTCTGAAGCTCAAAATGCATTTATCGGGGGTCGTCAAATTTTGGATGCCGTATTAGTAGCTAATGAATGTGTTGATTCGAGGCTTCGGCAGGGGCGTCCCGGGGTGATATGTAAGTTGGATATTGAGAAGGCTTATGATAGTGTTAATTGGGAGTTCCTTTTCTACGTTATGAGGCGGATGGGTTTTGGGGAGAAATGGTATCGGTGGATGAAGTTCTGTATTTCTACGGTTCAGCTATCTGTATTGGTGAATGGTACACCGGCGGGTTTCTTTTCTACTTCTCGTGGTCTTAGACAGGGAGATCCCATGTCACCATTGTTGTTCCTCTTAGTAATGGAGGCCTTTACTAGATTGTTGGGTCAAGCGGTAGCTGAAGGCTTGTTGGAGGGCTTTTCGGTGGGTTCTTTGGCCGAAGGTGTGGTGGGTGTTTCGCATCTTTTGTATGCAGATGATGCTTTGGTCTTTTGTGATCCGCGTCCGGAGCAGTTGGGCTATTTTTGGTGTGTTTTGAGGCGGTCTCGGGCCTGAGAGTGAATTTGAGTAAGTCTGAGTTAATCCCAGTAGGGGAGGTTGATAGAGTCCCCTTGTTAGCAGCTATTTTGGGTTGTAAGGTGTCAGCTTTACCAGTTTCTTATTTAGGTTTGCCGTTGGGTGCTACTTTTAAGTCGATTGGGGTGTGGAATGGTGTGGTGGAGAGAGTGCAGCGACGGCTGGCTGGTTGGAAGAAGCAATATTTGTCTATAGGGAGGCGTTTAACTTTGATTCAGAGTGTGCTGAGTAGTATTCCGACTTACTTTATGTCGGTACAGGTTATTCCGGTTTCGGTGGCTCGACGTTTGGAGAAGCTTCAGAGAGATTTTCTGTGGGGGAGTGGAGAGGAGGTTTTCCGCTATCATTTGTTGGGATGGGACCGGATTTGTTGTCCAAAGAACGCGGGTGGTTTGGGGATCCGGAGTTTGGTTACTTTTAATCGAGCTTTATTGGGAAAATGGTTTTGGCGTTTTGCGTGGGAACGAGATTGCCTTTGGCGAAGGGTGATTGCTGCCAAATTTGGGATGGATACTGGGGATTGGAGGACCGGAAAGGTTACAAGCATTCATGGTCGGGGCTTGTGGAAAGGGATTGGGTATGGGAGGGATGAGTTTTGGACTCGGGTGCATTTCCGAGTGGGAAATGGGGAACGGGTTAGGTTTTGGAGGGATAACTGGTGTGGGGAGGTGTTGTTGGAAGTTCGTTTCCCTTTGATTTTTGGCATTGCGGCGGAGCCAGAGGTGACTGTGGCGAATTGCTTGGGGAAGGGGGAGGTGGTAGTCTGGGATGTCCGTCTGCGGCGGCCAGTTCAGGATTGGGAGGCTACTCAATTGGAGGAGATGTTGGGGTTCTTATATGGTTTGGGTCCCGTTGGGCGAGGGGAGGATAGGGTGGTGTGGACAATGTTGGGTACAAAAGGTCTCTTTACAGTGTCATCCTTTTTTCGGAGTCTGGTAGGGGGGGCGACTACGTTGTTCCCTTGGCGGAGCATTTGGGTTCCGGGTGTTCCATCTAAGGTAGTGTTCTTTTTGTGGACGGCTGCTTTGGGTCGGAATCTCACTATTGACAATCTGGGTCGTCGAGGTCTTGTCTTAGTGAATCGATGCTGTATGTGTTGTACGGATGCAGAGTCGGTGGATCATTTATTTCTTCATTGTGATGTTGCATCTCGTCTATGGGGGCTGGTATGTTCTTTGTTTGGGATTGTTTGGGTGCAGCCCAAGGGGGTGTTGGAGATGTTATGGGCTTGGCGAGGTGCTCGTGTTGGTCGTCGACGGCGGCGGATTTGGTCCGTCGTGCCTTGTTGTTTGATGTGGTTGATTTGGTTGGAGAGGAATCGGCGGACATTCCTTGAGATTTCTCATTCGGTGTCTTGGCTTCAGAATCGTTTGTTGCTATCTTTATGCACTTGGATGGAGTCACGGGCCGATCCAGATTTATTTGTTTTCATAGATTTTTTGGATAAAATTATTGGTTAGGAGTTCTATTTCATTGTATTCTTCGCATCTTCTCGATGCTTTTCTAATAAAATAATTCTACTTATCAAAAAAAAAAAAAAGTGCCTCAATTGCTCTTTTTAGGGTTCCCATCCAGAATTCTCTCTAGGGAGATTAACCTTATTATTCTATAGTGGAGGGTGTTTTATAGTATGCTTACCTTGATGGATTGAGATTGATCATTGGATCAAAAGTGCGGTATTGAAGATCATCGAGGGATTTCATTCGTTTAATTCAAATTCAAAGAGTTGTACGACTCGAGCCTGGAGCTTTTGTGGATTGCAAAGTGGCTAATCGTCATAGATTTGGCATCGGCGTTGTGGATTCAACACCGGACAAAGCAATTTCGAGGTGAAGACAGTGCTGGAGGAAGCACAATGAGTTCGGTTCAGTTTAGACACGGATTCGCTAGGTAATTGAGGGTTCTCTTGTGTAATTCCTTTATCTTCTGAATGGATTGCTTTGTGACTTTAGCCCGTGGTTTTTTAATCACAATTAGAGGTGTTCCAATTGTGATTTTTTCCACATTACATCGTTCTGTCGCTTTTGTTTGTTAGATTAGAAATAATCTAAATCACTTTCATATTGGCTTGATGATTTAGGTTATTGTCTAATTTGGTTTTTTGTCTATCTAATAGGGAATTGTTATTTTCATTGTTGTAATTGAATCCTAATTGCAAATCACAATCTCAAAGGTTTTAAGTTTTTTCACTTGATATCAGAGTTGGTCGCTCATTCTTTGTTTTCAAATGCTATAGTAGTGAGATCTTGTTGTGATTTGTGATCATGGATTCAATTCGTGAAAGGAATTCTACGTTTCAACCACCCTTGCTTGACGGTTCAAATTACTCTTTTTTGCAAGCTCGGATGAGAGCATTTTTAAAATCGATTGATTGAAAAGTTTTGCAATCCGTCGTGTGGGTGGACTAAACCTATGATTACCGTTGATGGAATAACTTTTCGCAAACCGATTGACAAATGGGACACAACTGATTATCAAAATAGTAGCTGGAATAGTAAAGCTATCAATTCCTTGTTTTGCGCTATCACACCTGAAGAGTTTAGTTGTATTTGTAATTATGAAGTCGCAAAAGAGGCGTGGGATATCTTAGAGACTATTCATGAAGGCACTCCTTCGGTTAAACGTTCAAAACTTTAAAGGCTCATTTCTAGTTTTGAAACCGTTTTCATGAAAAATAGTGAGGCCTTTGATGAATTTTATGCGAAGTAGAGTGACATTGTGAATTCCAACTTCAATTTAGGTGAAAAAAATACCAGAATCCAAGATTGTTGGAAAAAATTTGAGATCCTTACCCGATCGGTTCTAATCAAAAGTTATGGCTATTGAGGAGGCTCAAGATGTTGACAACCTCAAGCTGGATTATTTGGTTGGAAATCTCCAAAACCTATGAGGCGCATTTGAATTTCAAAAGAATCAAAAAGATGTTGCTTTTCGTAGTGCTCATATAATAAAGAGTCCGATGAGGATTATGAGTTTGATTTTGAGATTGCAGATACTTTTAAAAAACGTTTCTTGTGGAATCAACTCACAAATCCAACAACAAAGATAGTTTCAAAATTGATTCTACAATCGCGAAGAAAAAAGGAAAAATGCAAGGAAATCATCAGAGAATCAAATGCTTTGAGTGCCAAGCCTTTGGCCACTTTGCTCAAGAATGCCCTAATCATTTGAGGAAGAAGGAAGTCTTCTTTGTCACTTGGGATAATGAGTTAAAGTGACAACGAGGTTCTATGCAAAGAAGGAAATGGGCAATTTGTAACTTTCATGGCGGTTTCTATAGCCAAGGGACAAATTGATTATGTCGAGGGACATATTGACTATGTTTATGGCCATAATGTGTCTACACCTTTCTTTGATGGTAATGAATATTTGTACTAGAGTGCTCGAATGAGGGTTTATTGGAGTGCTCAAATGAGGGTTTACTTGTTGGCATCTAATACAAGCTTATGGAGGATCATAGAGGAAGGATTTGAGGTGCCTTATGAACTCGACATTATAACAAACTTGAGAAATTTGAAGCCTCGAGAGCAATGGAGTGACCTTGAGGTGCAACATTTTGGATATAACTTGAGCTTTAGAGGAAATACAAGGTGGTTTCTCAGAAGGTGTGAGAACCCATATTTCTCATTGTGAGACGGTCAAAGAAGCATGGGATTTGTTGAAGTCTATCCTCGATGATGCAAATTCTATAGATGAGTCTCAAGGTACCTCCGTTCTTTATGCATCGAGTGTTGACTCTTCAGATGGAAATTTGTTTTTGGACAAGAGTGAGGATGAAAGCTCCACATCTAGTCCTCCAAAGTGCAGAAGAGGGTCATCTAGTGTGGAAGAAGAAATAGATGGGGTCACTCCTCATGAAGCATATGAGATGTTATATAAGCGGCGTCGCACTCTAACAAAGATGAATATCAAGTTGTCCACCAAACTCAGGTTGAGTAGAGAAGGGAAAGCAAAAGCAGAGCAAGACCTCATGGAAGCTCAATCAGAAGTTGGTGTTCTTACTAATGAGATGGAATCTTTGAGTGCCAAATTTTCCACATGCGAAATGGAGAGAAACCATTTACTTCATGCTCATGGTGAGTTGAAAGAGAAGAATTGTGCTCTTGAAACAGAGTTGGAGACTTGCTCAAAGTCTGGGAAAGAATCTGAGGCGAAGATTACCTTGTTAGAGTTGGAGCTCGAAAGTGTCAAAGACACATTGAAATCTTTGAATGCATGTTCACATATTTTGGAAGTGGATCTTAGTGCTCAACAATTGACTAATGATTAAGGAGGAGTTGGCATCATCAAAAGGCTTGTTTCGACGTCCAAAGCCTCAACTTCCAGAGATGAGAGCACACAAGGCTTTTTGGCTAGGGGTAATATCAATTCATCTCTCTCTTTGTCATAACTATGTAGCCAAGAGTAAATTCATTCCTATTTGTTATCATTGTGGGCTTAAGGGTCACATTAGACCTCATTGTTATGATTTGCTTGAGACCAACCACGATGTGAGGTTGAGTTTGGCTAGACCTTGGAACAGGAGGGTTGTAACCAAGTCAAGACAGGTTCCCATTGAAGGAGAAGGGAACCAATGTCAAGACACTACTCAAGAACCGCAATTCACATAGCATTGTCCGTTCTAAAGCAATTTGGGTGAGGAAGCTTGACTTGGGTTGTTAATTGTCTTTATCTTATTTCTTTTTGGTTTTTTTTTTGTTTTTTTTTTTTTTTTTTGTCTTTGTTTCCTTTGTTGTTTTTAGGTCTTTTGTTCCGAGTTTTTCTTTGTTTTCTTGCTTTGTTCTTTCTAAAAACAAAAAAGATTTTCTATTTTTTTTTTTGAGCTTGAAATTAATTGAGTGTAAATTGCTTAGTTGCAGGAATCGTGCAACCAGGCGACGATTCTCAGTAAGAATCGCGATTCCGCGCTTCCTAGAAAGAAACGCGTAGGAATCGCGTTTCTGTTGAGAGAGAAACGCGATTCAGTCAACGATGGGATCGTAAAGAAGAGAGAGAGAGAGAGAAACCTGTCTCGCCGTCGATCTGTTACATGGATTCACTGGTTTAGGGCATGGGTTTCTCGGACACGTCTTCGATCGTCGTCTTCGATCGTCGTCTTCGTCTTCGTCTTCGTCTTCTCTCTCTCTCTCTTTCATCGATCTGTCTTTCGTCGATCTGTCCCTTCCCGTTTGTAACATATGAGTATAATAAATAATATAATTATAATATAATTTGTTATATAATAAATAATATAATTTGTTATAATTAAATAATATACTTATAATATAATATAATTTGTTATATAATAAATAATATAATTATAATATAATTTGTTATATAATAAATCTAATTAAATCATATATAATAACAAAATCTAATAAAATTTATAAAATAAATCATCCAATTTTTTATTATTTATTTTAACATATTTTATTATTCCTTATTTGTTATATTTTTTTATTTATAATATATATATCAATTAAAAATAAAAAAATAAATTAACAATAACATATTAAAAAATATAATAAATAAATAAAATAATTAATGTGTATTATAAAAAACTTCTAATGTGTATTAAAATATATATATATATATATATAACCGCTTCCCGAGGCGCTCCCAACCTAAGAAACTTCTATCAGCTCACGCTTCCCCGCTCCCGCCCCCGCTCCCGCTCCCGCTCCCCCTCCCGCTTCGTGCAACTAAGGTAAATTGTTGCATGAGTAGATGTGTGCTATATTGTATTTTGTGTGCTTGGATGATATCCTCTCATTGTCTATGATTAGGGCTGCAAACGAACTGAGTTGTTCATGAACAAACTCGAGTTCAGCTCGTTAAGGCTTGTTTGAACTTGGTTCATTAACTAAATAAATGAGTTCGAGCTTAAATTTCAAGCTTGATTAATAAACGAGCTAAGCTCGAGCTTAATATTACTTAGCTCGAATAAGCTCGCGAACTCAAAAATATATATATATATTAATTTTTAATTTTTATATATGTATATTATATTTGTATTTGTTAAAATATTTTAACTTGACCATTAATAATGATCATGATTACTTTAATAAAAAAAATAATCCTTCTATGTATGAAAGCTTTGCCTTTGCTTTCTTTTCTTTGACTAGCGTTATAGCTGTCAACAACTCACCATTTTATAAGCATCAGGACTTTACGCGTTTTCTCTCTTCAGCAATGTGGGACTGAAAGACTACAATAACATGTTGTGCCAAACGACATCGTTTGGTGCGTTTATTGAAAGTCCCACATCGATTGCAAAATACATTTTAAGGTAGACAAATTTCTATTCAAGTATAAAGGGTTCATATTTTCCATGGTTCTCTCTTGGCCAATGAGCCATCATGAGCCGAGCTCGAGTTACATAAATTTTGGACAAGCTGAGCTCGAGCTTAGATATTGTAGCTCGTTTCGAGCTCGAACCAAGCTCAAACATCTTGCAAATAAATCGAGCCGAGCTCGAAGGTTTCATGTGTGCTTGTACATAACTCATGATGAATGTGTATGCTCTTTGTTTACATAATCTCATTCTGTACACGTCCTTGGGTTAAGCAATTGTAGGGGTATTGGCATAAGTGATCAAATTTCTCTAAGGACTTCTAGCATTGTATCTTGTGCATTTTTTGAGGAATTAACCTATGCTACCATATCTTAGGTGATGTTGAGTTTCTTAATCCCCTACCATCTTTTTGCATCGCCACTGCTTACCCCTTGTTCATGTCTCTCAAGGCATGAGGAAAAGGCTACCTCAAAGTCACCAACTAGGCTTCATTCATTCTTTCCATTCTTCTCTGGTTCGGTTTCCATACTCTTTGAGCATGAAAGCCGCCGGAGAGTGCACAAGAAAATGGTATTATACCTCTTGATCACCTACTGGTTTGACCTTCCTCAGTCACTCACAGATTCTCTTGCTGAAGGTCCAGTCATCCAATCACTACTAGGATTAACTCTAACAGTTGTGGACATTCAAGGATTGCATATACACTTCTTTTTGTGATATTATGCTCTCCCCTGAGCATTGCATTCATGTGTTGTCTATGCCAATCTCTATGTTCTTACCATGTTTGCAATTGTTTCCATGTTCATTTTGTCCATCTTGCAAGATTGAATGACTCATGATGTGTAGATTGTCTCATCTTTGTATCACTCTGTGCTATATTGCCCATATGAATCTATTTTAGGTGATACTTTGTTTTTTAGAGTGATTTGGATGCTATAGGTGTGCTTTGAGGATTTAGCCCTACTTGTTTTTTGAGACCGCTCAAGCGGTTGACTGTGCGCTCGAGCAGTAATTCACACCTTCCAGTAGTTTTGTCTTCAGACTGAGATACTAGGAGCATGCTTTTCACGCTCGAGTGACGGAATATTAGCACGAGCGATCCTGCGCATGTTTTAGTGAGTTCGCTCGAGCAATCTGTGCGGGTTTTTATACTCAGATCTGTCTCTTCACTTCATTTTTCCCCAAATCTCTTTGTGGTCTTCTCTCTCCCATGCGATTTCATTCCACCATTGTCAATTCAAGTCCAACCCTCTTCGGTTTGTGCCGCCTCTAGTGATTTTCATCACATTTTGGTAAGTTTTCTTCATTTCCCTCTTTTCTTTGTTGTTTATTTCTTTTGTTTTTTTGTTTCAATTCTAGGGTTTTATTATAGGGTTTCTCTGTTTTTTCTTTTTGTTTACGCTTCTATTTCTGTGTATTTATTTTCTTCTTTTCTATCTCGTACTTAGAACTGTTTATAGTATTGTTTTAGTTTGGTTCTAACTCTAGGGCTTTATTATGTTTGTTATTACTTAATTGTTGCTCATCGTATATGTTGTTTTGTTGCTAACGTTTTTTGTTGGTTAATTGTTGATTGGTGGGTCATTGTGTGGGGTTTCTCTATTGATCTTTTGCTGGTTAGGTTTGAGGGTTGTCTTTTTGTGTTTCTCTAGTGGGGTATGTGTGTCGGTTTGTTGTTATTGATGGTTTGTTGTTGGTTGACTGTTTTGGGAGGGTTTTCTGTCGGTCTTTTGTCGATTACTGGGTGTTTCTCTATTTGTCTGGTGATGATTTGTGTCTACTTTTTCCGTTCTTGGGTTGTTGGTCTTTCTTGTCTCTAGTATTCATCATGTCTCAATCTAAAAAGCACACCAAATCCACCGTTAATCGTCCATCTTTTAACCTTGAGAAGTTCCAATCTAAGGAGAAAGCCAAGTTGTTTAGAGATTTCTTTAGCTCACGGCCTGTCCATCTTGAATGCAATGTTCAACCCTTTACTTTTGAGTCTATCCGTACCCACCATCTCTTTGACCCCTTGGGTGGTGACAAGGTTCTCGCCTTTTCTGGCGCACAAAACCTAGATTAGGTCCGTGAATTTTATTGTAATATGCATTCCATTGACCCCATTGATCCTTGCTTCAAAACTTGGGTTCAGTCTAAGGAATTTCTTGTCACCACTGAGTCCATTGGTTTCATTCTCAGTATTTCCCCCGTTGTTGGGTGTCAGTATCCCTTTCTTGGTTCTCCTACCATTGACTTCAACATGGTTGCGTCCTACCTCTATGGCACCCCCCTAGAGCTTGGGTGTCCGAAGTTCTACTTAAACAAAATGAGTCTCTCCCCAAGTTTCGCCTTCTAAATCTCATTGTTTGTGCTAAATTCATGTCACCACTCACAGCTCACACATCAACCAAGATTAGGGGTTTGTTCTTTATTGTATTGATCATCGTCTTCCCATTGATCTTCCAGACATGATTGTTGACAAAATGATAGCCGTCTTCGAGGAGAAGAAAAATTTAGGTCTTCCTTATGGTTGCCTCATCAATAGGATTCTCTCTTCTCTTGAGGTTGCCTCTTCTGACAATGATGAGCATGGTTGCCCCGTCAAACCTTTTACCGAAAAGATTGTCTCCAGAGTCGGGCACATGTTAAGGGGGAGCCATCCGGGGTGGGTCCATCTAATGCAGGTGAGGAGCAGATGGCCAAGGAAGCTAAGTTAGATGTTGTGGCTGCCAATGAGGGGGAGCAACCAGCCTGTGCTTGTACCATTCGAGGTCAACTTCTTCAATTCAAGCATGCCATGACACAGAGTTTCGACTAGCTAGATGCTCGCGTGGATCAGTTTGATGGGCGCCTCACTGCCTTGGAGACTACCACTAGCCACATTGCTACATCTGTGGATTAGGCGACCTTCCAGCTCACCCAACTTCTTTCATATTATCAGATGCAACCACTGCATCCTCCACCTTATCAGTGATATTTCTCTGTCTCTTGGGTTATGCGACTTTTGGACTTGTTTAATACTTGTTGGTCTTGCGGATATTTGCTCTTTTGGACTTGTCTCATCTCATGCTAGGCTCTTGGTTTTGGTTGGCCTAAGTTGGGCATTGGTTATTAGTCTTCTGATATTCATTTTTGGACATGTCTCATCTTTTGGTAGCATGTTGGATGTGTTTGGCTTATGGGGTAGTTGATATTCTTGGTTATTTTTGGTATATTTGTTCATATTTTGTGGATATTTGGTATATTTTGGTTATTTTGGGAATTGTATTTGAATGTTTTTGGACTATTGTTGCCCTGTGTTGTGGATAATTGTTCTATTGTTTATTTTGGCACAATCCATATCTTGTTGGTTGTCATTATTCCTTAGTCTCTCCCAATCAAAAAGGGGGAGAGTGGTTAGTGTTACCTTTGTTGTTATTGCTTGGATATCCATATTGCTCCATTGCTTATCATCTAACCATGCATATCTATTGCTATCCATCTATCTCTTGTGTTTGTGTTGTTCTTATGGTGTTCATTGCAAGTGGTACACTTCACAAATTGTTTAGAATGGTTAGGTTGGTTTGTGTCTAGAGTGTGTCATTAGGTTTCATTGTTAGAACTGTTTTGTCTAGAAATTGCCAAAGGGGTAGATTGTTAGGTCCCTTATTTTGTCAATTACCCGAACAAACACATTTGAGTTGTAATGTTGTGAGTTTCTAAGTGTTGCACCGTTTTTCGATGGTTTGTTTTTAGATTCAGAAATCTCCTTTTACACTATCAAGCTTGATGGACCGCTCAAGAAAAGAAATCTCGGGCATAGAGTTGGATCATCCAGTAGTTCAAGTCTGGGAGGTATCTTTTACCACTCAAGTGTATTGTCATGGACTGGGCGCTTGTCATCCTCCCAAGAAGCCGGCTCCACGAGTGGTACTGCGTACTCCCGTGCATTAAAGGATCCAACCCTAGTGATGCGATAGAGATTTACCCTATCTGCCTTGCCGCTCACAAACTAATGCGTTTGCAAGATTCTTAGTGTAAAACTCGCATCTCCAATGAGCCAGTACGTGACATGCTACCATCGCCAATCCCTAAAGCCCTCATCAGGAGGACATTACCCTACCTGCCTCCATACTTGTCCGTTCCCCTACCCATGGGAAACCTGCTCCACGCGAACACCACCATTGGTATGGACCCCACAATGAAGGTGCTTGGTGTAGGTCCCATGTACCGTCTCCATCACAGTACCCTTAACCTGGCTCTGATACTATTTGTCACAAATTACGCGCTTGTCATCCTCTCGAGAAGCCAGCTCCACAAGTGGTACTACGTACTCCCGTGCATTTATGCCTAAGGATCTAACCAAGTGATGCGATAGGGATATATCATGCCTGCCTTGTCGCTCACAAATTAATGCTCTTGCAACGTGCTTGGCATAGAACTTGTATCTCTAATGAGTCGGTACATAACAGTACACTCTTGCGCTCAAGTTTGTTAGAACCACCTTTTAACACACCGCTCGAGCGGCCATTCTTGCACTCAAGCGGTCTTTGCATCCCTGTTTGTTTTACAATGCCTAACCAGACTAGAATTCTCTCTGAGGAGATTAACTTGATTGTTCTATATTGGAGGGTGTTTCATAGTATGTTTACCTTTATGGATTGAGATTGATCATTGAATCAACAATTGTGTTATTAAAGATTATCAAGGGATTTCATTTGTTTAATTCAAATTCAAAGACAGTTTTGTACATCGGTGAATTCTGGGGCACTCAAGCCTGGAGCTTTGGTGGATTGCAGAGTGGCTCATCGGCGTGAATTCGACATCGGTATTGTGGATTCAACACCAGACAAAGCAATTCCGAGGTGAAGATAGTGTTGGAAGAGGCATAGTGAGTTCGGTTCAATTTGGGTGTGAATTCACTAGGTAATTGAGAGTTCTCTTGTGTAATTCCTTCATCTTCTAAATGAATTGTTTTGTGGCTTCGGCCCATGATGTCACAATTGGAGGTGCTCGTTGTGTCGCTTTTGTTTGTTAGATTAGAGATAATCTAAATCACTTTCGTATTGGATTGATGATTTAGGTTATTGTCTAATTTGGTTTTTGTCTATCTAATTGGGAATTGTTATTTTCATTGTTGTAATTGAATCCTAATTGCAAATCACAATCTCAAAGGTTTTAAGTTTTTTCACTGTTAAAATTTCTGGAAAATATCAATTTTTAAGTTGTACATCCACAAGATAAGCAATCCATGAAATGTGGTAAAACCCCATACTACAATCTCCATTCAAAAAACTCAACATAGATAACCTTCCTTCCAAATGAGATGGAAGCACAGAACTACTTAAGCTATATATTATTTTTCCATTCCAAGATACAGGAAACTTCTATGCTTAACATGAAATCCTCCATCGGTTTTGAACTAGGCAAACTTAAATTCACCAGTTCATCATTTGCAATAGGCTGCATTAAACTAGGAAACTAACTGCATAAGTGAATGAAGATAATGCATTAGATATAATTATTACTTCCTAAACCAACTACACGTTTCATCTAGACATCTAGTTCTTCTACCATTTGGTATCAATTGAATTTGCTAGAGAGTAAGAACATTGCATCAATAAATTTTCACAGAGCATTCAATATTAGAAAAAGACACAAGGTGCTTGACTTTGGTCCCATGACTCAATAAAAGATAAAGGTAATTAAATAACATTCATGGATGTGCATGACAATGTGAAGATAATGCATATAAGATGGCCACGGAAAAAAAGCTAAAAGATAAATGTCCTCGTTTCAAATGACTTGGTAAGTAATGGCAACTATACTTGAACCCCTGGACTTGAGGTGCTCCTTCTCACCGACCCATTGCCAAGGTCATACAGAATATTTAGAGCAAAGGTAGCAAGTATAGAACTTTTGATTTAACACAAAGCATAAAAAACCAGGATAATAATTACAGAAAAAAATGTATCTATTGTTTTCAGTATTCTTACAGCTATAACAACCTTTATAGGTGATTGATGAAGACAAGGCTCCCCAATGTCGCGAACAATACAACTGACTCGATGTAGACTCACTGTCCCGGCCTTTCCACAAATCCATTGCTTGTTATCTTCGTCAAAAGACATCAGCAGCCTCCCCACCCCCCACCCCCCCTTCTCTGTTCCCTCTCTCTTAACTCTTCACTCGTGAACTTTTTCACCTTCTGCATCACATTACAATCAACTACTCAGAACTTCCCCAAAAAAATTTAAAAAATTAAAAAAAAAAAAAAATCAATAACTGCATGAAATTAAACCTAGAAATTTAAATTGCAAAAACAAGCACTTTGGACCATATAGATATATATATAGTTACATAAAATAAAAATACCAAAATTAGTTTTCCTATTTCTAACTATCGAAGAAATTCTTTGTTTATCTCTCGGAAATCCCCAAAGACAAGGCCTTGATTATGTTGTACAGTTTCTGAATGATCAAGTAGATCTAATTTCCCAATCGAACCCAAATTCTACTCTTCGAAGTCGTAAATCGCTTGCGTGGGTGGTGAAGATCTCAACACAAAACAGCTTATATAAATTATATAATTATTATATAATAAACTACATTACTGCCGTACAACATATAATATTTACACATGATATATATATATATATATATAACTTGAGAGAGAGAGAGAGAGAGAGAGAGAGAGAGAGAGAGAGAGAGAGAGAGAGAGACCTAATGATTGGACCAGGGCATGTCATAACTCGGAGATCTCTGAAATTCAGAGATCGAATGAAGAGCTCCGTCGCCATTGACAGGGACAGAGACCGTTTCTTCTATCTCTTTCGTTTCTCCTGAATTTTGTTTTTCTGGCTTTTTTTTTTTTTTTTTTTTTTTCAATTTGTTTCCTATTTTCTCCTGAAAAATTGATCTATCTATCCATCAATCTATTCGACTATCTATCTACTTTAAAATGG
Source organism: Camellia japonica (assembly GCA_030407325.1). Classification (NCBI taxonomy): domain Eukaryota; kingdom Viridiplantae; phylum Streptophyta; class Magnoliopsida; order Ericales; family Theaceae; genus Camellia; species Camellia japonica. The sequence goes on from JAPPVO010000031.1 coordinate 111,369,659, forward strand.
AATGGTGGGCACTTGATTTCAATTTTCTGAATTGGATTTTTTAAATTAAATTTTGTATTTTTTGCATTATTTTATTTTTAGTAAATATTTTTAAAATTTTAATTATTTTTTTTTTTATTTTTTTAGATACACCTTACTTGTATATAACTAATAAAATATTTATGAAAAAATATTTTAAGAAATTAATAAATACATAAAAATATAAAAAAAAATATACTGAATTTTCATATTTTTTTGATATTTGGTGTATTTTTTAAAGATTTTTTTTACAAATATTATACTTTTTAAGTGTATTTATGTTAGGTGTCTAAAAATTAAAAAAATTACTTAACATATTCAAAAATTTATTGAAAACATTAAAATACATAAAATAAAAAGGAAGAATTTTCTGAATACTGTTTTTTGAAAACTAGAACCAAACAATTTATTTTTTCATATTTCCAAAATATCTTTATGAACATTGTACTCTAAAAATCTACATCTCCTGCTATTTTTAAAAGTGTGAACATCCTCACTAAGGATGGGACGGGTTTGCCCAACCCACAATTATTTTATCCAAATTTCATATATTAATTAGGTTTTTCAAACTTTGACTAGTTAACGGGTTAGTACGGACCGGGAGTATTTATAAAACTAAAATCACATAACCGAACTGGACTACACATTATAATTATATTGTTAAGTTCTATACATTTTTCATTCACATATTTTTATAACTTATTATTCTCTTTTACTTTCCAACATAATTCAAATATTTTCATTTATTTTTTATCTCTTTACATCTCATATAATAAAAAAATTAATCAAATAACATAATGTAATTTTATTTATAATACTTACGAGTGCGGAAAAAAAATGAAAAGACCAACATCATACAAGGCTAGAAAACTCAACTAGGTTGGCCTTTCCTACCAAATTCGATCATGTATTACCTCCCTCAGACTCTTGAAAACGAACCTTTTAAGTCAACCAAAACTTCACGCTTTGCAAAGAGAGAAAAAGGGGTATGATTAGTTGTTGTACACATAGAGATATATATATATATATATATTAATGTATTTTAATAAATTAAATTTGAATTAAAAAGTGCTGATTTTTTTTTTTTTTTGATACATATCAAAAAAAAAAAATATTTGGACGGGATAGTTTGAGTCGAGTTGATGGGATGGTCAGGTTGGGCTTACCCATGTGGACTCTTACAAGCCAGGTTCATGGCCGAGCTTGGGTAACAAACTTTTGTTATCATCTTTAATGGGTTGGAATAGGCTGGGTACTCAAGCGAGCTGGGACATGCCATGGGACAGGTTGGGTAATATGAGGTTTTCTATCCACGGGCCATTTGATGACCCCTAACTCTCGGGAAATTTTCCACACACCTAATCAACTCAAGGCAAATCTTTTATCAATACACACCCCTATTAATTTGATTATTAACTAATTTTCTCAATTCACATCCTTAAAATTACAATTACATCCTTTACTCATAACCATGGTACACGCACTTTACTTGATCCTAATTCACATTTCTAGTTCCGCCCACTTTGGTGAAGACCAAACTCACTTCGTTCAAAAAAAAAAAAAAAAAAAAAGAAGAAGACTTCATTCAAACAGGGAAAACAAAATCTTTGAATTTTCCTCACCTCCATTGAAGACTTTGAAGAGCTCCATTGAATCTCTACTAAAAAGTATTGAAAACCCTTGTTTAAGGTAAGAAATCTTTCCATTTTATTATTACATTTATCATTTTGTTATTACATTTACCATTTTCGGATATCTCTTCACTCCATTGGCATAAAATCATCGGTTTTTCCCTTGATGGGCATGTTGTGGATCTCTCGGCACGGGGTGTCCGAATTCGTTTGTTTAATTCGAAACTTAGTCACCGAATAATATGTATAATTTCGACCAATTAGGTCTGAACAAAATACACAATTTCGTAGTTTGTTTGTCGAATCTGTTCTATTTTTTCGGTTTTGTAGTTCCGAATGCAATAATGTCGGTAATTGATTTCCGAAATATTTGTGTGTATTCGACACTAAAGTTCCAAATGGTTTTTTTTTTATATATATTATATATGATATAGAAATTTACACCAAGTTACATAGGCCACCAAGATTGGTTTTACTTTAGGTTCTTTTCCAATAATTTTATTTTATGGATATGTTTATGTTTTTTTTTTTTTTTTTTTTTTTGCGAAATTCAATGCATAACAATAGAAACAAAAAATCTGTGCAGTATTGGTATTTTCCACATTATATTGTTAGTTTAAGTAGTTGGGTCTTCATAAATGTTGTTAGCTAAATAGTTGAACAAAACAATTGCATTATATAGAATATTAAAGCTTGAGTTATTTTGCTTTTGGGGTTTGTTCTTTCAAAGCATTGAAATTGGGGCCAAATTTGGTCTTTGGTTGTATACTTACAGCTACAACAAATTTACAATCAATAACATGTACAAAGACAAGTGATGGGCAGTCTTTTGATTGTTTGAAAAATGATATTGGTATTGATTAATGACCATGTTGCCTTGGTAAATTGGCCGAAGTGAAGTTAATCTATTTTTCACATGTTGTGAACATCAACCAAACTAATTAGTGAATGGTCTGTATAGAATACAAATAGTTCTGCTATATCCACGTTTACATTGTAATTTTTCAACAAATCCTAGTCTCACTCTTTCATCAGTAGTAGGGTTATGTCTTTAACTTATTTTATTAATTTCATATCATCCAAATTGTCAATTTAATGATCTATAACTGCATATTAGATTTCATTAAGGTGGCATGGTTAGGCTACTTATTACCCGGATTAATGCAATCCTTCTCTGGGAGTGCTTATTCTGTTTCATTATGTTAGGTTGATGAGAACAACTTTCCTTATGCAGATGGATGCCGGTCCAAGTGAACGTCGGTCAATAACAGCTTTGAACAGAAGACTCCGTGAATTAGAGAGACGTGGATGTGGACGTGCTCGAGTGTATGATGATGACATGCACATTGCCATGGATGATGATCCTATACATGATGCACTAGTTATGGATGATATTGCAATGGATGATAGCCCTACTGGTGATGATGCTGACATTGTTGATGAAGATATCCTTACTCAGCCATTTCCGGAGGGCCAACTAATCCATCAATCCTTAAAAGTTTTAAAAGTCATGTTGCCGCAACTATTTGGAATGGTGCTAATGAAAAGGGACCCTTGAAGTGTCAAAATCACTTCTCTAAGATTCGTTCATGGCCGTGGTGGGAACAAGAAAACAACGTTACATTTGTAAAAATTGTGGAGATGTCAGGACTTGCATAATTAGCTCGTTGCACGTACCGCTTTGTCAACAAAATTGTAGTGTCCAGTATTGTTAAGAGATGGCAACCGAAGACAAACACCTTCCATTTGACTATTGGAGAGATGACTATCACATTGGACGATGTCACAACTATCGTAGGGCTTCCCATTGTATGAAAATCTATTAGTGTGTGTAAGTTGTCAGAAAGGCGGGCCATTGCATTAGTAGTTAATACCTTGGAAATTTATGAGCAAGAGGTCAGACATGAGATGTGTAGTGCTGGAGGCAATTCAGTGAGGCTTGAGTGGTTGAGGGCACACTTTCATAATGTCACAGACAATGATTCAATGGAAAGAATTACATGTACAGGTAGAGCATACTTGCTATTTTTGTTGGGTTGTACACTTTTTAGTGACAAGACTGATACTAGGGTCCCCATTGTTTATTTGAGTTTGTTGTCTGATTTGATGACTGTATCTTCATATGCTTGGGGTGCTGCTGCATTGGCATACTTATATAGATAGATGGGGTACACTAGCAGGTCCGGCTTGAAACAAATAAACGGTTACATGACACTTTTTAAGGGATGGATTTATGAGCACTTTCATGGATTCTGACCACACTTAAATATGAATTACACTCGAGACATGCCAGATGTTTACCGTTGGACTTCTCGGAGAGAGTCTGGTGAAGAGACACAATTGCAGGCTTTTCGAGAGGAGCTTGATAGGTTGGGTGTACATGATGTAAGTTAGAAAGTCCATCAAAATTTGAAACTCTATACCATACAAAAATTACAGTTGTCATTTCTTACAATTGCTATTGTTTATAGGTTATTTGGGAACTATACCAGAGTTGCAAAGATGTCCGTCTATGTCACCCAGTTACGTTCTACTACGGTTACCTAAAGTGTTTGGCAGTAGTTGAATCATATCACCCTGATAGAGTTTTGAGACAGTTTGGTAGAGTGCAGACAATCCCTAATCCACCATTTAGCCCTATGCGTGCCTCTCGAGGAGCCACAACTCCACGCTACAATGTTATGTATGCATACTTGGACATCATTTGGTAGGCATGGGACAACCATGTGTTATCTAATCAGAAGAGGAGTACACCGGTACGACAACCTTGGGATTGTGTTCCTGGTTACATGGATTGGTACCAAACCATTACCCATATGTATGTTCAAAACCCAGCGCGTCGTTCTCAAGTAGACCCAAATATTCATCATTATCAGTATCCTAGCCAAGACGCACAGGAACTTTTTTTTCTTTTTTTCATTTACATTACAAATTATTTATGTAAACTATTATAGGTTTGTACATAATGTTGTATTTGTTCTCGTAATGCAGCGTATGTCATAGATATATCAGATTACTCATCATTTCGTTGAGGCTAGCTATGAGGACAGTGTTCAACATCCTGATAGGCTTTACTACACAATTGATGCAATTGAATAGCTTCTTCAAGATCAGCACATTACTGAAGCTGCGCCTAGCACATCTGCACAGGGTCAGTCTGCACCCAACTCTTCCACTGCATATCGTTTTGGAGCACATTACACTCGTCGATCACGTAGTTGATAGTAGTTCATAATGTTAGCACATGTAGTTGTTGATGGTGTTGGTGGATGTATATAGAGACAAATATTATTATTATTTTTGGATTAAGTGCAATGAGACAGGTATGTTGTGATTATGCGGATGGATTAAAATATTAGTTAATATTATTATTTCTTTTTAGATACTTGTTTAATATTATTACTCTTTAATAGTAGTTACACTTGGTTAATATTATTTTCATTACATTTTGTATTCAAACAATGTAAAAATATCCAATTGCATCCATTCCATAAATAAGAGAACTATAAATCATATGATATTCTATTTAAAAAAAAATGACCATTACAAAATTCAATGGCAAAATGAAATCCATCTCGTTACCTTATGCTATTAAATCATAAAACTAATGTCTTAAACCTCTCATGACTATTGTCTAATACATCAATCTATGTCAACTACATCAAATGTCTCTCGAGTAGCTACATTAGGTCCTATGCTGTCTTTGAATTTTTTAATGCAGCTAACATATGCATTCTCCTATTTTAGTGCACAAGGGTGATGGTGAACTCGCTAAAGCATAATAATGGGAGGAACTGGATGACTGGACTCCAAAAATACATGCACGGACATCCAAAACATTACATATCTTTACCAAATCCATCAAATTTGCAATTACACAAATATTAAACAACAATGTTCGGTTATTTTCATAATTTATACACCTACACAAAATGATTTCTATTAACAAATCCAATGACAATCTTGCGACGATCAGCTAGGGTTACTGGTGGTGATCTCAAAGGTAAGAATGTGAGACATTGTTGCAATGACAAGTGGTATAAGACTACATTATAAAATGATGCAATAAGATGCCCCATGTCAGGCATAGTCATCCAACGATCAAAGCCTGGGCTATCTTCAAAATATGAAAGGATGTGTGTCAACTCCTTAACCCTCTCATGTGACCTATATAGTGTGACGTATTCATCTCTGTGATTATTCAATTCAAGTAGCAGATCACGCTTAACTTGCACCCAGTCATTCTCTCCAAGACCAAGTAAACCGGCAATAGCTTTAAAACCACAATTCTTATCACCATCTACATCCTTTATCAACTTTATAAGTGGTATTAACATAGGCGGAAAGTCACCAGCATATGCATTCAGTAAACTTGTTCTTGTACAATATGTCTTTGTCTTCACATTCCCGCTTCTTCTAAATACATAAGACGTGAGTATACCTTTTGTGGTAAATTGATTAAATTTAGCCACCCCATCGTCTCAAGTTTGGCAACCAACAAAGGATCATATTAAGGAGGAAGATTTACCCTTCTCCCGGTGACAATTGGTCAGTTGCAAAAACGTTAAAAAGCTTGTTCATGATTGTAAGTGAAAAAATCAGTAGTTGGATAAGCCTGAATTTGACGCTGTTGTTGCTGTTATTGGCATGGTGCATGGTTAGAGGTTTCGTGTGATAATCCTGTCCCGTGTTATGTTAATTAATCTTAATTATGATTGTGATTATGTGCTTAACGTGATTTTGAATGCCATTTACATGATTATATGTGTTTTTGAATTTCTATTTGTTCATCGTAGGAAAATCTGTTTGATTTCCTACTATAAAACTTTAATTAAAGACTGTAGAGGCGTCAAAAAGTGAAATTGATTGTATTTTTGTGCTTAGCTTGATTTTTAGAACCTACGATGAAATTTAATGAAAAATTGATTTGGATCAAAATAATTAGATTCAATATGATTGAATTAGAGAACCATTACTTAGCCTTAATCAATTGGGTTAGGCAAGCCTATAAATAGGTTTCTATACACTCAAGTTCCATCCTTTGAACTCATTTTCGCTAAGAATACACTAAAGAGAGGAGAGTGCACGGTTTAGAGAGAGAAAGATGCCAAAATTGAAGACTTTGCTAAGAAATTAGAAGACTAAGGGAATTGGTACAAGATTTAACTACATTTGTGAGGATTGGAGCCTCTAGGTGAGTAATTGAACTCAACTTCATGAATTTAAATTCATAATTGCGGGAATTCAAGCAAAATATGTAATTAAGAGCAAGAATTGAGTTGATTATGATGAATTTGGAGTCAATATGACCATGCATGTAGAGTATTGCCATGAAATTGCATAATCAAGTATGTAACAAGTTAAATATGAGAAATTTAGTGCTAAATCATACATGCAAGCATGGTTTTGTTAAGCTCCATGGTATGAACATCAATTATACCATCTTAAATGGAATTTGAGTCAATGAGTTACATGCATGCATAATTCATGAAGATATGTAGCTTGATTTCATGAGCTCTGAAGAATTTGAAATGGTTTTGGAAATTTAGGAAATGAACCATGATTTTTGGTCCATCGAATTTGAATTACCTATGTTTTCATGCTAGGCAATGTTTTCCCATGCTTTGGTATCAAAATTACAAGTTTTGGAGCCTTTGGGGTTGAGTTTGAGCTTCAAACAGAGTTCTGCAAAACCCAGAATTCGACTTGTCCGCTAGAGCGAGGAAAGCCTTGCTCGAGCGTGAATATGTAGCTGTTAGAAGTTTTGCAGAGATTGCATGGTGGCTCGAGCGGCCGAATCTGCGCTCGAGCGTACCCTGCTTTGCATGACTCCTCGCTTGAGCGTCAATAGTCTTGCCTAAGCGTAAATTGCAAGCAACCAAAACTTTTGCAAACCAAAGGGGTCCGCTTGAGCGACCAAATCTGCGCTTGAGTGGAGAGCCTTGTTTCAAAAATTTTGACAAGGCGTTTTATATTTTGTTTTCCGTTCTCTTTCATTTCTAAACACTCTTAGGCATGCATTGTAAAGGACCTCAAAGGACAAGAAAAAGGCCTAAGAGAAATAAATAAATTAAGAACGGATTGAATCGCTTGTAACCCAATATGAAATGTGTAGGGTCAAGTGCAAGGGCAAATCCACCGACAGAACACTGTGAGTAATATCTTAATAAGAATGTATTGAAGTATACTACTTCCAAATACTCACTTATGTATGAGTTCTACAGAGTTATTAAATTGAATTGGATATTCGTCATACGAATGATTGGGCCAAAGGCCGTTTGCTAGAAATGATTGAGCCAAAGGCCATTTGACATGAATAATTGGGCCAAAGGCCGTTTGACATGAATAATTGGGCCAAAGGTCGTTTGACATGAATGATTGGGCCAAAGGCCGTTTGCTAGAAATGATTGGGCCAAAGGCCGTTTGACACGAGCGAATTGGGCCTAAGGCCATTTGATAAGAATGAATTTGGCCCAAGGCCGTTTGATATGTTTGGCCTGAGGCCGTTTGATGTATTAGATAGAAACATGAATGGGCCTAAGGTCGTTTGACATGTTTGTTAACAAATTTTCATTCATGTAACTTCCTTATTTGATATTATTCATTGAGCTTTCGCTCATTCTCATTCATGTGTATGTAAGTGAGCAAAGAGACGTCCAAGCCTAGCCTCGGTGAAAACTATGAGAGGAAGTCAAGTTTTTGAGGAGTCAGCCCGAATATCTCGTGCACGAGACTTTGTTTTTGTCCATTTTGTTCTTTTGTTACTTTTTTACTATTTTGGTGAACACGTTGGATCACCTATGTATATGAGTTTTTATTTGGCTGACTGCATATCTGAAAGTTCCTGGATGTATATAAGATGTTAACTTTATTTATATGTGTGAGTTATTATGAAATGCCTTTGGAATGATTTTGTTACACCATGTAAGCACAGCTCATTGGACAGAGTTTTTAAATCTGCTTCCGTTTTAGCCCCTTTAATATTTCTGAAATTGCTTGAGGCCATAGATAATCTCATGATTATTGGCCGGTTATGACCTTAATCCTTAGGGGCAGGATCGGGTCATGACATTTCGTCATGTTCTGGTCTTGCTCTTTTAGTTCTAGGCATGACTTATGAATATATAGTAAAGGCCAAGCTAATTATGCAATGTCAATGTGAATGGTGGATATTGGAGGTGGGAAATTTCAGTGGGTGGTGAGGAAATGATATGAAAAGGTAAGCAAATTGGTGTGAAAACAGAAGCCTCAACCTTGGAGCCTTGCTGAAAATTTCGAACAGGTGCAGCCGGTTGACCGCCCGGAAGACCTCCTAGTTTACCTCCCGGTCGACTAGTTTTGTGCAGCTTGTATCGAAGGTTTCAACTTCTGCTATGTGGATCAAAAATTGATCAAAGCTCCTCATCTCTTCTTGAAGAATACAAATATGATTTGTAAATATATAGAGTGAATTCTCTATGGAAGCTGATATTAATTTAGATAGGTGGTGGAGGGAAGTAATGGAGGTGGCTGTATGTGGATCAGAAGTTGGTGGTTGTATTGAAGTGAAAATGATGAAGGTAAATGAAGATGGTGAAGATATGAATGAAGTTGTTGGTTGTTTTCAACTGATATGAACATTATTGGTTGAATTCAGATGATAAAAATGATGAAGGTAAATGAAGGATGCCTAAGTTTCCCACGAAATTGATGGAAAAATAAAAAAAATTCCAATAATATTGAATTATGTGTGGTAAACTGCGTAGATGCTAACAAAATGATATTCTAATTTTTGTTTGACTCCTACATATATAATACCTGATAAATTTTGCGGCTATTTATTTGAAAATAACAATACAATAAATAGCAAATGATTTGTGACAGTAATTATTAAAAATATAAAATATTTTAACTGAAAAATATTGAAAAAAAACATAATTCGAACCAAATATACAATCAAAAGTTATTTGAAATCAATAATTGAATATTTATTCTGACCTTCAAATTATTTTGTTTGTAATATTTTCAATTAAAAAAAATTTATGTTATTTTTTGTTAATAATTAATTTTTTGAATTGAATTTTAAAAAGAGTTTGGTTGTGAGTGTTGATCATAAATTTTAATAGAGTTTTGAGTTGTGTGTTTGGTTATGAATTATAACTTTTTGAATTAAGTTTTGAAAACTCTTTTCAAAACTCATAACCAAACAAATTTTCTTATTTCACATGTCACATCAAACATTCAAAACTAAATTCAACAATCATCTCAAAACTTAATTCAAAACTCAATTCAAAACTCTTTTCAAAACTCATAACCAAACAAGTTTTCTTATTTCACATGTCACATCAAACATTCAAAACTGAATTCAACAATCATCTCAAAACTTAATTCAAAACTCAATTCAAAACTCTTTTCAAAACTCATAACCAAACAAATTTTCTTATTTCACATGTCACATAAAACATTCAAAACTGAATTCAACAATCATCTCAAAACTTAATTCAAAATTCAATTCAAAACTCTTTTCAAAACTCATAACTAAACAAATTTTCTACACTCAAATCATAATTCTAATACTCTCAAACTCAAAATACAACTCTATTCTCAAATTATATTTCTAAAACTCTACCAAACGCTACCCTAATTTTTCTAAAAGCCCTATATTTGGGAAAATGTGGAACATTATTGAAAATGAGTGATTATTGTTGAAATTGTGAAATATTGATACGTTGGAAATTTTAGAAATATTGAAATATTGGAAAAATTGAGAAATATTGAAATGTTGATGATTTGGATATATTGAGTATATTGGATATAAAATTATGCTCTAAATTATATTGTTGTATTTAAAATATTCCATTAAAGATAACTATTTTTGGCTATTGGTGAATGATAACATTGATTATTGTAGAATGATTATGAAATTAGGAAAAATTGAAACAATTCATAAATTCATGCATCCATTGCACTCTCATGGCTTTACATTGCCATTGTGCTATTATTTTGAAAATGTTGGAAATGTTGACATGAAGTAAATACCTTGGTAAATTCAGTTAGGGGGTGTAGTTGTTTGAGAATTAAGTTGACTTGAAATTCATAGTGAAAGTTTTAAAACACGCACGGAGTAGGTTCTAATTTTCCTCCAATTAAGAACCAGTAAAGTGGTATTTGGTTGTACTGTAAGAGACTACTAACAGGGTAATGCCCCCAAATTATTAATCATAAAACATTACTCATAACATAATTAATTCTGAACCATTCATTACCAACCAATAACACTTATCCGACACCCTCTTTCTTATTGAATTATAATCTCAAAAATACAAATTTCATATTCAACTTTTAGTTACATCAACATTTGCATAGTTCAAGAAGTTAGGGGAGATGATACAAAAATGTCCTCTTGGCTTACAAATATTAAGGCCATGCCTTGTTACAACAAAATGGATTCACAGTCCCAAAGCACGTATGCTTGAAGCTTCCATAAAATACATCCATGAGCTTTCGTGCTCCAACAAACACAAAATTTCCACCTCTCTCTCACTGGGGTGGTTGCACATCACCAACTCTTGAAATGTTAAATAGGAATGAGCTAGATGCCCAGTAGAAAATTTTTTAACAAAGTATCTAGTTATTCAAAGATTCATATGGTATCATCACAACCCAAAAACATATTTAAATCAACTCATAATATTATTTTAAAAGAGAAAGCAAGAATCAAGAGTTTCCACAAAGTTGATAAATTCAACATCAAGGGTAAATACGCCATGAAGTCCTTAAGGAGAGTCCCAATACATACATATACAAAGGTTTACATCCAAAAATATTCCTACATTTGTCGGCTATTAATACGGCAGGAAATGGGCACCCAAAATTATCCGTTTTTTCACTTTTACGGACTGCAATATGGTAAGACTAGTGGACACTCAAAAACATTTTTTCACATTCGTTTGGCGATAAGCTCAAGATAGGGCAATTGGGCACCTAGACTTTCTCGCGCTGGTACCAACCATATACAACACTTTTCCAAAACTAACTCTTTACCCGGACTTGCATGTTATTTTCCTCCCCCTTAATAATCTTTTCAATGTTTTCTAGTATTCATACCTTCATTAGAATAAAAGTAATTTTTCACCATCCAAGCAATTTTAACAAATATAACCCTTTTTTATTGCAACCAAGGCAAGAATGCCACGAACGGTGGTCATTTTAGCAACCCAGGGCAAATGTTTCCCCTATCTCTACAACATCCAACATCTCAAGAACATTCCAAATTCACAATTCTCCATTCAATACTTGTCAAGTATCAATGTTTCAATCACAAATTTTAAGAATTAAGGATCAATTTCATTTCACTACATTATTTCTAAAATTTCGCGCTTTTTCCCCTCTAACATATATAATATTAATTTCCATCAAAAACTTTCATAATCCATGGCTAAAAGTATAAGCCTTAAGAAGTCGTATTTTTGTAAGAAAACTTCAATTTATTGCTCAAACATTCATCAACTCATCAATGTCATGGCAACACCATGTAATCATCTTCAAATCAAAGAGATACAAGGTTAAAAGTAGTCCCACCTCAAAATTCAAGACCAAAAAGCTGGATTATCAATGAACTCTTTGTGAAATCCCAATCCAATCGGTAGAAAGCTTAATTCCTTATCCAAACTCCAACTTTTACAAGCAATGAGGTTGTAAATCTAAGTAGAAATGGAAGATTTCTATAGAGAGGTGGCTAAGGTTTTCGGAGCTAGAGAGAGAAAAGGAGAGAGAAAAGAAAAAGTGAAGAAAATGATCTAAAAGTCACTTTTTAAGTGACTGATATTGCGCAGACCGCTCAAGCGGTGAATAAAACCTCTCAGTATTTTTGCCTACAAAATGAGGCACTGGGAACCCCCTCATCTTCGCTTGAGTGACCACTTGTTCGCTCGAGCGGTCCCTCGACTTACAAAATAAACTACTAGGAGCACCTCATCTACGCTCGAACGGTTTTTTCACTGCTAGAGCGGTCATTGAAACGAATTGTCACGAGTAGACATGTACCTAAGTGTCATACCCATCCTGCCCCAAACATAATGGTGTGGTGATCGGCCAGTAGTCGTGGACTACCAAAGGCCTAACCTATAAAACAAATTGGAGTCATATGATAATTGGGGCAAAATTTTCATTTTCAAGTGTGAAAGCCATTATTTCTTATATTGAGTCCATTTGAAAACATTTATTAAGAGCAGTGCATAACTATATGAAATAAAAGAATACATTCCTCTTGTATTGTTATCTTTGCATTATTACATGATCTATACAACAAAAGTAAAATACAACATATATGACAAGGCTTTAAAAATCTAGCACAAGCATACAAGACCGGCTTCTATTCAAACTTCTCTTCGTAATCGAACTCTTCATCACCTACACATATATAAGGAAGAGGGGTGAGCCATTGTCCAGTGAATAGTAATATAGTAGAGTGGTGAATGAATGAACACTAACAAGCTTTATAAACATATCATCAAATCATAATTTGAACATAGCATAACTTGAGTAAGACGATGCAAAACTTGACTTGTAAACATATGAACATTCTAAGGAACAAGGTGCTTAACCAGCCTGGGTACCGCTTAAATGACCCATCTGAAGGTGACAAGGTCATCTCGGCCATCAAGACGTTATTGGTGTAAGTCCCCTAATAACTAGGACTTCCAAGGTGTCTTTTAAATACATGTTAAAATAATATAGGATGTTTATGCATATCAACAAATAACACAACTTTCATAAACATAAATAAGTTTTGCATTTGAAAAATAGTTTATCAAATATAGTGTTACTAAACTACTACTCACAAATGGCTCTTGAACAAGGGTGTCTTCTCCAACTTGCTTAACCTACATAAAGAATAGACAAGACATTGAAAATACATAAACTTGCAAATTTCTAAATTCATTTCAAGTGTTCTAACTTTTCTTAGTGTTTCCTAATCTTTTCTTAGATTATCCAAGTCTTTTTAAGCTCATTTCAAGTCTAAATCAAGTATCAACAAGTGTCAAATGGATGCCTAGAAGCATCCTAGGTGATCAAGGCTTGATGAATATTGAAGTGTGCCAAAAACGTACGTTGAAGAGCCCTAAGTATTCTAAAACAATTTCATATACTTGGCATTGAAAAATATCAGGTTTATATGTTTAAGGTTTAAGGAAATAAAAAGAAATGAAAGAGAACTAAGCTAGGAAAGGAATTAGCCTGAAATGGCTGGGAAGAAAGTGAGCAGCCTTCAGGAAAATAGAGAGTACGTAACCAAAAACTTGCATATGACCAGCAATCACAGTAATAGGGAACTCCAACTTCGACCAGCGACCAATGAAGGTGAACCTACGAGTGCAATCCAAACACGTTTCGCGCGAATGGAGAGAGATATGTAACTAAGAACTTATACATGACCAGCAATCATAGTAATAAAGAACTTCAACTTTAGTCGGTAGCCAACAAAGGTGAACACATAGGTGCAATCCAAACACGTTTCACGCGAGTGGAGGAAGTGTACAAGTGATAAAAAACCTAAACTAATTTCACGCGAGAAGGTGAATGCAACAAAATATTAGAAAGCCTAACCACGTTTCACATGAAAAGAAGAATGCAACAAAATGACAAGATATGCGATAGATGCAAAAATGATGTGATAGATACACCTCACAATTGGGAAGTAGTGCTATGGGTAGCACCTCATAGTTTTGGAATCCAACGTATGGGGCCACCTTATTCTGGGAAGCAATATATTTCAAACATCTCAGGAAACAGTGCTACAGGTAAGCACTTCATGGGTTTCAGAATATTGGCATAGGGGCCACGTTTCTCCTTATTTTGAAAAGTGACTTTCTTCGAACATCTCATTTTGAAAAGCGATGCTAAGGATGGCGTCTTATAGTTTTGGGGATTGACGTACAAAGTCGTCTTTCTCCAAGAAGCAATATTTTTCAAACATCTCAAAAAGTGATGTTCTGGGGAGCATCTCATAATTTTGGAAATGGCATATGGGATCGCCTTATTCTTGTGAAAAAGCAATGTTTTTCAAACATCTCATTTTGAAAAAAATTGGAATTTGGCGTACAGAGCCACCTTATTCTGGGAAGCAATGTTTTTTAGAAAACATCTCAGGAAGCTTTTGGAACTCGACGTATGAAGCCGCCTTGTTCTAGGAAGCAATACTTTTTAAAAACATCTTAGGAAGTGGTGCTATAGGGAGCACCATGTAGGTTTTGGAACTCAGCATATGGAGCCGCCTTATTCCAAGAAACGATGTTTTAAGAAAACATCTTAAGAAGGGGTGCTTATGGGGAAGCACCTCATGAGTTTTGTATAGGAGAGGCAACCAACTTCCGAGTTCTTGTTTTGACAAATTTGAGTTTGAAAGTGAAGATGGCCACGTCCTGGTGAAGTGAAGACCTATGGTAATGCACCTGATGTGACATTTCTAAGCTTCTAAGGTTGAAAATGGCTTGGCCATGCCTTTTTCTCTTTGGTCGGACATTTTTCTAAGCTTCTTGTACAAATTTTATGCTTGTCATACAACATTCATGCCTCTTGTACAACTTTCTAGCTGACCGGCCCTAAGATTATACTGGATTTAGATGGGGACCTCATTATTTGGTTAGATATGCCAACGATCTTGGATGGAGACAATTATTTTGGTCAGATATACCATCGAACTGTGTTGGAGCTTGCGCTTCGTGGATCACAAGGGCAAGATGAATTGCACTTCTGTGACGACCAACCATTCATGCATAATGCATATCATGCCATTCTTACATTTTACATATTATATTGATGCTTGATTGAACTAGAACTTGATAGGGATCATAAGAGAAGGAGGAGTTAGCTTGAAAACTTAAGCTTAGAAAATTATTTGTTCCATGTTTCAAGTTAGGGAATATTTTAAATTAGAATTTGAACACCATAGGATGTGCGTATGCCTTAATTGAGGAGCTTAAAGACTTTAGTCTAATGTGTTAGTTCATTTCATACTATTTGTTGTTTTGGTAATTTAGATTAGTACTAATTGAGTTAAGAAAGATGAGGATTAAACCAAAAGAGAAAGAGTAAAGTTAGGATTAGTGAACCTTAATTTAGAATAATTGAGTTAAGAAAGATTAGGATTAAACCTTTTTTAGTTAGTCTTAACATGTATTAAATTAGCCTAAGCAAGTAGTTACCTTACCTTTTTGTTCCATACATATTTTGTCTTGCCCTAACTCATCAAAACCAAAAGAGAAAGACTAAAGTTTGTTGGAAAAATAGAGAAGGAACTACAGAAAATGAGAAAGAAGAAGAGAAAAAGAGAAAGGAGGAAAATGAATAACTCAAACAAAATTGCACCAAAATTCATCCCTTAGCAAATCTAAGGCAAGATTTATATCCTAATTCTTGTTGTAGACCTTTCTAGCATCCAAAATCAAGAAAAAGTTAGGATTAATTTGGTTTAAAAATGAAGAATTGTGAGAAAGAATGAAGGAAGTTAGGTTAGAACGAAGAATAAGGTGTATAGCTTAGGATTTCATCATTTTGAAGCAATTTTTGATGTTCTTGATGCATGTGGACCTTCATCATCATATGTTCTTTTGATTTTCATAAGTTTTGTGGCTTGAATTCATGTTTAGAAAGGAAGAAGAGATAGGTTTCATGAAAATATAGTTTTTCTCAAATTCTTGATAAATCTCAAAGTTTGATCCTTGATTCTTGGAACCAACCCAAGTCTTGATAGTTTTGATTTGGAAAATAACCTCATTTTCATGTTTACCACTAATTTTGCATGGTTTATGTTAAGTTTTCATAATCCCTAACTCAAGAAAATGAAAGAAGGAAGCTTAGAAAATGCAAAAATTTTGAACAAGTGTTGTTCTTCCAGAACCACATGTGCGGCCTACTTCCCCATAACACAAGTCCAAGATTGAAATAATTGCACGTGCGTGGGCCATGTGCCCTGGCCAACTGCACATGCGGGAATTTCATTTTCCATCCAATTTCTTGCACCGAAGGCCCCGATCACATAGAACACTTCTTTTATGTATTCGGCACTTGTTATACACTTGTTCAAGACCTAGATTAAACCTAGGAAAACACTCGATAGATGAAAGAAGTTTAGACAAACATTAAGCTAAGTTTAGGTACTCGGTTTGTTAAGTTTATGCAAGTTAAGTAAGTACTTCAATGTCTTGCTATTGTTTTGTGTATGTCATTGGAAGGAGGAAACCCCTTGTTTAACCAAGCCATTTGTGAGTAATGATTCAGTAACGTTATGTTCAACAGATTATATTTTTAATATAAAATTTGATTATGTTTACAAGTTATGATACAAATTGCTATGAATGAACATTCTATACTCTTGATCATGTATTTAGTTGGCATTCTTGGATCATGTCCCAATATTGGGGGAATAACCAATTACGTATTATAGTTGAGCTCATCTTATTTCATTTAGCCAGTACCCGAGCCGGTTAAGCACCTTGTAATCCTTGAAATGCTTGTCACTATATATGTTTACAAGTCAAGTCATGTTTTTCCTTGCACAAATTAAAGTTATGTTTTAAAGTTGTGTTTACAGCGCTTTTCAATGTTCATTCATTTACCATCTTACTTTATTACTATTCACTGGTCAATGGCTAACCCCTTTCCCTTATATGTATGTAGGTGAAGATAAAGATCAAGGACATGAGAATGAGTCACACTAGAAGCTTTTTCTTTTATTTTGTTCTTTGGGGAGTTGTAATTTCAGGACATGAGGGTTGTTTATATGTTTATTTTTTTATAAAGACATCTTATGGATGATGTACCCTTTCCTTTTGTTGTTTGAACTTGTAAATTTTCAATATAAAGAAGAGGTATGCTTGTTTTGTTTTCATTGTACCTTATGCACAAGCTCTAGATAGACTTAATATAATGAACAGGTAAAATTCCGCACAAGTCCCAAAGTTATAATTCAGTCTTGTCTTGTCTTGCTAGGCCTTCGGTAGTCAGACATTACTGGCTGATCGTAATTGCTATCCTGTTTGGGGCAAGATAAGGTTGTGACAGCTTCTCTTTGGCAATTTGTAGAACCTAGGGGCAACATGAATTGGGATTCCCCTTGGTAATTTATGGAATAGGAGGTTAAGATGAATTGTGCTTCCCTTTGGTAATCGATGTATCTTTGGGACAAGATGAAAAATCTATGTCCGAGCTTTTTGCGCGCTAAAAAGTCCTAGTATGGCTAGGCATTCTCATAATAAGACTTAGCAAGACTAGGCATCATGTGTATGGCAGTTATCTAATCCTAATAAAACACTACATTAGTATTTTATATTGTGCAAAACTCATCAAAAGATGAGATCTTATCGATATAGAAGTCTTAAACAATAGGAGATTTTTTAGGAAAGGACTTATAGAGTTTGTTCTATTTGCTAAGCAAGACACTAAATTATTATAAATAGACCATACCCCATGGGTTGAGGTATCTATGAATTTGTCCATTAAATATTTTTATTATATTGGAAGACTAACTTGGGCGTCGGAGAACCCTCGGCCATTTAGTGGTTTGGGGTGTTTTCTCTTGTAAATGGCGATCACGTGGTGGTTCTAATAATCTTCTTTGTTGGATTTCTTCATCAACAAGTAATGGATTTTCTGTGTTCGTATAGTTTTTTTTTGGGTGAATAAGACATAAAATAAAAAAACAGAGATTACACAACTGCAAGGGGCATGCCCCAGGACCTAACCACCACTATACAAAAGACGACCAAGAACCAACCAAAAGGAAAAAACTAAACTGAAGAACTGACGAGAAAATAAAACCAAATCATAGCAACGGGGAAAATTAACCCCAAACCATGTTCATGAACCGCATACTGTTAGGATGAAGGTCATGAACACGATCAACAGTTAATAACATCCCGCCAAAATACCAGACAGCACAGTGCACAATCCCAGCAGCAAGAAGAAAACTGAAACCATGCACAACCCGCATGTATGGGCAAAAGGAAAATATAACAAAAACCATATTAACATGTCCAAAACACAATGTGTTAAAGTAAGATAAAATAAAGACAAAGTTTCCACACACGGCGCTAATAGCAGCCAACAACACGAACCAGCCAGCTCTACAAACTGAAATGCCAAGATCCATTAAGTCACCAGAACAACAGCCACCAAAGCCGTGACAAGATTGCCATCCCATGCCACCCGATACATGCTCATACATTATAGTAAACCCTGTAGGAACAGTAACGAGTGAGTACCTCCAGCAAGCAAGATACAATCTACTAGAACATAATACAGAAACAGGAAAGCCCTCAATATAGGATCTCATTCCACTCGACCCACAATTTAGGGACTCACACCACTCAACTTGTGCTTCCTTACCCTACATATAAAGAGATACAATATATATTAACATTAGCAAGAAATTATAGAAGCTGAATACTCTCAACCCACAAGTGAAGTGAATCATTTATAAATCTCTCATCACTCAACCCTCCACTCGGCCCACAGTTTAGGAACTCACACCACTCAACATTGCGCTTCCTTACCCTGCAAATAAAAACTATAATATATAGAATCATTAGCAAAATGGAAGATAGCTCACACCACTCGACCCTCATGTGAAGTGAATATTTTATAATGCTCTCATCACTCAACCCTCAACAAGGACCACAGTGAATTCTGGATATAGCCTGCACAAAACCAAACCATTAACCAAAACACTCCATGTTGCTCACCACCACTCAACCCACATATAATGAACTCGCATCACTCAGCAGCCCTCCCATATCTGAGAATATGGGGCTTCATAATTGTTGCTGGCAGATTCCATTGATCCAGGAACCAGCTATCCCCTGCGGATCTAGTCAAATTCTTAACAGATAGCATTCTATTTCTCACCATTTGGATAACTGTTTTAATAACCACCTCTTCAGGTTTAAATTCCTTGTTAAAAACACGGTTATTTCTCTCAATCCAGATGTGATAAATGGAACACAAGAAAGCATTGCTAAGAATATTGGCCCTTAAGGATTTGCCCTTAGCCTCATTTGTAACATGTGTGACTATATCAGGCCAATCAAAGTCAGGCCATTGTATGTTACATTTGACTTCAATAGCACTCCAAATCCTGTGGGAAAAGGGGCATTTAAAGAAAAGATGGGAATGGCTTTCCCCAGAGGTAAGGCAGAAAGGGCATTGAGAATGAGGGGCTAAACCAAACAGAAGTAACCTATCACCAGTGTATAGTCTGTTATGGAGAGCAACCTAAACTATAAAGCTGACTTTAGGAATTCTGTGAGGGCTCTAAAGGAGTTTGTGCCATTCCACTTTACCAAACCTACTCCTCCAATGATCCCAAGCTGATTTAATGGAAAACTGACCATCAGTGGTAAGTTTCCATATAACATGGTCATTCAAGGAAGGGTTGGGCTTACAGCAATCAGGAGTGGATGAGATCAGCTCCTGAATTTCCCAAGAGTTAGGGACAGGCCACTTCCAAGAATGACCCTCAATGATTTGACTAACTTTAGTTTCACTATTGAGACAAGAATCATACATAATTCTGTCCCCATACTTGTTCCATAGAGGTCCAAGCGGATGCCAATTGTCAAACCAAAGAAACGTAGTCTCCCCACAACCAACTTTGTGAGTGATAAGAGGAGATATACAATTCCTAAGAGACAGTAATTTCCTCCAGACCCAGGATGGGTCAGCAGGAATTTTAACTTTCCAAAAACTTTTACCCTTGAGTAAGTATGTTCGTATAGTTACGATGGAGCTAGTAATATGCAAGGTGAATTCAAGGGCCTTAAAACTTTAATTTTGAGAGAGAATGAATCTGCATTTTATATTCATTGTTTTGCTCATCAACTTCAGTTGACCCTTATAACTATTACTAAAAATCACATTTATACTGCCAAAGTTTTTTGCTTGGTTTCTAGTTTAGTAAATGTTGTTGGAGGATCTTGTAAAAGAAGAGATATTCTTTAGGAGAAACAAATTGCTATCGCTACAAAAGCATTAAACAATGATGAACTTGTTAGTGGTACAGGTTTAAATAAAGAAATTAGTCTTTTACAGGCCGGTGATACACATTGGGGATCACATTATGGAACAATTATGAACTTGATTTTCATGTTCTATTCTATGGTTGATGTAATTGATTTTGTGAAGAAGATGGCTGATATATCGATCGAAGAGTTGAAGCTCATCGTCCAATGGATTTAGTGTAGTCCTTTGATTTTGCCTTCAATTTACATTTGCTGAAAAATATCATGGAAATTACAAATGAGTCATTAGCATTACAAAAAAAATTAAAAAATTAAGATATTGTAAATGATATGGCATTGGTTAGATTGTCTGAGCAACGATTACAAGCTATGAGGGATAATGGATGGGATTCTTTATTGACTCAAGTTTGTTCATTTTGTAGCAAACAGGATATTCATATTCTTCACATGGATGATATGTTTGTATTTCGTGGGAGATTATGGCACAAAACATCAAAAAATACAAATTTATATCACTATCGTATTGAGCTATTCCACACAGTCATATATATGCAACTTCAACAGCTTAACTACCATTTTATAAAGGTTAATACCGAGTTGCTTCTTTACGTCGCTTCCTTGAACCCTTATGATTCATTTCTTGTTATTGATAAGCAAAGGTTGATTCGACTTGTTGAGTTTTATCCATATGATTTTTCTAGAATAAAGTTGATGGCACTTGACAGTCAACTAGAGAACTACATTGTTGATATGCACTCCAATAGGTTTTCAAAACTAAAATAAATTGGTGACATTGCTAAGAAGTTTGTAGAGACAAAGAGGGGTCTCATATATCCTTTAGTTTATTTACTTGTGAGATTGACATTGATTCTATCAGTTGCAACTGCAACAATTGAAAGAGCTTTTACAACAATGAAATATATAAAAAAATCGATTGCGTGACTGAATGGAAGATCAGTAGATGAATGATTGTTTGGTTACATACATTGAAAATGATGTATTTGATAATATTGATAATGAACTTGTTATACAACGATTTCAAAATATGAAATCTCGTTTGTTATAATTGTAAAAGTTCGTGTATTTACATATTTTGTTAGAACAATGATATTAATATATTAGAGCCCCCCATTTTATTTTTTATTTTTTTGGAGGGGGGGGGGGGGATTTGTTAAGTTTAAATTAATAACTTTGTAAAAAAATTTCACAGAGAGAGAGTGAAAGCTTCTCTCTCTAGGAGATTTCTAGCAGTGTGCCGGCAATGCTCTAGCGACCTCCTTTACACTTCTAAAGTGTAAATCTGTACTCTTAGAATATAGATCTGAACTTCTACAATGTAGATCTGGCTTTTTATGTCAGGACTACGGTTTTGAGTGTTTATCTCCCGATTTTGACATAGATTTTTGGATTTTCGACACCCACAATGGTTCTCTATTATCTTAAGCCTTTTCACATACCATTGTGGGTGTTCTTCCTCTTTAACTCTAGCTTTTGGTAGAACTACAGTGACGGCAACGACAGAGGTAGACATCGACAACGGGCACGGCGGGTGTTGACACAGACCTTGTGTAATGCCCTGAAAATATTGACAATAGATAACCTCATAATACTTAATAGATAAGCGGAAGTTTATAGTCTCAAACATACAATATCGACATCATTACCAGAACTAATATTCATTCATTAATTTTCCTTGAAATATTACAAAAGGACGTCACATGCATTAATACATTCATTAATCCTATATTATGAATCTACAACATGTAATAGATATACATAGAAGCAAAAATGAATAAAGATAAGTTTATGTTCTAATGGTTACAAGTTTCCAAGACGATACTTGGTTATAACAACAGTGGGTTGATGCCTAATACAAATAAAAGCTTTAGGCTTGTACAAAAGACATTAACAAAATGAGCCTTCAACTCCACATCCTCCCAAGCTATCCTCTTGGCGAAGGCATATCATAAACACTTAAAAGTTGGTTTCCACATAAGGTGAGCTAATAACCAGTAGAGATAAATTTAATGAATAGTGTGATCCTTAACCAAGCCATATTGGTGAATGCACATGAATATCATTTTACCAAAAACAATGCATTTTCTCTTTCAAACAATGTAATGCCATGTTATAATTCAATTAATAAACTGTTACTTCCAAAACAGAAAAGAGGGCAATGGATACACACATTAGGAATCTCTAAGTACATGTCTGCCAGTAGGCTATACAAGCACTACCAAAGCCATTGTACCGGTATTAGCCAGTAAGATCGGCACCTAACCGAGTGAGTTTTTGAATTTTCACCAAGGACATATAGGCCAACATAATAATAACCATAACCACAACCACAACCACACCCCCTAACCAGATTCACCAAGGTATTCGCCTATTTTTCTCAAAACGATACATTTTCAATGTATAAATATGAAACATGTGTTCAAATGTAATGCATGAGTGAATGGTTTTAATTAACCTAATTCTCATGCAATTTCTATAACAATCAATGATATCCTTCACCAATAGCCAAAACAAATATCTGTATATAAAAGATAAATTTTAAACAACAGATATAAATCTTGAAATTTCAATATAGGAGTAACAATACATGTTCAGCTCCCCTTCCCAATCAAACATGAATTAGAACATTATTCCACAATCCCATCACTTTCCATCTTTGTTCCAAACCAATAAACCCCAAGGATTTCCAATATTTCAAACCAAATCTATTCATTTCAAAAGCCACTTTTAAAGGAGATTCCTTAATTTTCAATACTTTTCATTCACCAAACCATTTCATTTTAACCCATCACAATTGTATAACCCAATTCAAAACCCCAAATCAAACCCAAAATCAAATCCCAAACTCTCAAAATATTACTCTATTCATGAGCACATAACGAAGCTAAGTATTATGCAAAAACATTAAAAAAATCCCTATATCAATAGTAGAAAGAGAGAGAAATGAACCCCCAAATTTGACGGTGGCCAAAACCCGAACTTTTTAAATTAAAAGAATTATCTCTTCATGCTCTACCTTTTATCCCAAAGCACCAAGGTGGCGAGATTCACGGATTTGAGTATATAGGGAGGTTTATGCAAGAATTTTGAGAATGAGAGAGAGAGAGAAAGAAAAGCAGAAAAGTGAGAAAAGGTTTTTTTTCCCCCAGCTTTATACAAGTAGACCGCTCGAGCGACGAAAACACCACTCGAGCGTCAGACACAGAACATTGCTCGAATGACCAAAACACGGCTCGAGCTTAGAAACCAAACTCCCAAGACAACAACTTTGCAGAACAAATCGCTCGAGCGAACAAAACACTGCTTGAGCAAAGAATAGAAACTCTCAGGCATTTAGGCTGCAGCCAGACTGCTCATGCGAAGAACGACTCCCTCCTAGAAGTTTAGACTGCAAACCTAGAATCTGGAAGAAACCAAAGACTGCTCGAGCGAAGAAAAGACTACTCGAGCAAACCCAAGAACAAACATACAGAATTTCCCCATAACTACTAAGTCCCATCCTATTTCAAACGTAGGCAACAATCTAAATTTTAACTCCCAAGGACTAGAATAGATTTAAACAACACCAATATATACAAAACTCAAAACCATGGAGTATAAATGGGTCAAGTTTCAACCCGGGCCTGCTATATCTTGCTTGGTTTGATGTAAATCTAACTTTCCAAAACACATTTATAAGAAAATTGATGGTTTTTCCTGGATTGTAACTGGTTTTTTTTTTTTTTTTTAATGATTTTTTTTTTGTTTGACTATATGTTTGGCCCTTTAGGGTCATGTTATTTTTCTTTTATTGTATGTTATTTGTTTTATTTTAATATAACTGCTTTTTATGTTCTCGAAAGAAAAATTAATAAATTTGTGAAGTGTAAATTTTTTTTAATGTCTACCCTAATAAAAATTCCTATAGTCACTAGTGGTCACGAGGTCTCAGATTTGAATTAATGGGGGGTGTCATTCATCCACTGTAATAATTTAATTTTACTAACATCCTATCATGTGGCAAAAAAATAAAAAAATAAAAAAAATCGCATGCTGTAAGAGTTATCAAAATATGATATTGCCAATTTTGTGTCAAATTAAAATTAAGATGTGACAAAATGCTAAATTTTAGTTAGAACTCTTTTATTTTATTTTATTTTTATAATGGGACCCATAAATAGCATTTTGTCTTACAATAAAACCAAATCAAACCAAACCAAGCCTTAAGTTCTATCAAATGAGGTTAGCTACATGAATCCTTCTTCTACACTCGACTTGATCAACAACCATTTGGTTAGTTAAATTTAGGAGATGCATATCTCTGTTTGCTACACTAACTCACGTCAATTTAGGTCTGTCCCTTCCCCTAAACTTTCATCTATTGTCACTGTATCACATCTCTTCACTACCGCATTTGTTGGTCTCCATTGTATATAACCAAACCATCTCAATTTAGTCTCTCTCAACTTATTTTTTATCGGTACTACTCCTACCTATTCACGAATATACTCATTCTTAACTTTTTCTTTTCCAGTCTTGTCACACATGTAGCAATTAACCCTTTTCCATTCATCAGAGTAGTTCTTACAACAGTATTACATGTTAACAACAAAAGCAATTGCCCTACTGGCTTACAGCTTTCCAAGTTAACACTTGGTACACAAAAGAAGAGTTCTAACTCTATACAAAATAAGCCCTTGGCTTGATATACATGTAATACAAACAAGATAATCAAAAGAAAGTCTTCAACTCTCATATCCATCCAAGCTAAGTTCTTGGAGGTGGCATGCTACCTGTACCTGAAAATAATGTCCCATATAGGGTGAGCCAACGCCCAGTAGAGATATGCTAAACACAGTATGAGCAGTAACTAAGACATTAGCAGTTGATAAATGTTTAAATTCCATAAATCAATTCATAACCCATTTCGATTTCATGACCACTATGTTCATCTTTCATTTCATTTTCCATTTCTCATCATTTTTCCCAAGTTACATCAACGGCTCAGAATCTGGCCAACCACTTATATGAAGCAATGACTCATATTAGACGCTTCCCGTTTTATAATAGATAAACATACTAGTTATATCAACCTCTCAACAGATAAGCATACAAGCTGTATCCACATTTCAACAGATAAGCATATTAGCTATATCAACACTTTCAAAGATAAGCATATGAGCTGTATCAATACTTTAACTGACAAGCATATTAGCTGTATCAGTGGAGTCCATCCCCTATCTCCTCCCAAACAACATCCGGTTTAGAGGTCCATCCCCTATCTTCCCCTAAACCGTAGAGTACATCCCCTATTTTCTCCTACACACACACAACGTATATACACATAGGTCATATACACAATCCATCAATACATAACGTTAATGTATTCTATCAACCGTTATACTCTATGACATAACCAATTGATTAGTTTTAGTTTGCCTAATCGTCATGCATTGTCTACAACAATCAAAACTACCCTCCACCGGTAGCCCAAGCAATTATTTCTAAACAGATAATAAAAGCTCCAACAGATAAAATATCAATGTTTTCAAAAGTGAACGATTAATAAATCCGACTCCACCATTTTACATTATAATGAGTCAATTTCATTATTTCTAGCTCAATTCCATATAACCACAACAAAGTCATTTATTACACTAATGACCCCGATATACCCAAGCATGGCATATTTATCTTTATTCTCAACATTGACTCCAAGAGCCCAATATTACCAACAACATCAACAAACCCATTTTGAAACCCAAATACAAGTTTATGATTCAAAATTATCAAAACCCTCTTTTCAAAAATATACATTTGAAACCCTAGTTTCCAAAACTCAAAACCATTTATACAAAAACTCAATATCTAGGTTAAACCTCATAAGAGTGAGTAGGAATCCCTACCTCAAATTTCGGAGCTCATGGAAGAAGTTGAAGAAAACCAAAATGCTCCAAACACCAAGATCCACGGATCAAAATGAAGCTCTCGACGATCAACACAACTTTAACAAAGGCCAAAGGAAAGGAAAGCACTCTAACTAGATCAAACCCTAGAGAGAAGGGAGTTTCTAGAGAGAGAGGCTCTCAAAAATGCTTTTGGGAAAGTAAGAGAGAGAGAGAAGGTGTAAAAAGTGATTTTAAAATGCCCAGCTGTCAATTGATATACGACATTCCCGCTCGAGCGGAGAACACAACGCTCGAGCGTAAAGAACAAATAACTAGGTCCGCTCGAGCGCAAGAAGTACCGCTCGAGTGCCAAGATACAAGAATAAAGTACATCCGCTCGAGCGCGAAAACTAGTCCGCTCGAGCGTGGATTTCTCCCTCTCAGAACTTACACCCTAAAAGTACTACCCACTCGAGCGCCAAAAAGACCGCTCGAACGCGACCCGCTCGAGCGCCAAAAACACACCTGCAGAAGTTTTGCAGGGACACAAAATACTGGAAGAGTGTAAACCCCGCTCGAGCGCAAGAAGGCCCGCTCGAGCGGACAACCAAAAACCAAACTCCGCTCGAGCGTAGAATAAGCCGCTCGAGCGCAACACCAAAAACCTGGGCGACTAGAATTGTGACTTAGGCCCAATCAACCTGTAACACACCTGCCCAAAACATTCCCAAAACTCAAACACAAAGAGTAAAGGGCGTAAACAAGATAATTACCACTATCAACTTCATGGAACCGAGTCCGGAATACAACTGAACAGTAAAGGGAAAATCGGGATCGCTATAACACATCCACTTTAGCATTCTCATCTCAGCAACGCTCATTTTATTTACATGTTGTTTCTTAGTTGCCCAATATTTCGTCCCATACAACATCATTGGTCTAATAGCCGTTTTATAAAATTTTTCTTTTAGTATAGTGGATACTTGTTTATTACACAGTACCCCAGACGCACTTCTCTATTTGAGCAACTTTGTCGTAATTCTATGGACTATATCAGCTACAATCTCCCCAGCCGTTGTGATAATCGATCCTAAATAACAAAAATGTTTACTCTTACGTAGTTCTTAGTTTTCAGTCTTCACTTTTCCTCTGTTTCCATTGTTACTATTACAAAAATTACACTCCACGTACTTTATTTTAATTCTGCTTATTGTAAATCCTTTAGATTTAAGTGATTATCTCCAAGTCTCCAACTTAGTGTTAACTTATTCTCTAATCCCATCCACTAACACAATATCATCTACAAAAAGCATACACTATGGCACATCATTCTGAATATTTCTCATCAACTTATCCATAACTAAAATAAAAAGATAAAGACTTAAGGTTGATCCTTGATGTTACCCCACAGTAATTGAAAATTCACTTGTCTCTCCAGCAAGTGATCTAATAGTAGTCACTATACTTTTATACATGTCTCTAATCACATTAATGTAACCTTTTGTCACTCTTTTCTTTTCTAGCACCTACTAGATTATATCCCGAGACACTCTATTATATGCTTTCTCAAGATCGATAAAACCATATGAATGTCTATTTTCTTTTCTTTATACTTTTTCTATTACTCTTCTCAAAAGATAGATCACTTTCATTATTGATCAACCAGGCATAAATCCAAATTGATTCTCTAACACCTCTATGATATCTCGCAATTGACATTCCATCACTCTCTCCCACACTTTCATTATATGACACATCAGCTTGATTCCTCTATAACCGCTGCAATTATAGACATCTCCTTTATTCTTATAGATTGACACTAAAATACTATTCATCCACTTCTCTGGCATTTTCCTAGTCAACAAAATCTTGCTAAATAACCTAGTCAACCAAGCAACTCTCTTCTTACTCAAGCATTTCCAACCTTCAATAGGGATATTATCGGATCCTAAAGCTTTGTTCGATTTCATCTTCTTAAGAGCAATCTCCATTTTAAAGTTTCTAATCCTGCGATAGAATCTGTAGTCTTGGTTTTCCTTATTATTGGTTACTTCCTCCCCTTTTGACATTCCTTCATGTTTTTCATTTAATAACTTCTCAAAAAATAATTCTTCTACCTCTCCTTAATCTCTTCATCTTTCACAAACAGCGTAGAATCCTCACTCTTGATGCACTCAGGGGCGGAGCTATTATGGGGCTAGGGGGGTCACGTGCCCCCCCTGGGTTTTGCAATATATATATATATATTTTTTGTTTTTTTTCAAGCAAACATAAAGAAAATATTTTAAATAAAAATAATTATAAAAAAATTATTTTAAATGTCAATGACATTTTTAAAATAATAATAATAATAATGGTTATTTTGATTGAAAATAAAGTGATTACGATATTATTATCCATAGAAATTTCAATGTAATGGTGATGTTTATCACTATTGACATGCAAATATAATTAATCTTAATGAAAATATAGAATTTATTGAATTATTAGTTACATTTGACATGCAGCGTTCATTCTCTATGTGTTTTTTTTACTATTGATTGGTGATATCACATGTTAATGATGACATAGTATAACTATTATATTGAATTTTTATGCATATTTTGTATAAAAAAAATTACTTTATCATTATATTATTTATTTTAAAACTTTATATCCATGACTTTTTTTAATATTGTCCACGATACACTAATTACAAATAATATTTAGCTTATTTAGTTCTAGTTTTCAGAAAACAGTTTTCAAAAAATTCTATATTTTATTTTCCTTATTTTAATGTTTTCAATAATTTTTTTAATATTTTAAGCAATTTTTTAAAATTTTTAGACACACCTAACATAAATATACCTAAAAAGTATAATATTTGTGAAAAAAATCTTTAAAAAATACACTAAATACCAAAAAATTTAAAAATAATATGAAAATTCAGTACATTTTTCGTATTTTTGTGTATTTATTAATTTTTTTAAAAAATATTTTTTCACAAATATTTTACTATTTTGATATATATCTAAGTAATGTGCATCTAAAAAAGTAAAAAAATTGTTTAAAATTTAAAAAATATTCACTAAAACCAAAAAAATACGAAAAATAAAAAAACTTAGTTTTCAAAAACTAAATTCAGAAAATTAAAACCAAACACACTGATTAATTTTTTTTTAACTTTCTTGAAGTTAATGGTAAAAATTTATGTTAAATATTTTTATAAAAAAATTTAATATTGTAATTAATAAGTGCCCCCTCTACTTTAATTTCCTGGCTCCGCCACTGGATGCACTTAACCTAATTAAAATCTCTTACTTCCCTTTCTCTTATATTAGCAAATTTGTTTATTCTTTTTTCTCCCTTCTTACTATATAATTTAGTGTATAGATCATTATAGGTTTCTTAAACTCTCTCACTACTTTTTTTAGTTCCTTATTAGTCAGTACTTTCTTGACTTACTATATATAAAAAAATTTAAAAAATAATGTCTAATTACACCATTAATGCACATTATTAAAAATTAGGCAAAATCCATTTTACCCTTTATAGTATGATCCAATAGCACTTTACTTTCATGTCTTTTAAAAATAACCAAATACCTCTCATATAATTTTGAACTAAAATATTACAATTACATTTTTCATTCAAACTAACAGAGAGTGTGTTTCACATGTCTATTTTGAGAGTGGAGAAGGAAAAAAAATAGTCAAAATTAAATTTCAATATAAGAAGATGAAACTAACATTGTTTTACCTTTTTCTTTTTTTTATTATCTAAATTTCTAAATTAAACATACATATTATATATATAGAACAAATTAAATTAACATAAATACCTTAATTTATTATTATAAAAATTAATCATCAAACTACTTTAATCTAGTTTTTAAATTTTAATCCAATTTTTTATTTAATAATATTTTAAAATAAACATAAACACACACACACACATATAACAAATTAAATCATAAATGAAATTAAGCACCCTAATTTATAAATAAAATTAAGCACCCTAATTTATTACCATAAAATTACATTATTTAATAATATTTTTCATTAACCATATATATATGAAAAATTAAATCATAAATTCATCTAAATAACTTAATTTATTACCATAAAATCTTAATTGAATTTTTAATTTTTAACCAAATTTATTATTTAATAATATTTTAAATTAAACATGTACATATATATATTAAACAAATTAAGTCATAAATTAGTTGTAATGTCTATATACAGGGCATATATATACATTGATATCATAATATCTAATTAAATTAAAAATTAAGTTCATTAAAAAAAATATTTGGAAAACTCTATTTTCTTAGATTGTTTTTGTATTATGTTTTTAATTTTTGTTGCTTAATCATGGAGATAAATTTATTTATTTATAAAGAGAGCTAAAAATAAAATAAGAAAACATAAATAGTATAATTTTGTTTTTATTATTAACGTTAACAGAGCTAAGGTTGCATTTGAATCCAAAATCAGATGAGAGTATATAGCTATTTATAAAATACGGATGTGAAGTACTATCAAGTCATACCACAAGAAGGTAAAATAAAGTTTATCCTTAAAAATTTAATACATGAAAAATTTTCCAGTATGTAATACATACTGTATACAATCTTAGCACAAAATTATGTATATTTTTATAAATTTATATTAATTTTTTATAAAAATATGTAAATTAAATATAAATTTATAAAATTATGTAAATTTTTTAAATTTATATTTAACTTATATATTTTTGTAAAATTAATTATATAATTTCATGTTAGAGTTGTATATGATGTACATGGAACACGAACCATTTCCCTTTTCACACTATTAACACTGTTAAAATTTGACTTTGATCATCGATTGTAATATATTCGCCAGGGGATTTTTTAATTTTTTTATAGTGTTGTCTATGTCTAGTAACTAAGCCTCTCTGCCGTACTGATGTACATCTGTCTGGACCGTTCCACCACCCATTTCCTATTAATTTCTCTCTCTCTCTCTCCACCCTTATTGTCTTTCTCTAGAAGTTTTTGGTTTTTTTTAATAATGATGCATATATTAATGTCCTAACACATAATGTAACATTATTTATATGATTTTAAGTGTTTATAATTTGTATAATAAATGTAATCAATAATAATATCACAACACTAATTAATACACTAGTATGTATACTAATTGATACATATAGGCTTGGTTTGAGAAGTGGGTTGACTTTTTGGCTTTTTGATTTTTTTGGCTATTTTAGCCTGGGCTAAAAAACTTGGTTTGGGAAGGACTTTTTGACTTTTTTGACTTTTTTTGTGAGAGAAGATTGTAATGATTATAGGTTGGATGTGATGTTTTGTTTGTTATGGCTAAAATAGCCTATTTTGTTTTTTGTAGCTAAAATAGCCAAAAAAGCCTGATAACCAACTTGCCAAATAGAGGCATAATATCATCGCTTTTTTTTTTACCTTGTATTTATAGTATATTCATTTATCTCTCTCTACACACATATAGCCTTCATTTAACATGTCAAACTTTTTTATTTTTTGAATATTTTAGTCAAAAAAATAAAATAAAATAAAATAAATTTTTTAATTTAATAAGACAAAACATTATATCAAATTTACAATCATTTTATTTTTCACTTATAAAAGTAAAAAAAAAGATTATTCTAAAAGAGACTTTTTAACCTTAGAATAAAATAACCAAAAGCCAACCTGCGTCCCAAACGGACCATCATCTCTCTCTAGAATTTTTTGGTGTTTATTTATGGCTAAACTATCAATAGGTCTTAATAATTAAATTTAATTACCATCAGATCCTATTGAAAATAAATCTTAATGAAATTGTAACTAAAAATAAATTTTTTGTGATAATTTTTTATATACATAACTAAAATTGGTAATTAATAAATTTTTTTTATTATAATTTTTATAAATTATCGCTAAAATTTTTGACTTTTTTTATAATAAATTTTTTTTCATAA
Source organism: Camellia japonica (assembly GCA_030407325.1). Taxonomy (NCBI): domain Eukaryota; kingdom Viridiplantae; phylum Streptophyta; class Magnoliopsida; order Ericales; family Theaceae; genus Camellia; species Camellia japonica. The sequence goes on from JAPPVO010000031.1 coordinate 111,402,155, forward strand.
ACAATAAAACCACTTATGAGGACCTAACCGTAAGTATCTATTTATTTATTTATTTATTGATAGCCGTGTTTCGAGGGTCTGCGGCGAGTTTGTCAAACATATATGAAGATAGTTAGGTAGGCGTTGGAAGCTTATCTGTAGGAGAAGCTAGGGCTACGATTTTTGAATTCCTGATTCGCCTATTTAGGTGAAAACTCACTTAATCTTTATCTATTCATGGGTTTCGATGTTTTGTTTTATTTCGATCAGAGTTTCAAATATATATTTTTTATCAAATTGAATTTGGGTGATTGGTTGTTGGTTTGGCCAAATTCTTTTGTTTCTCTTTTGACAAATTCTGTCTGTTTGAGTTTGTTGTTTGATTAAGAGTTGTGTTTTTTTATTTTATTTTTTGCAGTAAGTCGTGGGTTGCTTGGGAGATAACGAATTTTGTAGTTATTATCAGTTCAAAGGTCAGTACAAATCTGTTTTATTGGTTCTTGTAGAGAATTCACTGGTTAATTATTGAATAAGTTATTGATTTCTTATGTTAATTAGCATTTTTCTTTCACTGAAGATCAGAAGAGTTTACTTTGTTGTTGTAGAGAGATTTGGGCATAAATCAGATGAATTTTATGAGGAAGTATTGGGTTTTGGGTGTACAAATGGGAGAGGATTCTAGTATTTGTTGCTTTGGTTGGTAAAAAGTTTGCTTTTTTTTTTTTTTTAATGGAATATCCATTTTCATCTAGAGAAAAGGGTACCGGTTATTGGGCTACTCCAAAAGTTCAGATGGAGGGTGTACCGTTGGATGGTGGTACAAGGCATTCAATTTCGGAGGAATCCTTTAATAATATTGCAGAGCTTGTGAATTTTGATACATATGCTGGATGGTGTTGCAGCCCCTCAACGACGGACCAATTGTTTATGTCTAATGTGTTGTCACCCCTTCAGTCAATGCCCGCAAGTTACATGCCGTTTGATGCATTGAACTTCACTGAACAAAATACTGCTGCATTCGCTGTGTCTGATGGTGATGTTGTGGGGAGTTCTTACAGTGGTGGAGACAAAATGATGTTCCAACATATGAATACCCAATTGGATTTTTTGATGGATTCTGCTGGTGGGGATTACTCTGGTGCTAAAATGGGTAGTGGTTATTTTCAGCAAAATATAGGGAATTGTGGGATCCCTAGGCCACTTTCACAAACGCTTGCAGAGAAGATGCTGAAGGCGTTGTCCTTGTTTAAAGAGTCATCTAGAAGTGGTATTTTGGCCCAAGTTTGGGTTCCAATCAAGCATGGTGATCAGTATATCTTAAGCACTTGTGAGCAACCCTACTTGCTCGATCAGATGCTTGCAGGGTATCGTGAAGTATCAAGGGCATTTACCTTTTCTGCAGAAGAAAAACCAGGTTCTTTTCCCGGGTTACCTGGTCGTGTATTTATTTCAAAAACTCCCGAGTGGACCTCAAATGTGGTGTACTACAACAAGACCGAGTACTTGCGTGTTCAGCATGCAGTTAAGCATGGAGTCCGTGGATCCATTGCTTTACCCATTTTTGAAGATGATCCCCTTGAAACATCATGTTGTGCTGTGCTCGAACTTGTAACCACGAAAGAGAAGCCCGACTTTGATTTGGAGATGGAGACTGTTTGTCATGCTCTCCAGGTTAGTCTTCTTTCCTTGTCTTTACAATGGAAATTCTTCCTTCCATCCTCCTTGGAGTTTAATTTTTCTCTATTTGTGTTGAAACTTTTGAATCGATGATTCAATCACCTGTTTAATTAATGGGACACCGTTTCCCCTCTAAAATTGCATCACATTCTTTCTAGTTAAGGAACAAAACCAGAAGAGGGAAAAAAAAGAAGGTATAAATGCTCATGAAACAGTCACCCCACCAAAACTGGCCAAAGTGGTTTTGAATTCATTTTTGGTGTGTATGGAAATCACATAATGTACTTGAAGTCAAATAGCGTATAGCTGTCATTCCCTTTTTGATTTATGGGGATGCATTGTCATCTTGGTTAAGCTATCTTGGGAAATAAATTATAGCAGAGAATGTGATTTGTTTTCAAGTATCTTTAAACTAGGAAGTGTTGTTTCTCAGTACTAAACATGTCTCCATTTTGCCAATGGGAGTTTGTTTTTGGTATCTAATTGATCTCCATGTATTTAGACAAAGCTCCACAACTTGTCTAGTATTTATATACGCCTCCTTTTGTTTTAGTAGTTTTCCTCAGTTATGGAAATTTTTATGCTTTTAGTCAACTTTTTATCTTGATCTGTGAATCATTAATTCAAGGCTCATGAGGTGCTTTTTCCCAATTTTCATGGCTGCTATTCAAAGGAAAGTATAAAAATATTGATGTTTCTATATATGCCTAGGACGTGAATTTATTTTATAATAAATTTTTATTGCAGAGTTGTTAGTTTTGTCTGAACTCCTAATCCTGAATGTTTTTACAGGCTGTGAATTTAAGAAGCACTACACCTCCTAGGCTTTATCCCCAGGTAATAAATAACAAGATGAATAATGTTTATTTTTTTATTTTTTTTTTCAATTTTTAAAAGCTCGGGAAATATTAATGGTTTTAATTATTTTCTCTTATTTTGGCAGTGCTTGTCTAACAATCAAAGGGCTGCTTTAGCTGAGATAACCGATGTTTTACGAGCTGTATGTCATGCACATAGATTGCCGCTTGCTCTAACGTGGATTCCATGTAGTTACAATCAAAGAGTTGGTGATGAAAATATAAGAGTACGTGTGAGAGAGGGTAAGGCAAGTTTAAATGAGAAATGTATATTATGCATTGAGGATACTGCTTGCTATGTGAACGATGGAGACTTGCAAGGATTTGTGCATGCATGCGCAGAACACTATCTCGAGGAAGCCCAAGGTATAGTCGGAAAAGCTTTGCAATCAAATCACCCGTTTTTCTTCCCTGATGTGAAAGAATATGACATCAGTGAGTATCCACTGGTCCATCATGCGCGCAAGTTTGGGCTGAACGCCGCCGTTGCAATCAGGTTAAGGAGCACGTACACTGGCAATGATGACTATATATTAGAGTTTTTTCTACCCCTAAATATGAAAGGGAGCACGGAACAGCAACTCTTGTTGAACAACCTCTCTGGCACTATGCAAAGGATTTGTAAGAGTTTAAGGACAGTTTCAGATGCTGAATTAGTTGGTGCAGAGGGTTCTAGATTTGCATTTCAAAAGGAGTTGGTCCCCAACTTCCCAACTGAGGCATTTTCAAGGAAAACCACCTCTCGAGAGGCATTATTAGATAGCAGTTTGAATTCTGTTGATCAAATGCCACTTCCACTGGATGGTCTTGATGTATTTGAGTCAAAAACTATTGGATTAGAACCAAATGGTCCCCGTGAACAGGTAAGTGGTACTCTTTCAAACCATATTTCTTTCTTGCATCATCAATGATCTTGTTTAAAATTAAGATATGGAGTTGGTATTTGGAACTTTTATGCATTTTTTTTAACCATGTGCTAGCGGACCGATGATGTCCATTTTCTGCAGATCCCATTGAAGTTATGAGTTTCAAATATAGTTCTGCATGTAAGAAGAATTTTTATGGGAAGTTTTTCATTACTCCCTCCGTCCCAAAATATTAGTCCCTTATTCCATTTTTCATTGTCCCAAAATATTAGTCCCTCTTCAAAAATCAAGTACAAAAATAATATAAATTTCCTATTTTGCCCTTCTTTTAAATTAATAAACAATATAAAAAGTACAATGATGACATTGATATTCCCAAAACATGTACTATCAAAAGGATAATTTTGGAAAATCAACTTTTTTCAAATGCAATAATTGTACTACCAAAAAAAGTTGGATTCCCCAAAAGGGACCATTATTTTGGGACGGAGGGAGTATTTTGTTTTTCATAAAACATCTCATGTTATTGGTGCTTTTTTCCCCATCAACAATGACCTCCCTCTCTCTCTCTCTCTCTCTGACTCTCTGACTGGATTTTACCTACCTTCCTTGAGGCATTAAATCATTGGTACTGTTCCAGATTCCCATCAGAACCCCAAAGGAACAAATTAATTAAGCACAAAAAACTGAACAGAAGAAACCTTATAATCACTTGAAGTACATACACCAAGATTTTGTGCCTCTGTTTGAGAGAAGCTTCACCTTCATGGCAATTCCTGAAAATATGTTTTCTCAGTTCCAAAGATGTAAATTGTTAGAATTAGTTCTGAAGCATTGTGATTAATGATATTATTAAAGCTGTAGACATGCTGAAGTAAGCTGAGTGTTGGTCAATCATGTGGACTTGGCTATTCTGTCAGAACCCCCAGAACAAATAGAAATTCAAATACAATATTGAAAACAACAGTGCAAAATAAATAGGCTGCAAACGGAAAAAAAAACCACTAAAGTATTTTTCCATGGACCAATTCTTTCTTTTTTTTAAGCTCCATTGAAATAAGGAAAACTTCTATATGAAGCAGAAATCAATAGTGTCTATGAAGCATGAGTACGTATGGGAACCGGTACGATACGGGTACGTCGATATAGTAAAATCTAAAAAAAATAGGGTACGGGTACAGCTGGATACGTTTGTAAAAAAAAATATATATATTTTTTTAATTTAGAGTAACACAAAAACTAGTTAAATGACTTAGTTTGTTGAAATCCAACCTACAATTCACATTTAATGCAAAAAAGTAAAAGTATAAACTAAAATTAAATGTCATTATATTAAATAACTTACAAACCATAGTTTAATTTTAAAATCTTGCTGAGAATTAAAATAAATAAATAAATAAAGTCCAATGAAACTAATTTTACCTTTGTATTAAAAGAAAATATTATTTTGACTAAGGTATAGTATGACTTGCGTAAATACTAGATATGTCTGGAGTACAGCAAACATAAAGGAAAAAAAAAAAAAAAATTGGTATGTGTTTCGGGTATTTGGGGCTTGTTTGGTTTGTTTTTGAGAGAGTTGTTTTTGAAAAAAATTTAGGAGAGTTGTTTTAGAAATTTTTTTGGTTTGTTTGGTTGTATATTTTGAGAGAAAATTTTTTTGTGGGAGTTTGGGATGATTTGATATTTTGTTGTAATTGAGTAGATGTGTGTGAGAGAAAAAATGATTGAGAAGGGGAGAGGAGAGAGAAAAAGTGATTGATTGATGTGTAAGAGAGAGAGTGATTTTGAAAATTTTTTGAGAAAAATCTCAAACCAAACAATTTTTTAGAATTTTTTTTCTAAAACTCATCTCTCAAACTCAAAGCAAACATACCCTTGGTATGTATGTAGAAATACCATACGTAGTACGGGTATCTGGTACAGGTACGTCATGTTTGTCGAAGTACACATGCTTCATAGGTTGTTGGTCACCCCCACCCAAATCATAATAGCAAAAGCAAAAAATAGTGTAGGCTTAATAATTCTTTGGTTCTCGCTTATGAGCCTAGGAAAACCTTATTTGTAAATTTATGAAATACCAAGGGTTCCTATTTGTTTGCTTGACAACGGTAATCTTCATTAATCCTTTCGTCTGTGATTCTTATAGACTATTGACAAAGAGATATTATTAAGATCAACGTACAACCATTGGATTGAAGACTTAACATATATTTGGTATTCATGAATACAGTAGTTAATTTTGTTTAAGTTTATTGACAAAGTTATATTACCAGAGTTATGCGAACTGGGGCCTTGCATAATTTTTTAATAAAATTGTACATTCATTCAAACTCAAAATGCGAAAAAGGAAAGGAAAATGTACCAAAATAAAAGACACACACACATCCATTGAGTGCTTCTTACGTATCTAAGAAAATGACATGATTCTTATTGTGAATTATGTCCAGTTTGGTACTTTTTGTTTTGAATATTCACAATGCAACCATTTTGAATAATTTGGGAATTGATTTGTCACACAATTTCTTAATTCTATGTAGACGAGTGGATCAAGGAGACTAACAGAGAAAAGGCGGAGTACAGCAGAGAAGAATGTTAGCTTAAGTGTTCTTCAGCAATACTTTTCTGGGAGTCTTAAGGATGCTGCCAAAAGCATTGGTGGTAAGACCTAATAGTAGCATGCTTTTTGTCTATATATATATTTGTTGACTCATTCAGTTGCTAACTACCATGGGCGTTTGTCAAGCAATAAACATGATCCTATGTAGCCTTCTGTTCAAAGTGCAAATTATCGAGTTTTAAGAGATCTTTCATTTCCAAAAACTCAATTATAAAAAAATAAAATCTGGATAATTTGTGTCTAAAAATAACACTTGATTTTGTTGCTGAATTATTTGCCTCCATTCCTTCCCCAACAATATGATTTGGTCTTGTTTCTGTTCCAATAGTTTTAATGAATTAATTAATTTGTTGGTTGTTTGTAGTTTGCCCTACTACACTGAAGAGGATATGCAGACAACATGGGATCTCAAGATGGCCATCCCGCAAGATAAACAAAGTGAACCGTTCCCTAAAGAAAATACAAACTGTGCTAGACTCTGTTCAGGGGGTTGAAGGAGGACTTAAGTTTGACCCGACCACTGGTGGTCTTGTGGCAGCTGCAGATTTTGATGCAGGGACAAGTAGTAGTATTCTCTTCCCTACCAAAAAACTTTCTGTTCAAAATCCTGAATCACTTACCCAACATGAATCAGCAGCAATATCATCTGTTTGTCCTTCAACCAATCATGCTGACAATTCTGCCATCAAATTGGAAGAGGACCATTTCATCATGGGAGGTGGAAACCAAGTAGGGCCTCCGAGGAGTAGGACAAGAAGTCGATTCATGCCAAACACCAAAAATAATACTAATACTAATTCTAATAATAATAATAATAATAATAATAATAATAATAATAATAATTCTGACACTCTTGTGGGTGAATGTTGTGATGACTCCAAATCAACTGGATTATTATTAGATGCTAGGCCATTGCAGCCACCAGATGAGATGGATACTACTGGAATGAATGGTGGTGATAATGCTGGGATGATGATGATGATGATGATGATGGAAGCTGATGATGATGGGTTAGTCATTGAACATAACCAACCTACCACCTCTTCAGGCATGACTGACTCATCAAGTGGGTCTGGTTCAGGCATGACTGACTCATCGAGCGGGTCTGGTTCAAGGGCGCATGGTAGTTCATCAAGCTCTCCAAGCTTTGGTGAACAACAGGAACACACCAAACTCCAAACAAGTTCAAAAATCACCGTGAAAGCTACTTACAAAGAAGATACAGTGAGGTTCAAATTTGAGCCTTGTGGAGGGTGTCACAAACTATATGATGAGGTTGGGAAGAGGTTCAAATTGCAGACAGGGACATTCCAGCTCAAGTATCTGGATGATGAAGAGGAATGGGTGATGTTAGTAACTGACTCTGATCTGCAAGAGTGTCTTGATATATTGGATTTTGTTGGCACTTGTACTGTGAAATTTCTGGTTCGTGATGCCCCTTGTTCCATGGGCAGCTCTGGTAGTACCAATTGCTTCTTGGCAGGAGTTTCTTAGAAGTTGGTCTATATATATGTAGGTGAAAAACTGGCAACCTTTGTCTATTGTTGTGTTCATTGTGTTTTGTGTTGATTGTTGATGGTGTGCATGGCAGGTGCGGTTACCATGGCTGGCTAGGCAATGACATTCTCTTGAGAGAGGGGCTTGAGTTGTTCATTCATAAGGTAACAATCATGGTGTGACACATCATTATTCGGTTGGTTTAGTTGCCACGTCTCGCATATAATGCTTCAAATTACAATGATGAAAGTTATGATAGGTTGGTTTGAGTTGAAAGGAAATTACTGGAAGGATGGATGTGAGAGTCCACACTTTTGTCAATGTATGTATAAACCTGTAGATGCTAGAAACAGCAATGGAAGTTGTAGTTGTAATGGTGAGGATACATCTTTTTCCTTTTTCTCCTTTTTTGGGGTAAGCCAACATAGTTTCTGAGCATGATCATGCTTTTGAATCTCTGCTTTGCTTTTTAGTACTCTGTTGTATGCTGATGATTCAGATGTATACTCATGGATAATTATTTAGTAATTTTGGAATACCATAGTGTCCACGTGATGTTCTTGATTAATGACATAGTAAAATATTGTACGATTGGGACAATACTGACTGATGTATATTAGTGTGCGAGGCAATTTTACTCGACTACACTTCTTGACCGAGCGTAGGACCGAGCATGATGCCTAGTTGGATGACCAGTCAAAGATGGAGTTCATTGGAGAGGCCCGAGCACAGAGTGGCCAAGTCAAGGTAAAGTTCATGACCGGTTGTGGCCTACAACGCCTTAGTCCAAGGCACATGAAAGTCTAAATAAGAATCCATAATCATATAGAATAAATGTAATAGTAATTTAGTCATTAATAAACCAAAACCCAATCCAGTGATAGCTGTGTGCAAGCATGACATGTGTGGGCGCACGTGTTCTTTGGGGTGTGTGCCATCTATGGATGCACTAGTGCGGAATTTCATGCCTTTGGGCTTGCTTGTGACCTAGGTAAGCAACTCCTTTGACAATTGCTGGAGGGGGCCTAAGGAAGAGCAACGTGTGCAAGTGGTGGCACATGACATGACTTTCAATCGTAATTGAAGTACATACAAGTGGAAATCTAACTTCCACGATTGAGGAACATAATCTATAGCTCTTATTTTAAGGTAGTGTTGGGTTCACTAGAATGAAACGGAATGGAATAATCATTCCATTAAAATATTCATTCTTCTGTTTGGTTGATAATAATAATAATAATAATACATTACAAATGGAATCAATATTCACTATTTTAAGGGAATGGTCATTCCATATGAGAGTCTAAGGAATAATCATTTCATTTCATTCCAATTTATTCCAGTGAACCAACATTAAAAGAGCATAGCTTGCACCTAAGTCTTACTGCTGCTAGCTGCATAGAGGCTTGCACCGACTTAAGTGCTCTTGTTATCCACCCCAGCCAACAAGTGTGTTCACTGTGTTTATGGTTGCAAACTGCTTGAGAGGTACTAGAGTTTGTGCTCTTCTTCATCAAACCACTCTGGTCAAAACTGATAAATGTCATTTCTTATCCAAAGGTGACACAGTAGTGAGGGTTGCTAAGCAATGAATCCGTGAAATCCGTAATCCGATTCAATCTAGTCCAATCCAGTAGGTTTGGATTAGTTTTTTGAATCCGTGGTTCGGTTCCGGATTGAAAAATTAAAAATCCGTAATTCACGGATTGTTTTTGGATTGGAACCGATCTGGACCGTATACAAATAGTCTATATTTTTATTATACACCCTCTTGCATAGTATCTTCTCTTATTTCATATAAAATTTAAATCCAAACCTAAACTTGCATAGTATCTTCTTTTATTACTTTTGTTTGCTAGTTTTTAGTATTAATTTGTAATGGTCTAAATATTTATGGTGGAACTAATTTTCTTATGGTTGTTTAAATTCTAGAATAGTTTGTCGCTATTATGAAAAGACATGTTATTATTGTGAAACTAATATGGTGCTATATTTATATTTTTATGAAATTGAAATGTTATATATATATTTTTGTTATTTAATTATGTAAATCCGTGGTCCTAAATCGATCCAATCCGTGTTTAAATGGATTGGTTCCACGATTTAAACGGATTGGATTGATTCTAATTTTTTAGAATCCGTAGATAACAGATTGGTCCTGGTTTTACTCCAATTCGGTCAAATCCGGACCATGTTTACCCCTACTTTTTTTTTTTTTTTTTTTTTTGGTGGCACTTTCAAGATGCCAACCAATTGACAATAACGTTACACTTATCATCTTTTATACAATGTATATCATTTTATAAAGCATAATCACAAATATTAAATATTAATGAAACTCATGTGTGACCCAATGATCATAATTGTGTCACATAAGACAGTATATCAAAAATAATATAAAAAGATAATAAATGCAACATTATTGACCAAATAGAGAATAAGTTTCTTTTATTTCTCTTCTAATTGCCTCTTCATGTAATCACATCACATGCATTGATTCCATATAGAAAACTGTGTAAAAATGGGGTTCAGTTTGATCTTGTCTTGGAACACAGTTGTGGATTAAGTAAATTAATGAATAGTCTTCTAGAAGATCCACGGATCTTGGTTTCTGATTTTGGGGCCGAAATTATGTGCAACTCTTAATCGAGATTTTTTTTTAAAAATGTACAAAATAGAATATCATTTTCTATCAATATAAAAAAAGTGAATAATATTATTACTAAATATTTTCTGCCAACAGTTTAGTACAAAATATACATGTACAGTTGACAATATTCTTTTGTTTATACTAACTCAAACAAAATAATAGCGAATGTTATATATATATACATATATGTTATATATTCCTATATAATAAAATAAGCATCTCAAGTTGTACTCCATACTTTTTTATAATATAAATAAGAGGATAATTCATTTAAGTAAGTGTTGGCAGCACATTTTTTTTTTTTTTTTTTGTCGATTGTGATCTGTTAATTATGGTCAAATATGATTTTGTGAGTTTTGTGGATAGCACTAAATTCTATAAGATTTTATGTCGATAGAAAAGCTAATGTGACATGACAAATGTACCAATGATGTGGCATGGTGGCGTGGCTTTTAAGGAGTTAAATACAAGCCCAAAGGCCAAGGAATTCAACTCCTACAATCAGTTGGAAGTCAGGTGCTAGAATCAAAGGAACAAAACAAAGTTACAACATCAAATATGCAAAATGGTTCCTACGAAGAAGGAATTAGGTAGGTGGTCAAACATGAATACATATGATGTTGAGGAAATCCTGGCCTGTTGAAGGAAACCATGTATTTAGATTACCTCTCTTTCTCTCTCTCACATAGCTGGGCCTATAAATATATCAAGAGCGATGCAAACAAAGGACATCCAACACAACTCACACATCGTGATATTATAGCTTCTAGTTAGGAGTAATCAACTTAACAATTCTAGGAGTAGATCAATGATAGCTTCTTCCAACCCATTTTTCTGTCGATCAGTGTATTTTTCAATTCTTTATTCTTGTTTGAAGTTCATGTAGCTTGTAGAAAGTGACATTTTACTTGATTAATACAAATTTAGTTCTTTTTTCTCATATTTCTTCTTTATTTAATTACCTCCAAAAAAGTCCTTAAATTGTTTAAGGCATAGAACTCAACCACAAGTTTGATCTTTTGTATTTATGTAAGAATTAATTTTAGTCTGTTGATTAATCACTGTCGATTAGGTTTTAACCAAATTTTTGCTAACATAAATTGGCACACCTAGTGAGACATTTTCTAATTTGGTGTAATGGCGATAAAAGAAGTAGGTTGATCCATATGGAATCATGCCTTTAATAGGTATGTTTACATCTTGTGGCACCCATGGATGCAAACTCGTAATGGAGTGGTAGTGTTCCCATAGATACAAATTATCAGTGGAATGCCTCATATTCCATATTTAAAAATTGTCAATGTTATAGCGGTAGTTCTACCGCTTATTGCCAACATAATGATGTGACAAATGATATGGTAAAAATGATTTGGCATTGTAAGGATGAAATTTATTAGTGCAGGAGTAATATTTGGCCCTACAAGGAGAAATTAATTTTCTTTATCAGAAAAGCTTTGAAATAACTTCATCATCTCCGTATTATAAAGAGATTTAAATTACTTTCATCAAAAAAATTATCAACTTAAAGACCAAATTTACCAAATTGACAAAGAAATTTGACATTTGAGGTAGAAATTAGAAAGTTTAATGGCTAATAAAACATTAAGGTATGAAAATAATGTGGCTCATAGGGTTTATACATATATTTTTAAAGAGCCAATCATTCATGAAGAGCTAAGGTATGTGGCTCGAAGGGTTAGCATACTAAGTCATGAAGATAATATGACTAGAGAATTTTCGTAGGCGATTAATGGCTATAATTAAAAAACAGCCCCTTCTCTCATATTGAAAATTCATCATAAAATAATGGTGAAAATATACTTGGGGGGCATGATTTTTTGCCAAACATGGCAAAGAGTGACAAGCCATTAATGGCTAAAAAGAAGAACCCCTTCTCTTAAAAGATGTTAAAAATTCATCACAAAATGATTTTGAAGATTCACTTGGGGGGATAATTTTAAGTCAAATATGGCTAAAAATTATGAATGTGGGGGGGTATGATTTTAAACCAAAGATGGCTACAAATTCTGAACGTGGGAGGCAAGATTTCAAGCCAAAGATGGCTAAAAATTATGAACAACCCACGTTCGTTGAGTGTGATTTTTTTTGATATTGTTCAAATTTTTTATATCGTTCAATTATGTGAGTATTGGAATCCAACATCCACTTTGGATTTGTAGATCACACCAAAAATTAATTTTCATGACATGGTTTGAAAAACAACAATGATTGAAAAATGTTATATGTAATGAATTCTCTTTAATTAGACAAAATGTGACTAATAAAAAATTGTTTTATTTAAAAATAAGGGATGTGGCTCTCTGCTATGTCATTCGACAGAACCAAAGATGGGATGTTCGCCAAATGACAGTGATAAATTGAAAATTACTATGGGTGTAATAAAACTCTTCCAGAATTACTTACCCAAAAAAAATGACTCTTCCAAAATTCGCATGATCTCATTCTTAAAGACTTGGGAGGCATTGTTTGAACCATAAAATATTTTCTGTCGATTATAAGATGCCTTATACATTATTCAATTGGATTTCATGTATCTTGAATTTATTTAAATGAGTGGGACATTGTTCACACTATAATTTAATTTTTCTGTCGATTGTAACCTATCAATTATGGCCAAATCACCCCTAAGAATACTGGACTTGGACTCAGAAGAACCAGAATCTGATTTTGACTCCACAGACTCTGTGGAATCAGATTCTGGCTCACTACCCGACTCAGAACTACTAGACAAGTAACCCTCCTCCAGCTGCTAGACGAGAGATGGTGCTTCAGATGCATCCAAAATGTTGCTACAAGGGTTCACACCCGATTGGTCCCCGATCATGGAGATGGTCAGGTTATCTCCCAAGCTCTCTGAGTTGGCCAGAAGATCTGACAGGAGACATGCCAGTGTTGTGTGGACTCGCCTTTTTTCGCACCTCGCCTTTCAGAAAGGGTTGAAAAGAAGGCCTCACAGTTCGGAGTTCTGCGGTTCTGAATCTAGTCTCACAAGTGCAATGTGAAACTGATAAACACCAAAGAGTCCAAATCCGGCAAATCTTTTTGAAAATTGATTTTAAATCAAATAATGCCAAAATTGGATTGCTTTTTCAGATACAAAGTCGCCACCTAAATATTTTATTTTTGGGGAAATTTAGGAAACCCAGACTCGTACCAAAGGCCATGTGTCCATCATCACTAAAGTTGCCTCGGCTCAGGAACTTAGGTACGAGAGGGGAAGGTCCTGAAATGAGCACCCCTGCTCGCCCGATCAAAGATCAGCCTGTACTAATCATGATATGATGTTTTATAAACATTATGTGTTCTTATTCCGGTTATTAGACTAGTTTTACTATGTGACGCACACAAGTAAGTATAGACTAGTCGCAAGACTTGGAACAATTCAACTCATGTTTGTTTGTGAAAATGGTTTGAATTTGCCACCTTTAAGTGGGCATAAAAATGCAAATTTGCCACCAAACATAGTGGGCTTAAAACATGATTTGCCACAACAAAGTGAGCTTAAAATGCACATTTATTGAATTGTTCCAATTCAAACAACAACCTTTATCCATAGGCATTCAAACAATTTAGCATTTAAGCACATAGCCTCATGGCAAGCATGCTAAACATGGCAATATGACAATCACACTCATGCAAGTATGCTAAAGCATAAAACTCACCGAGTACTCCGAGCCAAAACAAAAACTAGTTAGAAAGATGCATGATCCTAACTATACAAGATGCCTAATGCAACACATGTAATAATGCAATTAAAAGGCTTGGCTACTAATATGGCATATGAATCAATTTGAACAACATGCGATAAAACACGTATTCAAAGAAGTATCGAAAGTGCAATGTAGTTTGAATGATGCGCCGAGCCTCGGTGCATGCAAGACAAATGAATGGATACAAACATGCAAGCATAAGGTATGCTAATTGAAAATGTCTTTAATCTAACCATCGAAAGCGATTAAATAAAAGAGAGAAAGACGTGGGGTTGGAAGACATATACACACGCACGCACACTTATTACAACATTACTCCCTCGCGAAGGAAGGTCCGAATGAATAAGTGCTAAGCTAATCTAAGCTAAGCTAATCAAACTAATCTAATTTAAACTAATTAGACTAATTATTACAAATCAAATGAATAACTAGACTAATTAACTAACTATTACAACACTTTAATCAACTAGTAAACTAATCATGCAAGGCATTAAACTATACTACCACTGCTCCGCCTCGGGAAGTGGAAGATGCATGCGCTCGATTTTCCCCTCGAAAAGACCTTCGTTATGCTCTCGAGAGGCTCTGTTTGCAGGGTTGAGCACACTTCGGAATCTTTCTGCTTCACCTTACTAAATCTCTGTTGAGGATTATATCAGTGGCCTGCTGGCCATGGATGGCTGCTGCCGGCCCTCTGTCGGCCAAAGATGTGCACTGTTGGCCAGAAAGGAAGCCTTACCGGCCATTGATGAGGCACTGCCGGCCACTGATGCTCTAGGTCACCATACTGTGACAGGGCACCAAACAGAGCAAAATGAAGGTTTTTTCCGAGGGTTTGTTTGTACTGTACCCCTCATTATCATCTCAAAACCTCAAAAGAGTGGCACACTTGGATCCAAAACCACCAATCAAGCAATTTCATTGCATGATGGCCAAAGATTCAAGTTGTACAATTTCGATAAATGCACAAATAAGACTCGAATGACCACCACCCTATCATGCATGATCAAGGGCAAAGGAGACTAAGGAAAATGACACATTTCATCACTTTTGAGTATGAAATGTCCCATTTTCCTTGTGTTCGAATTAACGTCCAATTCGAACACATGCAATGCAACACGAAAGATGCCTGTCTTGCTTTTTTTACTTGCCATTTTTTGTTTACACATTTTAGTTACCGATTCATCATTTAATCGATTAAGTCCAAAAGTGAGTATCCTCTAATGGAAGGATGGTTCAAACCACGAGTTGCTTTGGGCATGAAAGAGGTATTACACTGTTGGTAATGAACGCCCAAGGGGATTAAACCATTAGGTGCAACACCTTAATTTCACACTTAGGCAAACAAGTGGTTTGAAACCACTTTCAAAGCAAACAAAAGGGTGAAGAATGGAGGGAGATTGCAGAGATTTGAAGTGCTGAAATGAAGTGCAAAACAACACTAAAACATGCTTTCAACTCAAAAGAATGATGATTAAAGCATTAAAAACATCAAGCTAGTGAAGGAATTAACTCTACAACTATGCAATACAAGCATCAACTGAACTAACCAGCCCAAAACAGAGCCAAAACAGGTTAAAATAGAGCCTAAAACATGCTGGACTTAAGCGAAGTTAAGCTAGAAAAACATGCTAACACATGAAGCTAGCTAGGCATACAAACAAGACATAAGGAGGGAGGCTAACCCCTCCAATTTTGGACTTCAAAACAAAGTTCTTGCTACTGAAAAACCTCTGAAATTCAGTGGTTAAAAGGCCTAAAAAATTTATTTTGAAAGTGGTGAAAAGATGTCACAAAAGCTTAACAAGTTAAGAAGCAAAAAGGGTGGACAACCCCCTTAACACAAAATAGCCTCAAACCACCATTTTTAGGTCATGAAAATAGAGGTTTTTACAGTTGAAAACTAGGGAGCACATTGAGGATATTGAACATTGTGCCACCGTACACTGAGCATTAAATAGAGGAATAGGGGAGCACATTGAGGCTCGGCCGTGGCCATTTGGGGCCGACCATGCTTTTTTGGCGAGAAACACTGTTCTGGGCAAGAATCCACCAGCTGTCTATTTTTGAAGATATTTTCGACCTATTTTGCTCCAATTTTATAAATACGAGGCTTTGTCTCTGTTTTGAGGGTTGGAAAATTTTTCAAAGAGCCTAATACACCCTTAAGAGCTCCTTCTTCTTTTGCAAGTTATCTTTGAGCAAGATTATCATCCTTACACTATATCTATACACCATATACAACCTTAGAGCAAAGCCTTAGAGTCTTTGTTGAGGCTTGAGAATCATAATTCAAACTTGAGAGTGCTTTTGGATTGAGTTTGGTTTACAACAAGAGCTTGTTCTCTTCAAGAGGTATAAGCTTACCACCTTTCTCGTTGCTTTCATTTCAGTCTTGTTCTATCTCTTTCTTATGTTTTTACACTGTTTTGGATCCATTTCAAGTGTTGGAATTTGGGGTTGAATAGCTACCAAAGGTAGAAATGATTAATACCCTTTCTTACACCTTATTTTATAGCTCTTACCCTTTGTTCTTGCACTCTTTTTTTTTGGTTTTCAAACTAATTTTCAGAGTTTAAAAGGGCTGAAAAACATGGTTTAAAAGTCTCAAAAGTTGAGGGGTTAGCCACCTCTCCTTGGTTTTGCTTACTAGTTTTGTATCTCTTGCTTTTGTCTATCTTTTTATGCTCTTTAAACACACTTTTAGCTACTGTTTTTTCCCCCCCATGTTTTGGGGCTATTTAGGGTTGTTTTAAATTATTTAACAAGTTTATGCTTTGAGTACTTTGCTTGTAATGTTGTACGTTCTGATGACTTCGGGTGTTTAGGCCTTAGACACTGAGTCATTCGAGTTGATAGCCTTCTTTACCTTCCTTTCATGTAAAGAGTCTCATTTTTACTAATCAATCTCGTATAATCTTTTCTGCTCCCTCTCTCCTTTCTTGTTTTTCTTTGTTTGAGAGTTGTTTCGAGAGATTGATTGTTATTCGAGGCATGAGAAAAATACCCTATGCTCAATGGCTTAATCTCTTCGGAGGTTCATTGTCAAGGCATAGCCTCTCTTTCATGTTAAGGATCACTTCTCGTTTGACATTTCTCTTCAATTAGTGGACTTAACTATTACTTTGGACAAAATGATTAAGTAATGGAAAGGTAAATTAAAAAAGGCTAATAAAAGCGACTTAAAATCGATCAAACCGACATAAAGAAGATTACTAGAATTGGTTGGATTCGGCCAGACGTTATGCCGAGTCCATCGCTTCAAGAGTTGTCACATATTGATTCATGGTATTTTGACGAAACTTGAGACGTGTCTATCTTCCTCTTTGAGCCTCCATGATGAGAGAGAGAGGTGGTCATTTTCATTGCATTTATTAATTGTTTTGTCCAAATTGTGTTCGAAATCGTCAAGAAGAAATTGGTTTCGTCATCTTTGAAGTTCCACCTTGTTGCTTGGGTTTTTTACACTTGAGGTAGGGATTTTCTTAGAGTTATATATATATATTTGCAAGATCTAGATAATTTTCGAAAACCTTTTTTGTTAGTTTTGAAATTTGATTGTTGGCTCAAGAAGATGAGAGATTTTTGAAAGTGGGTTTATCCCTTATTCTTTTAAAATGATCCTTTATGGGTTTTATCTTCATTGATTGAAGAAAATATATTTTTGGAAAGATTTCTTCAAATGATTTTGGAGGTGTATGGTTGTGGTGAGAAAACCTAGAAATTGGGGATTTTTAAAAGATGTTGAAAATCCATGGATGAGGTTGTCGTATTTATTTTGTGTGTCAAAATAAATGGATGTTTAAAAATTTTCTTGTTTATATATATAGAAATGATGAGTTTCATGAAATATGAGAATTGTTGATTTTGAAAATTGTTGTTCAAAAAGTTGATGTAGTCATGAAGAGACTAAATTGTTGAAAATGCAGGAAATGTGAGAGTGTTGCTACTCTTGGTCAGACATACATGAATGTATGGTTATTTTTGTGAAATCGTAACGAAAATGAGAAGTGGAAATTTTGATCACAATGGATATATTGTGTAGAAGTATTGAAAATGAGAGAAATATTGCATTACATTGATAATTGTTGCATTGACATATCAATTCATTTGATTATGTTATGTTTTGAAAACTTTTGCATTGAGAAGAGAATGTTGAGAAATAAATTTTTATGGAATTATTTTGGGGTAAATAAGTTGGTAAGTCCAGACAAGTGGTATAGATGAAATTGATTAAGTTGGCCTGAGTGTCCGGGGTGAAAGATCGAAAATACGCGCAGATGGGGTACCACTTCCCTTCCGGTGAGAGACCGGTAAAGTGGGGTTTGGTAGTGCTAGTGTGCTTACTTGCAAACATCGACCTAGGGATTACCAGAGTCGTATTTACCACCCATTGAACTAAATTAAGAAATGTTGAATTGTTGAAATTTCAAGATATCATTGAGCATGATGTATTTTCAAAAGATAAAGATGTGATTTATTTTCAAAAAGGCATAGCATGGCATGTGCATTTCATCTCTTGAGACTTGTGTAAAATGTATATACTTTGTTAAGAATTTCCTACTGGGCTTTATACACCCTATGGAATTTTTATGTAGAAAAAGATGTGGTGATTCCGCCTAACTAAGGGCGTGGAAATGTGTGTTGAGAGTACAAGACTCTTGTTTTGCTGTGACTCTGTTTGTAAGCCAAAAGTTATATTTGTGTGGGTTCAGGTAACCATTTTGTGTAACCAGGCTTAATGTCACGGCTTTGGCTGTTTCTAAACTATCCGTGTAGCACTTAGACAATCTCAAGTCTTACTTGATGATACTAAGTCAGCCTAACTCACAAAACTTGAAAGAAAGAGAAGTTAAAAGAACACAAGAGAATTTGAGAGAATGCCTTATATTCACTTGAGAGAAAACTTTACAATTCTTAGATGGATTGGAGCAAATGAGCTCCTCTTCTATTTATAGGCTCCCTAAAAGCTTTCTAGAATTCTCAAGAAAACATCATGTAAAAGCTTCCCATGGAAGCCTTCTTTACAAGCTACAAGAATGTTCTAGAATGCCTTCTAGAACTATCTATACAAATATCTAATTATATGTACAAGTGTATAGGTTCTTGAATTTGCTAAGTCATTCTAGAATTCTTCATAGTCTTCATATGTGCTAGGGTTTCTAGGGAGTTCTAGATTTTTCTATTAACCTCACTCCCTTACATGCTCCCTTCTAGATATTTTGGAGAATTTTGTAAGGATGTGACATTAAGCCTTGGAAACTTGTAAACCCCTTGAGGGTATTTATTTTATTTCGTGTTGGATTGAATATTCGCATGGGAACTATTTTGTATGAGTCTCATGATTATGGGTACGTTTGGGAAGTGGGTTGGCTTTTTGGCTTTTTTGGCTATTTTAGCCTGGGGCTAAAAAGCCTGGTTTGGGAAGGATTTTTTGACTTTTTTGGCTTTTTGGCTTTTTGGTGAGGTGTCATATTGTTAAAAGACCAAATTGCCCATTTCCATTTTCTTTATTTTTTAATTTGGGTTCGCATTTGGCATTATTTCCGTTTTTTTTCTTTTTTTTTTTTTTTTTTTTTTCAATTTTGGCTTTTTGCTGAAATCAAAATTTTTTGGTATGTTTTTTTTTTTTTTCGGTATTTTTTTTACAATTTTGTTAAAAGACCAAATTGCCCTTTTTTAATTTTTTTATAGTTTTTTTCTTATTTTCGGTTTTGATTTGCCGTTTTTAGCTTTTTATTATTATTTTTTTGGGGCTTTGGATTTGGGTATTTTGCATAATTTTTTTTTATTTGTTTATGTTGGCATATTTTGGTCAAATATTTATTTATTTTTATTTTTATTTTCGAGGGTGTATTTGGCGTATTTTTTTTGAATTTATGTTTTTGTCATTTTTATTTTTTTATACATCAATTAGGTCTTATTCTTTAATTTACGTTTTTTTCCTTATTTATTTTTATTGGTATACAATAATATTTTTTATGTGTTTCATTTATTTATAAATTACGTGGCGAATGGTAATTTATGTTTTCATATTTTTTAAAATTTTTTTTTTCAATGAAGCGTATTTTTGTCGTTAATTTTTTTTACTTTACGATATTCTCATTTTTTTATTCACCCACATTAATTTGTTTTTATATTTGAAAAATAGATTTTCATGTGTTTTATTTACTTGTAAATTACATGCCACATGGTAATTTCTGGTTTTTTTTTTCCTTTTTGGATGAGGTGTATTTTTATTTTTTTATTTTTTTGAATTTACGTTTTTTTTAATTTTTTAAATATTCTTAAATATTTTAGAATGACACGTATTTTTTTTTAAATACAGCCTGTATTTTAATTTTCTTTTTTTTTTTTGCAATTGGTTTTTTCATGTGTTTTTTATTTTTATTTTTTGTTCATTTTCTGTGAAATGATAAAAAGTGAGGTTTTATTTTATTGTCCTGTGTATTTTAAATAATTTAATTTTAAATATTTAATTTAATTTAATTTAATTTAATTTTTTATTTTAATTTTAATTTTATTTTAAATATTTAAATAATGTAAATAATCTAAAAAATTTCATAAGCAAAAATTTAAAATAGATTTCCGGAAATTTAACTTGTAAAAATTTAAATAATTTAAATATGTAAAAAATTATTTTAACAAAAAAATTTAAATAATTTAAATATTCAAAAAATTTAAATAATTTAACATGTTAATATTTTAAATTTAAAAACAACTCTACACTCAAATCGTAACCAAACACATAAAATAAAACTCAAGTAATAAATTATTTTTAAAACTCATAACTAAACACATAACTTGAAACTCTACACTACTTTCACAACTTTACACTCAAATCATAACCAAATACATAAAATAAAAAAATTGAAATATTGAAAACTATTTTTATAAAATAGAGTTTGAATTTATTTTTATAAAATATTTTAACAAAAACAAAAAAATGTTTTTACTTTTTTTTTCAACTTTGTTTTTTCTGGAAAAATGTGTTTTTTTTGAAATTTTTTTTTTTTTTTTATTTTGCTGTGCCGCATGCCCCTCTTCATGAGGGGTAGTTCCGTAAATTCTCCTTACCATTTCTTGGCGCCAAGCAACTGTGGAGCTTTTGGCATTTTGTGGCGAAATTAGCCTCTTTTGGCATTTAGTGGGCTAAAATAGCCCAACACCACTTCCCAAACGTCCTCTATGTAATGCAAGTATTGGGAATTCATTCTGATTTTCCTTCAAGGAGCTGTGATTGTTGCATTATTATTATGTTGAAAATTTGGGGCGTTACACAATCTTCCTATCACACTTTTCATATATGAACAACAATGAATGTTCATATGATGAACATGTTCTAGAGGAGTAAATGACCAGATGGCCTTTCTTAAAAACTCTGACTGTCATTCAAAATTGCTTTTCTTAGAAAAATATTTTTTATTCTATTTTATTAGCATTTCAAAACCAACTTGTCGGCTATGTCCTTACCTCAGTGATGGTTGAAGACAAATCAGTCGGTGGTTGGTACATAGGATCATTTAAAAAATAGATAACCTTGAAACATATATAAGGTCCTTTATGAAGTAAACCCTTGAAGATCTATTCTAAAAATATTAAATATCAATTGTGCATCAATAGGATCACAAACATTTATGAAAACTTAGTATAAGTCGATGAATATTGACATTTTTTATGAAGACAACAATGATATGTTGATTCCCACAATACCTAAAGAAGGTAGATTCAACTTATGAACAAATGAATTATCTTGAGGATACTTTCAAGATTTCAATTTCAGAAAGATAATATTGTTTTTGGAAGTACTTATAAATTTCTTGTAAAGGCTTATTGAATTTAATACTTAGGCCTCATTTGACAAGTAATTGTTTTAGTCTAAAAGTCAAAAAATTATTAAAAAAATCAAAAAGTTTATAAAGATTTTATTTTCTCTCTACTTTTTACACATCTTTTCGTAAAAAGCCAAAAAGCTACCCTAAACATACTAATTTTTTTTACCTCATATTTTAGTCAAAAAACCAAGAAATTACTAAAATAGCCTATTCCCAAACGAGGCCTTAATAGAACGTGAACAAAAGAGAACAAATCTCATAGAATATATTATCAGAAAAGATTCAAAAGAACAAAAGACTTGAAACAATACTTTTTGATTGTTCATGATCTATAAAATATCATCAACCTTTACATATATGTACAACGGTCACCGCTCACCATCCTAGTGGATGGGGAAAAAAACAAAGAATATATTAGAATCTAGGTTCTCTATTTGTTCCAACTAAATACAGTAGCTTTGCAAACTTCTCCCCATATGGATGCATTTTATCATGGCACACACCTAAACATTAGAATTAAATTGCAGTTTCTCTAGGTGACGTTTTCTATACCTTACAGATGCACATTTTCCGGCCTATGGAACAGATACTTGTGAGCACAAATCTAAAAATTACAGTGAGATTTTGTTCACACTCCAAGGAACATTACCAGTATAGTCCTGAAGCAAGGTGATAAAATAGACTTGTGCTGCAGAGCAGGTAAGAGTGCTGCAGGTAGGCGTTGAGCAAGCCAAGGGATTGCAAGTAGAAACACACAGTACTGCTCAGCAGCATAATGCCCATCCAAGTCACTGAGGTCATTTAAGTTTGCAGTTTGAATGGGACGTAAAGCTAAAGTTAGTGCAGTTGCAGTAATCAAGAATCGATCATCAGTCGGGCTAGAACGATTCATTTGCAAAGAAAAAGGAGCATCCAATTTTTCAGTGTAGCTTATAACATGATTGTAAAGTCCACTTTTCTTACTCCCCATAAACTGAATCAAATCCTTCACTGCTATGTCTGCATCCTGAAGTTTATCATCAGCAATGCTTTTCCAACCCTTCAGATCAGTCAAGACAATGGCAAAACGCATTGCTAGAGATGTAAGAGCAACAATATCTTGACTCGCTTGGTGGGAGTTGTCACATTTTCCAAGAATAAATAAGCATAGAGAAATGAGCCTTTGTGCTTGATAAATCCATACCCTTCTTTCTTCTACTGTACCTATTGCCAAAGAGCAGAAATTTTTCTGTGGGTCTGCAAATCAAGGACAATAAGAAGATCGGTACATTTGCAGTTTAATCATCTGCATATATTAAGCAGACAATTTGAGAAAATATACCAGAAAGAATATCCAACGTCTTTTGGCAATTACATTTAATATAAATGACGCTATAAGCAGGAAAATGACAATATTGATAATCACCCAAGGAAAATATCATGTCAACATAATTACCTAAGAAACTACGGCAAAGTGTTAAGTACCCATACAAGTGATTGGACTTCACAAATCACAACAGGAACAGAGAAAATAACCTGAAACACTAAGGTAGTGTTTGGTTCACTAGAATGGAGTGAAATGGAATTATCATTCTATTAAAATATTCATTCCCATGTTTGATTGACTAAAAAAAATAATAATAAATATATTACAAATGAAATCATTATTCACCATTGTAAGATAATGATCATTTCATAGGAAAGCTTAAGGAATGATCATTTCATTTCATTCTATTCCATCTCATTCCAGTAAACCAAATAGAGCATAAGTATAACGTCAACAATTGAAAAGGTAGAATAATGGTGTACCCGTTGAGTTCATGCTTTCCAATAAAATTCTGAAGCAAGTCCGCATACAATATATATCTCCAGTTTGTATCTTCTGACAACTTAATCAAGAAATCAAGTAATTAAGAGAGAAAAAGACGATAATCAAATCCAAAGAAACAAACCCAGATTCATTTATAAACAGTTAAGGTTTAACACTTCGGGGAACTAAATTCAGATAATTGAAGCTTATATATATAACATGTATTGTATAGATATACACAAGCAGCGATAGAGGAGAGAGAGAACCTGGGTTTTTCTGGGTTCGTCCATGTAGGTCAAGGAGGACTACCAAACAAAGGTCTTGTTGTAGTTGTGAGCTTGCTTGAGGTTTGGGCTGATGAGATTAATAAATGTGGGTATATATATCAATTTGTCAAAAACTTGATAATTCTATGCAGAGTGAGTGTGAAGAAAAGAACAATTAGGCTTGGTTTGGGAATTGAGTTGGTTTTTTGGCTTTTTGATTTTTTTTGGCTATTTTAACATGGGTCAAAAAGTTTGATTTGGGAAGAGCTTTTTGACTTTTTGACTATTTTGGTTTTTTTTTTTTTTTTTTGTGAAAGAAAAGTGTAATGATTATGGGTTGGATGTGATATTTTGTTTTTTGTGGTTAAAATAACCTATTTTGTCATTGTGATGATCGTTCCATCCATTATTGCGCTTGTTTGGTAAGTTCCATAAATGTCCATAATTTTATAAAAAATGTTGGAAATTTTAAAAATTCTATTAAAATTTTACCAAATGTTTTATATGGGTGTGGGACCCACATGAGACCACATTGTGTGGGTTTCACAGTTATGTGAGACATTTTGTAGAAATTTTGGAGTTTCTAGCATTACTCTAATTTTATTTTTGTATTTTTGTATTTTTTTTTGTTGGAGGGTGAATTATAAATACACTTTTTTTAAATTTGTTTAAAATATAAATTATTTTTTGTGATTTAAAAAATTACAAATATTTTTTTAGCAGATTTTTTTTTTATTTAACAAAATTAATTTAAAAATAAATTTTATAATTATTCTCTTATGTAATATAAAATTACTTAAATTATTAATTGAAACATATTACTAACATCATTAAAAATTGTTAATTAATTTGACAATTTATTAATAAAGGGAACGATTTGTTATGAAATTATAAATTTCAAGGGTGAATTGATTTTAGAGGTTAATTAAACTTCAAGAATGTATTTATAATCAATAATGCTTGAGACAACCACTAGTGATGTGGCAGTGGAGGGGGCTCACTGCTTGTGTCTTGTCTTGTTTTTTTTTTTTTTTTTTTTTAGTGCTTGCCAACTCATAAGTTGTGCTTTAGAGCACCACTTTTAGTGGGATGTACCATTACCGTTTAACTAAAGTAGTCTATTTTATCTTATGTAGCTATTTTAGTCCTAATGGAGCATCTCAAACCAGCTCTAATTAGTGTCAAATATTTTTATAAAAAATAGATATTATTTATTTTTGAGCACTTCGTTTAGGAAGTGGGTTGACTTTTTGACTATTGTAACCTGAGGCTAAAAAATTTCATTTGAGATGAACTTTTTTGCTTTTTTGACTTTTGTAAAAAAAAGAATGTAATGATTATGGGTTGGATGTGATGTTTTATCTTATTAGGCTAAAAAGCCTATTTTGTCTTTTTGTGACTAAAATAGTCATAAACCCAACTCAACCCAACCCAACTTGCCAAACAAAGGCCATGTCAGAAATCTATGGTGATTATTTGGTTGAGTACCGTGACGCGGTGTTTATGGTGGTATGATTAGGATTGGTTTGGGATGCGGAGTAGTTTTTTGGTTTTTTAACTTTTTGATTATTTTAGTTTGGAATTAAAAATTCTCGTTCCGGATAGGTTTTTTGAATTTTTTGACTTTTTTGAAAGAAAAAATAAAATGATTATGGTTTGAATGTGACATTTTATTTTATTTAGTTAAAAAACCTATTTCTGTCTTTTTGTGACTATTTTAGCTCAAAAGTTCTATTTTAGCTTATGTCAAACAAAAACTTAATAAATAATGTAACAGCAATGCTAGGTATCATGAAAAACCTTTCATGAAAATAATTATGAAAGTTTTGTGACTCTTGGATTATACTTAGAATAAAACACCACACACTAATCAAGGTAATCCAAAGATTATAAATTTTTCATAATCATTTTCATGAAAAATTTTTCATGATCTCTAACTTTTCCCATAATGTAAATCAAGGTAATCTAAGGGTTACAAATCTTTCATGATCATTTTTATGAAAAAATTTTCATGATCCCTAACATTTTCCTAATTATTTATGTTAAGTGATTAAGACATATAAAAAAAGCTAATAAATGATAATTGGGGGAAAAGGGTGCCTGATGTACGGTAAAATGGCACAATTTTGGTGCGCTTTGTTTTTCTTCTTTTTTTTTTAATATAATTTTTCCTTTATTTTTTCTTTTTTATTGGTGTGTGTGTTGCTATTGGTTAGTTTTTGGTTTGAGCACATCTGTCAAAATTACATTACTTTAAGAAAAATTAACAAAAGTAATAAGGGAAAATTATTAAAAAAAATTTCAAAATTTGGTCTTTATAACAAAATAAATTATAAATTATAAATTAGGAAAAATTATTGATAAATCCTATTTAGAAGTGTTTTAGCCCAAGAAGTCCATGAAGGAATTTTTTAACCCATTTAGTCCCATGTATGTATAGTTTTATTTCATAAAGTCCTTTTTCTTGATTTACACTATTTTCTTGGACACTTATGCCCTTATATTTAATTTTGATACCCTTATAAATATTTTTTGAACGGTTAGCAATTTATGATGTGAACATTCATATTTTAAAATTGACATTGGTAGGAATGTAAAATTGGCCCGTGGACGGCCCGAAACCCGTCAGCCAGCCGAGGCGGGCCCAGCCCGTTGACAATGTGAATATTCACATTGACATGTTAACATTCACATTAATAGGAGTGTAAAATTGGTCCGTGTCCCGTGGCGGCGCGAAACCCGCCCGCAGTTCATGGACGGCCCGGGGCGGGCCCGGTCCGGGCCGTTGACAATGTGAATATTCACGTTGACATGTTAACATTCACATTGATAAGAGTATAAAAATTGGTCCGCGGCCCATGGGCGGCCAAAAGCGCGCCCGCGGCCCGGGGCGGGCCCGGCCCGACCCGGCCCGTTGACAATGTGAATATTCACATTGACATGTTAACATTCACATTGATAAGAGTATAAAATTGGCCAGCGTCTGTGGGCGGCCAAAAGCCTGCCTGTGGCCCGGGCCGGGCCCGACCCGGCCCGTTGACAATGTGAATATTCACATTGACATGTTAACATTCACATTGATAGGAGTGTAAAATTAGCCCGCACCCCGTGGCTGCCCGAAACCCGCCCATGGCCCGTGGGCGGGCCCGACCCGTTGACAATGTGAATATTCACATTGACATGTTAATATTCACATTGATAAGAGTATAAAATTGGCCCGCGCCCCGTGGCTACCCAAAACCCGCCCACGGCCCGTGGGCAACCCGAGGCGGGCCCGGCCCGACCTGTTGACAATGTAAATATTCACATTGACATGTTAACATTCACATTGATAAGAGTATAAAATTAGCCCGCGCCCCATGGCTGCCCGAAACCCTCCCACGGCCCGTGGGCGGCTCGGGGCGGGCCCGACCCGGCCTGTTGACAATGTGAATATTCACATTGACATGTTAACATTCACATTGATAAGAGTATAAAATTGGCTCGCGGCCCATGGGCGGCCAAAAGCGCGCCCGCGGCCCGGGGCGGGCCCGACCCGGCTCGTTGACAATGTGAATATTCACATTAACATGTTAACATTCACATTGATAAGAGTGTAAAATTGGCCCGCAGCCCGTGGGCGGCCCGAAGCCCGACCGCAGCCCAAGGCGGGCTTGGCCCGACCCGTGGCAATGTGAATATTCACATTGACATGTTAACATTAACATTGATAGGAGTGTAAAATTTGTCCTCTGCTCGAAGCTCGCCCTCGGCCCGGGGTAAGCCCGGCTCGGCCCGTTGACAATGTGAATATTCACATTGACATGTTAACATGCACATTGATAGGAATGTAGAATTGGCCCGCGGCCCGTGGGCTACTCGAAGCCTGCCTACGGCCCGGGGCCGGCTCGTTTGGGTCCGGGCCCAAGCATGTCCGAGACCCTAGGCTAGGGCCTAGGCCATCACTTTGAAGCCCGGCTCGGCCCGGCCCATCGGCCCGCTTAAGGCTCAGTCAAGGCTCGGTCTGAGGCCCAGCCCACCTGAGGCACAATGTCTTTTTTTGTGGAAAATAATAAAATTTTGGTAGAAAAAATGAAAAAGAATTAAAAAAAAATGGCCAGGCCCGCCCAAGCCCGGCCTAAGCTCGAGCCTAGGCCCAGGCCCACCGGTCCGACCCGAGGCTGTCGTCTTCGGGCCGCGGGCCAATTTTACACTCCTATCAATGTGAATATTAATATGTCAATGTGAATATTCACATTGTCACGGGCCGGGCCGGGCCCGTCCTGGGCAATGGGGGGGCTTCGGGCCTCCCACGGGCCGCGGGCTAATTTTACACTCTTATCAATGTGAATGTTAATATGTCAATGTGAATATTCACATTGTCACGGGTCGGGCCGGGCTCGCCCCGGGCTTCGGGCCGCCCATGGGACGCGAGTCAATTTTACACTCTTATCAATGTGAATGTTAACATATCAATGTGAATATTCACATTGTCACGGGCCGGGCCAGGCTCGCCCCGGGCAACGGGCGGGCTTCGGGCCTCCAACGGACCGCGGGCTAATTTTACACTCCTATCAATGTGAATGTTAATATGTCAATGTGAATATTTACATTGTCACGGGCCGGGCCGGCCCCGCCCCGGGCCGCCCACGGGCTTCGGGCCGCCCACGGGCCGCGGGCCAATTTTACAGTCTTATCAATATGAATGTTAATATGTCAATATGAATATTCACATTGTCACGGGCCGGACCGGGCTCGCCCCGGGCCGCGGGCTAATTTTACACTCCTATCAATGTGAATGTTAACATGTCAATGTGAATATTCACATTGTACATGGGCCGGGCCCCTACACATTGACGATATGAACATTCACATTGACGGTGTGAACATTCACATTAGGGTATTTTGGTAATTATGTCACCCATAGGACTTATTGAAACATAAGAAAATAATATGAATTAAATAGAACATAAGTAGATCCATTAGGGGTATTTTGGTAATTATGTCACCCATAGGACTTATTGAAACATAAGAAAATAATATGAACTAAATAGAACATAAGTAGATGAAAAGAGTATTTTGGTCTTCTTATCTCAAATAGGACCTAATGGAATAGTCAAAAAGAATATGGGTTGAATGGAACATAAGTAATTAAAGATGGATTTATGAAAAAAGCTCCCTATAAATTATAAATTTTATTAATTTAAATTTAAATTTTTTTATTTGTTTTGAATTTAAACTATTGACCTTTTTACGTTAGGTAAATTGACAGAAAATGATATTTTAGACATTTTATGTATATCTATATTGAGTTTAATGACTAAAATTATAAAATAAAATAATATAATTGTGAGTTTTAACTAACAAAAATAGATGAATGGTTTGAGATTAAAAACAAATCAAATTTTAAAATTTAAATTGATAAAATTAAAAACTCATAATTTATTTTATTACAACAATCACTCTCTGAGATTTTTTTTATTATAATTTCTTCAAATAATAATAATAATAATAATAATAATAATAATAACAACAACAATAATATTGTACTTCTTCAGACAAATCAATAAAAAAAAATCATAAAACCCTTAAAAAATTACTGTTAAATTTACTTGCAACGATGTATATTATTACATATTATTTATTGATTTTTCGAAAAATCAACCAATATACTGTAATAAATATCAATGTCAAATAAAATATAATTAGTCTCATTTAATTTTTAAAAACATTAAAAATATAATACTCAGTAAATAATAAATTTCAACTCGTGTGAATTTTCAAAAATAAAATAAAAAATATGCCAGCAGATATTTCTCCTTACTTCAATAAATGCCTATGAAGATTTGTATGGTTTTATTTTGTTTTGTTTCAAACCAAAGATGAAAAAAAAAAAAAAAATGAAGAAGAAGAAGAAGAAACCGTGTCGTTTTGCACGCACAACACACCCTGTTGTGCTCTAAGCACAAAAAGTATCCTTTGTCCGATAATTGGTGAGAGAGTATAATCACGTGATACTCTAAAACTATTGTATAATATTTTTTGAGATCTATTAAGTTATAAATAATTTTAGGTACCCACCCTTAACATTTTCAAATTTATCCCAAATGAGATTGTGTGGTTGTGATTGAATTTAAGTGGTTAAAAATCTATGTCTAGAATAAATCTAAACTACAATATGAAAATTCTGAATAATTTATAAATTCATAAGGGTAGGTTTGTAATATTACTATTAAGTTATTAAGCCAATACGATATTATTTGTGCAAAAAGACATGTTATATATTTAAAAGGGCGAATTACTCTAACGGTCTTTATAATTTGAGGTTTGTATCACTTTGATTCATGACCTTTTGTACGGGGAGCAAATATTCCGGTCTGCAGTGAATCAAGCCTTAATTCGAACTGACACCAAACTGCAGATCACCAACCAAGGATTGGCCGATCGAAAGCAAGAAATGACCATAGCCATTCAGTTGGTTCCCTCATTTAAGAATAGGAAGTCTGTTGTAAAAGAACAATTAAGGCATTGTAATGATTTTTGGTCCAATTTATGGCAGAATGTATTTAACTCTTTATGAAGAAAAACAAATTCTGATTTATCATTTGAGTATTTTTGTGTTTTTTTGCTTGACATTTATTCTACTCATTGTGTTTCCCAAATAGTTGGAAAATAAGGCTTCAAATATCTGCCATTGATCTTTTTGGGATGTATGTATCCATTCAAATTTCTCAAATGGTATGCCCCAAAAGGCAGGACTCTATGAATTTGATATGGTCCTTCCCAGTTAAATGACCATTTACCAAACTTATGGCTTTTAATTCGTATTGGGAGTATTGTCTTCCATACTAAATCACCTTCATCAAAGCCAATGTATTTGACTTTCTTATTGTAATTTTTAGCTGCTTTCTTCTTTTGCAAGAGAATACTGTTTAATGCCAGAATTCTGGCTTCATCTATGCCTTCTAATTCCAAGCACATACTCTGATGGTATTGCTCAGGATTTAGCTGGTCTTGGCATCTTACCCTCAAAGATTTAACATTAATTTCCACAGGTAAACACTGCATCATGCCCATACACCAAGGCATAAGGAGTAACTCCTGTGCTTGACCTTGGGGAAGTTCTATAAGCCCACAATACATCCAATAATAAGTTATGCCAATCCCTAGGATTGTCTTCCACAACCTTTTGTATTCCTTTCTTCAAGGACTTATTGGATGATTCAGCTTGACCATTGGCTTGTGCATAATAGGGGGTAGAATTAACAAAGCTAATTCCAAATTCTGCCACAAAGGACTTCACCATTTTCCCATCGAATGTAGTCCCATTATCAACAGTTATAATTTGTGGGATGCCAAATCTATGGATTAAATCCTTGATGAATCCAATGACCTCAGTCTGGTCTACAGCCTTGTATGGCTTAGCTTCGACCCACTTAGTGAAATAATCAGTGGCTACTAAAATGAAACAATGATGCTTCGAAGAGAATGGGTGTATTTTCCCCATCATATCCATGGCCCATCCTCTAAATGGCCAAGGCTTCACCACTACATGCAGGTCAGTTATGGGCACATGCCTTAATGTGCCATGCTTTTGACATGCTTGGCAGCCTTTTGCATACTCTATGCAATCTTTAAGGATAGTTGGTCAATAGTAGGAATGCCTTCGAAGCAACCACCTCATCTTCACACCAGGCTGATGAGCACCACAGATGCCTTCATGAATCTCAGCCACAGCTGTTAATGCTTCTTTTGGGCCCAAACATTCCAACAATAAACCATCTCCCCCCCTTTTGTAGAGAGCATTGCCGTATATGATGTATTGCATGGATTGCAACTTAATTTTCCTGCTGGCCTTCGAGGATGGACCAGCCAAGTACTGTATTATTGGATGCCTCCAATCTTGTTCCTGTAAGTCATTATGATTGACTTCCAGGACCACATTCCTTTTATTTAAGGGTGGTATAGATTTCTGGTATGTTGTTTGGTTTATGTCCCTTTGAGTATTATCCCTCCTCTTGAAATTCGAAGCTTTCTGAGCCACATCATTAGCTCTATTATTCAAGAATCTTGGGACATAAGTTACATTTGCTATTTGAAATTGAGAAAGCAAATGTAATGCAACAACATAGTATGGCAACATGCTTATACTCTGACATTTGAAAATCCCTTTCACTTGGTTAACCACCAATTGAGAATCTCCAAATATGTCAACTATATGAACTTGTAGTCCAATAAGAATTTCCAATCCCACTATTAAGGCCTCATATTCAGCTTGATTGTTAGAACAAGTACTTTCATCCACTCTGAAACCATGTGTGGTTTTTATTCCTTGTGGTGACTTAATCACTACACCAATTTCAGTTAGACCATTGGCTTTTGATCCATCGAACCACATTTGCCATGGCTTAACACTAGCCATACCGAGTTCCATTATCTCTTGGCTTTCTGTTTGAGATGGATGATCTGCCAAAAAATTGGCTAAAACTTGTCCTTTCACTGCCCTTTGGGGAACATATTCTAAATGAAATTCTGATAAGGCTAATATCCATTTGCCAATTCTTCCCCTCAACAGAGGTCTAGATAACATATACTTAACCAAATCTGTGGTTGCAATTATCAAGACAGTTGTAGGCAAAATATAGTATCTTAATTTCATTGCAGCAAAATACAATGCAAGGCACAGCTTTTCTACAGATGAATATTTACATTCAGAAGAATTTAAAAACCTACTAAGGTAATAAACAGCTTGCTCCTTGCCTTCTTCATTGTCTTGGGCTAAGAAAGCTCCCAATGAATCTTCTGCTGCAGCTATGTACAACTTCAAGGGCTTGTCACCCTTTGGTGGCATCAGCACTGGAGGGTTGGCCAAGTAGGCTTTGATACCTTCGAAAGCAATTTGATGCTCTGCTGTCCACACAAATTCCTCTTCATCTTTCAACCTTAATAAGGAAGAAAATACTTTAGTTTTCCCTGCAGTGTTAGAAATGAATCTTCGAAGAAAATTAACTTGTCCAAGGAACTTTTGTAATTCTTTCTTACTTGATGGAGGTCTGGCTTCAATGATGGCTTTGGCTTTATTCTGATCAATCTGTATTCCTTTCTTGTGTACCACATAGCCCAAGAAGTTTCCAGATGATACTCCAAAAGCACACTTAAGAGGATTGAACTTCAATTTGAACTTTCTCATTCTTTCAAAGGTTGCTTCTAAGTGAAACAGATGCTCCTCCATGGATTGGGATTTAACTACAATGTCATCAATATAACACTCTAAATACCCTCCAATGAGGTCATGAAAGATAGTGTTCATAGCCCTCTGATATGTAGCCCCAGCATTCTTTAGGCCAAATGGCATTTTAACCCATTCGAAGGTCCCAATATTCCCAGGACATCTGAATGCTATCTTGTGAACATCCTCCTCTACAATGCAGATTTGGTTAAAACCAGAGTGCCCATCCATCATTGATAAAATTTGATGTCCTGCTGAACTGTCTACCAACAAGTCTACTATAGGCATAGGATACTCATCTTTTGGAGTTGCTAGATTCAAGTTTCTGAAATCAATGCATATCCTCATTTTACCATTCTTTTTGACCACAGGCACAATATTGGATAGGCACTCAACATACCTGGCTGTCCTAATAAAGCTTGCCTTGAGTAGTCTAAGAATTTCTTCCTTAACTTTCTGAATCACTTATGGACTCATTCTTCTTGGCTTTTGCTTGTATGGCTTGAAATTAGGCCTCATAGGGAGCCTATGTTCTACTAATGATCTCTCCAATCCTGGTAGTTCATTACAAGACCATGCAAAGCAATCTTTATACTTCTTCAAAACAACCAACAACTGGTCCCTGTCCAGAGCATTCAAACAAGCACTTATACAGGTGGGCTGTTGTATAGAACCTTCCCCTAAATTTACTTCTTCTAAGGGGTCTAGAATCTGATAACTTACTGAAGCTTCTTCTTTGATCCCCTCTGGCTTCGAAACAATTTTCTTACTTTGTTCTGCTCCCAGTTCTTTAATTCAACATCCTTACCCTCCTCCTCATAAACAAAATCTGTCCATAAGGCCTCTTCCTCCTGTATCTCCTGGACTTTTGTTTCAATGTCCAATGCACAGTATTTGTCAAGGGCCAAAACTTGGCTTGTTGCTGCTCCTGTTTGCAGCCAATCATCATGGCTTCTTTCCCTTGCTCTTGTACTCTCTGGACTATTGACTTTACATCCAATACTGAGAACTTAATTAGAGCCAAAGACTTGGCTTCTTGGACTTCATTTCTTTGCCTACAACCAGGCATCATTGTCATCCTTAACGACAACCTCCTCATCAGCACTCTCCTGGACTAAGTGCTTCAGGTGTGTCACTTCCTCATCAGCCGTTACTTCGGCTGAGCCATCAGGTTTCCTTAGTATACTGAGTGGTGTCACTCCCTCAATATACAGTTTGGCCTCTGCAAAGTCTGCACAGGCTATGAAGGGTTGAGGATCTGCATCAATTTCCTCTGTCTCCCCATTGCCCAAGGCCATCATTATTTTCTGATGCAAAGAGGAAGGCACACATTTGTTAGTGTGGATCCAATCTCTACCAAGTAAAGCATTGTACTTAGCATTGCTGTCGATGACGAAGAATGCTGTCATGCAATCTCTGGTTCCCACACTCAGGTTGATGGGCAGAATTCCCTGAGCCATCTGCTTGTCTCCAGCGAAACCAGCAATGGTTGTGCTGGTTGGGATTAACCTGGGATTCCTTTTCCCTAGTTTCTTCAAGGAAGATTTCGGTAGTAAGTTCACCGCTGCCCCATTATCTATCAAGACTCGGTTTAATTGTATCCCATCGAAGAAAGCCTTGATATACAAAGGCTTGACATGCTGTGTCATAGAGTTTGAGGGATACTCAAAAGGATACGAAAGGTTAATGCTCACTTCTTCTTCACTCTCATATTCAGTTTCCATTGGAGTAGCCATTCCGGAATCATCTTGCACCATACTCACTTGTGAGTCTTCACTAGAGACTGGAATTGGGTCAATTTCTTGCCCTTCTTGGTTCTCATCTCCAGCTTGGAATTCATGCGGTAGTATGTGTACCATATTTACTGATACTGGAGGGAACGAGCCAAATTGGATGGCTGGCTGTGTCTGTTTCTCCTCTTGGCTACCTTGTTCAGCCACTCAGAAGCATCCTCCATGCTGTATTCTGGCACTTCATTCCTAACAGATTCTTTCGAATGGTCCTTTCCGACTGGCTTTTCAACCAAAAATGTTTGTTCGGCTATGAAGGCTTCAAACATTTCTTCTTCAACCATTTCTTTCTTTTGGCCTAAGCCAACTTCTTTCTCTGCCTCGCTATCACTTTCCATCAATGCCTTCTCCAATCCTGCTAGACTAGATTTCTCTCTGGCTTTTAGTTCAGAATGAACTTTGGCCAACTGTTCTCTACTACAACCCATTTTGCTTTGTGGAGTTGGTTTTGGAATATGGTATGACTTTGGATTCTTCTTTCCTTCTGTCTGGACCAATGAAGAGCTCTCTCCACTCTTTTTCAAGTCTTGCTGGTACTGAGTGTACCTGTGCTGAATTTTCCTCCTTTGTGATCTAGAAATTACAGGGACCATGTCTGGTTCCTTTGTTTTTGGGTGCTTAAGCAACACCCAATTGTTGTGAGCCACTAAAGGAGGTTTGACTATCCTGCCTTGGTTTCGAATTACCTCTCTTTGAGTAAACACTTCCCTAGGTTTGTTTTGCATCACAAACCAATCTGGGACCCCAAGTACCCACGAACTTACTGACCCAACTGTTGAACTGCTCCTTTCCTCCTTCGAAGCTACCTTCGAAGCTGTCTGTGAAGGCCACTGCTTGGCCTTGACTTCATGCTTTGGGCCTAACTCAGGCCTTCGATGAAGGTGTTCACTTTCTGTCCTGCGTGAAATTGATCTATGAGGCCAATCCCTGGCTTTGATCCCATAAACTGAACCCTTCTCCAGTCTCCTTTCAGAATGACTGCTCTCCATCCTGTAATAATTAGGTGATCTGGATTCATACAAAGGCCTCTTGCCTTTAAAATGCATTCTATCGGCCGTTGGTTCAACCATCAATGGCTGCTGCCTAACACCAGATGGATATGCCCTTTTATTGTAAGCATTGGTTGGTTTAGGACGTCTTTGCACATCCTTGTAGTACTGCTTCCCATCAATTGGAAGCCCCTTCAACCACTTGTAACTTAGTCTGCACCTGGGACACATCCTTTGCATTACAGCTGCTTCTAAGGAATCGTCATCCAGTGCTTCCTTATCAGAATCTTCCCCCTGGTGTGAGAAATCTTGTCCAATAGCTGGTAGATTTCCAGTGTCTCTCTTGGTAGCTGTCTGGTTGGCCACATGCATCTGCACATTGACTTCTTCCAATTCTTTCAAAGACAGGTTCTG
Organism: Camellia japonica; assembly: GCA_030407325.1. Classification (NCBI taxonomy): domain Eukaryota; kingdom Viridiplantae; phylum Streptophyta; class Magnoliopsida; order Ericales; family Theaceae; genus Camellia; species Camellia japonica. Next base: position 111,438,323 of record JAPPVO010000031.1, read on the forward strand.
AAGGTCTGGCACAATGACATTGGCTGCTGCCTCCCCAATTTCTGGGAATGGATTACTGTCGATTCCCATGGCCTTTTCTGCTTTGGCTGGGAATTTCAAACTTCCCTTCCGAATTTGTTCTTGGATCCTGTCTCGAAAAACAATACAGTTCTTAGTCGAGTGAGACCAAGAATTATGCCATTTACAATATACTTTTCCTTTAAGTTCATCAGGAGATGGAATTTTGACTCCTTTTGGTAACTTAAGGAAGTTGGCTGCAAGCAAATGATCAAAAATGTCATCTGCCTTAGTTAAATCGAAAGAGTATTTCCTGTGAAGGTCTTTCTTTTTAAACTGTTGGTCAATTGTTGTATCTTTATGAATTAATGCTTCACAGATTACAGGTTCTTTCCCCACAATCTCTGCTGCATCGATCTCATAATTAGGATCTCTATAATATGTCTTATACGATGCATTATTTCGATCTTGTTCTTCCTCTAATAATGCTTCGTATCTAGACACCTTATAGGTGAGTTCTACTAAGTCTCTGAACTCAGTCGAGTCAAACTTCTTTCGAAGCCTAAACTCTAGACCATTTTGAGCCAATCTCACGAATTCTGGCTCTGGTAAGATGACTCTACATTTATTTCGAGCCCTTTTAAATCTGGTAATGAACTGAGTGGCCTTCTCATCAGGCCTTTGACTTAATCTTGCCAAATCTGCCATGGAAACCTCTGGCTCTGATTGGAAGAATTGGGCATGAAATGCCTCTTCCATTTGTTGCCAAGTCTGGATAGAGCCAGGTGTAAGGTTAATATACCATATAAATGCTCCCCCAGTTAGGGAATTTGGGAATAACCTTAACTTCATATAATCATTATTAGTAAATTCGCCGCATTGAGCAGCAAACCTAGCAATATGCTCTACTGTTGATTGGTTTCCATTCCCATAAAAAAGGGCAAAGTCTGGTATCCTGAAACCTCTTGGGTATTCATGTACCCTGTCTACCCATTCTGGATACGGTTTCCTGTACACTGGAGTCTGGACCCCCCGAGCCATTGGTCCACACATCTCTCTAACAATGTCAGCAATTTGGTCCCTAGGGACCATATTTTGTGCCTGCTGAACCACTACTGGAGGGGCAAACACAGGATTTGGTGGGCAAACTTGTGCCTGTGGTCCTCTTGGTCCATAAGGTGGTACATTTGGGATTGGTTGTCCCTGTGGTACAGGTTGCTGTTGGGGGTGTGGGTAACCCCTTTGAGCCTGTCCTGCGAAAGGACCTGCGAAAGGTGCTGGAACTGGTGTTGTATCTCTTCCATTTGTAGGAAAACCTTCCAACCCCCCCGGTATAAATTCGAATAAGGGATTAGTGAACCCCCTTGTGCCAGGTATGGCTTCGAACATAGGATTTGGAACCATTCTTATGCCATTTTCTTGTACTGGGCCAGATCCGCCAAATTGCATGGCTTCACTGTTAAGTACTGAGGCATTTTGACCTGGTATAGGCCTCGGAATAGGTTCGTACCAAGACTGAGGTGATGGTCTCTCATAGTTCTGATTACTAGTTTGACCATTAGAATGTCCATTAACTTGCATAGGCTGTTTATCTCTAGCCAATCTTTGCTGAGGGACATTTGAAATTTCCTCGATGTGTCTTGCACTTGTTGGTTGGTAGTTATTCATTCGATCTAAAAAGGATGTTGCCCACCTTTCCATCGTGTTCATTAATTGCTACCCCATAGCATCTACTAAGCCGCCCCATGGATTTATTGGCTGAGTAGATGGAACAGTGGATGGTCCAATTCCTTGGTCTCGTCCAATATTATGAGCATATGGTACTTGTTCTGAAGTGCTGGTCTGTTCGACCATAGGTTCTGATAAAATAGGAGCTTCCACAGGACGTGTTATCACATTGTCCTCTGGATTAGGTATCTCTACCTCTCCTTCCACGCCTTCTTCCAAGCGTTCATTTTCTCCTTGTCTTCTACGTCTAGCCATTTTAAATGTAGTCCCACCGGGCGTGCCAAAAATATATGTTGGTTTTTGGCTTTCGAAGGTTATTTTGGTAATTGCGAGCGTGCCAGCAAGGATCAATTAGTCCTCACAGAAAATTAATTGCCAACCAATTATCAGACGATTGTGTTTTAGTTCTTTCAGCCTCAATGAAGAGGACTTTTACTGGTGGCTTGACTTAGGAGAATTAAACAGATAATAATGAATTGAAGAACAATCGAAGTATTTCATTAAGATGAAAAGACTTACAATGATCCAAACTCAGCCTCGTAGAGGTTTACAGCAAATCTACTTGGAACTACTCCTATGAAACGAAGTGCAGTGCAGGAATTTTAAAGTACAGTAATGTAAAGAACTGTAAATGTAAGACTGTAAATGTAAAACTGGAAAGGAAAATAAGTATAAAGGACTGGTTTTTTGGATCTGAGTCTGGGGGTTTTTTCTGGGGCCTTCTCTACTATTTATACTGCTCAAGGGTGACCATCGAATTGCACTTCCAACCGTCGAACTGCTCCTCCATGATCATCGATCATGTTGCCCCAATATTAGCTCCATTACGCCATTACTTGCAGTTAAGCTTCCCTCCTAAATTTGAATCTGAAATGCGAGTAACCGTTGAAGCCACGTCACTTTGTATTCCTTTGTTGATCCGCTGCTACTCAGATCTCTTAATAACCAATACTAACTGCCACGTGTACGATCAGGATCGAGGACCTGAATAGTCTTCCTATATTACCCTTATTTCGCCACGCTTCGAATTGTAATTGACTTGTACAAAATATGTAGCCAACAGAGTCAAAAATAACCAATCTGGAGGATAGTCTTGATGATCGTGAGGTGCACGAGGTAATGCAATGTGTTGCGAATGATAGATCCAATCTACGAACACCGAGTAACATTCAATCGGGGAAAGTGAGTGGTTTTGGTAACGTGACGAGTGGCGAAAGTGCATAGCAGTCTGCGTGTCCTGCAAGCCGAACGAAAGATGTTGGCATCCCCGCATTAGAAATTGTTGAAGACGAAGTTGGGGTTGAAGATTTGACGGTTGACTTTGCCGATGTGTATGTACGTTCGATTGTGTCAGGTGTGGAGGGTAGCTACAGTCCCCGTAACATGCAGTCAGTGAGTAGCGGAAATGTAAATGTTGGCGCAGTTGTCGTTGGCATACAAGCTGGTTGGGAAGACACAACTGCTGCAACAAGTACTGGGCCGAAAATGACATCACTGGTTAAACGGGAGAAAAACAAACCAAGACGGGAATTTAGGTTGTCTAACTACGAATATCCCGACATATTTGGGCAACAAAAAGTGAGTGACAATGTGAGGCTTGGTAAATCGTTTAAGCCCGGAGTGATTTACAATGTTGAGGACGTTGAGGTGGAGCGTAAAACCTAGCATGGTTTTGGTATAAATAGGAGTCACACTGTGTGGAACATGTTGAAGGATGACGATAGGCAACTACTAGAGAGAATGTATAGTTTAGAGGGTGACGAGTAGGTTGTTCATATAGAATGTTGTACTAATTTACGTTTAGAAGTTCTAAATGTTGTATTATGGTGGTTGATAAATTTGATTTATGATCTGCAGGTTAATAGTTTGGGACGGTGGACACAATGGAATACAAGTGCATTTCACAGACATCAAAGACTTGGTGCAACAGAACTCCATCTATGGGAATGTAAGCTAGTCTCATATAATTTAACGTTGAAGAGTTGTAAATATTTTAAAACCCCTTATACACATGTAAACATTGTTCCAATCGTATCGTGGTTGATGTGGTTGTCACGAAATGCAATTTGTGACCAAAAACTCCACAGACAGAGTGCATTACAAGTTCATCGACACACATATATGGTGAATGCAGATATGTGGTATATGACGGATGTCACATACATGGTATTATACACATATATGACATATGTATTTAATAACACACTGTTACAAATATGTAGAATGCATGCACTTCGACATGATGTTAACAAAAAATTAGTAGCACATAGTGTATAGAAATTCACAAATTGTTATTACTAGTGCACTGGAATATTTATGGGCAACAATAGTGTAGCTAATCGATGCGTACGCTGCCATGTTGACAGAAATGCATAAGATGGTGTCGGGGAGAGCAGAATATGTGGGCGCAACATACATTTATAGTAGTGTGTGTTCGGTATGTAAAACAACTATTGATTGTTTACACAGAATTTTAAATTTATTTTTGTTGAATGAAATTTGATAGGACTGGGTTGGTTGTGAACAATTGTGCAGGATATGATGCAGAGCAGTAGCACTATGTCACAAACGAAATACTTGAACGTACACATAAAGGCAGTGCGAGGTTCCAGATACACACTTTTCCCTATTTACAATGCCAACCATTGGACAATCATGGTACACGATTTAGAAAGCGGGAATTGGAAAATTACAACTCTATGAAGCCAAGACGTGGGGTGCGTGATGAGTATTACAATGAGGCATTAAAAGTTATAAGTATAGCAAAACCAATGGTAGTTTGTATATGAATGTTTGACAAATTGTAATGGTGGTGCAATGGTAGTTTATCAAACTAAGTTTGTATGTACATGCTTGACGAATTGTAATTTTGGAAGCTTTCATATTGCCCCATACTCAGCTAAACTAACTTGTGAACGATGAATAGAAACAATGGGTGGCCGACCACCACAACAAATTCGTGAAACCAAGAGTTACAATTGAGGGCATTGGGGTAGATGTTTATGATGGCAGTTTTCTATTTGTTGTGGATTGCCCGCAACAAGTCCCAGAGTCATAAGTAATGTTTATATTACATTGAGTTCATTGATTTGATGATGTATTGAGTAAGTGACGTGGGAACTATCATCTGTGAATGCAGGTCGGATTGTGGGATTTTCGTGTGTTTCATTATCAGGCAGTACATTCGTAGGGCAGAAATCGATACAACCATGGACGGTCTCACACCCACTGGGTTATGTGTTGCGATGGTGGACATGTTCTTGAGTGACCCAGAAAGAGGACTCCGTGCGAGGACATTGTAAGAGGTGTTCACCATACTCATATTAGAAGCTGCAACAACCTAAGTAGGGTGGTTTATTTTTGAAGTTTTATCGATGTACATAATTGTTTTGTTAATGTGCGAAAACAGAATGTTAGGAGGAAAATAGGCGGTCAGATAGTTGGCCAATGGTACTTTAAGATTATGCTGAATGATGGAACAATGTGTTTAGCGTTTGCTAGAAATCGTTTTTTATTTTTGATGTTAACGTTGACATTATTTGCCAACTAGTTCAAACAGTTCATTCTATTCCATATTATCAGCTTCGAACATTATGTCGTGCCTACTAATACATCATCGTCGTTATGAATGGTTGTTGGCTAATTTATGGTGGTAGGAGTCTGTTATCATACTGTTGAATGGTGATGGTGATGGTAATGTCCGAGTAATGAAAATAGTATGTTATATGTTAATGTGCATGTACGAAACATTGCTTCGTAATGCCATACGCACCTATGCATGTAAATATGGTATGAGCTATACGGAAGTTGACATGCCGACAGTGTGGGTTTGAGAAACATGTTTCGCCACCGTGGGATTAAGCATGGTTTGATGTCTATGGAAGTTGACATGTAAAGAAAAAACGCATCATGTCAACGTGTTTGTTAAGAATTTGTGTTTGATTGTATCATATGTTAGGAAAAACAACATGGATTGGTTTCATATTCAATGTTTTACGTGTTGTTGATGAATGTGTATTAAACTATTGAACAAGCAGGAAACAGGTTACCTCCCCGTAACTATGAGATATTTGTTTGGAACGGTATTTGTGTGTGATATTCGGTATAAAAATTTGACTTGTGATCGTGTTTGATATTATGGTTATGTATGGTGTCCACAACTCAACCTCCCAAACTGAAATGCGCAGTCATGTGTAGTCTAACCATATCGGACGACATTCAACCAATACCAACCATGCGAAATTAACACGTCCAACAAGCATACACCTTGGGATTAAACTTTCCCAATGAATGTTAATGTCGCCATGAGTGAGATTTCAATATTTTACTTTTAAAAATGAGCACCACAAATAGAAATTGGACCTACAAAACATCACGAAAGTCATGACATAAAGAAGATACACTGCACCCACCCAATCCAAACACTTGGTACCAAGAAAACAATTTACATCCCAAAATCCCTTACGTAAATTTCGCAATATGCATAAACCCTTTACGTACGTTCAGTAAAGGAATAAAAAAAAAAAAAACATAACCATTAAACACCATTACCGTTGCCAATGTATAAAAAACAAAACCCACCATGTAGGTACCCTTACAAGATCATGATAATGAACACCAATACAAACGACTGAGAGACCATCTCCCCTTCCCCCCCCCCTCCCCCCCCCAAAAAAAAAAAAATATGGCACCACACCAGATTAAATTGCCATTGGCATTATAATTATAATTATGGAGAGACCATTTCACCCGAACATAATATTCCACAGTGGGTTTTGGGTTTATGTCTGTGTATGATGTACACAGATTGCAAACAAACCACAACCATTAGTGTTACAGTACAACAACATGATAGTGAGGCCATAATATAATGAACACAAAGGTGGGGTGTTAAAGCTGCAGTGTGTGATTGTTCAACAGTGGGAGCCAAAATGATAGCTAGGGTAAACATAAGTATGTCGTACCAAATTTATTAAGTCCGAAACAGAAAATGAATGACCAATTAAAAAGAGTTCGACAAACAGTTCGAACAAAAAAAAATAAATCATAATACGATAGTCCAACACAACCCAATTTGTCAAAAACAAAATTAAATCATATGGCAAACCATCTATAACGACTCTTTGTATGCCTTCCTATTGTGATTGCCTAATTTTCTGTAACGCCCACAATGAATATGTTGCAGTACCTCGCCCTTAGACGGAATTCTCTTCCTTTTGGGCCTACCAGGCGGACGCTTCACCTTCGGCGGTGCTATCAAATGTTCAATTGGGTTAAATGTCGGCTTCTCAACTGTTGGGATGGGATATATTGTCCCGCTGTACATAGCTCGAAATGTATCGATGTAGAATGCATGGTCTATCGAATCATAAATGTTTCTCCCACTATTACGAAATGCGACAACGGCATGGGAACACGGGAACCCATTTATCTGCCACTGAAAACAAGAACATGTCTGCTTGCCGACATCAACCAACACCGATGGGTGGGAGTGAACCTCGTACACATCATCATTAGCTTGGCTAACACACCATGCCCTGCTTTCATTATACGTCGTGACCAATTTTTTCTCCATTTTTGGGCATATTACACCTGGCTATTTAGTGCATTTAACTCTACGTTCCGACATTTGCTCCATTATTTGACCCTTTATCATGTCAACCGGTCTAGTAATAGGAAGATAACGGGCCTAACCTACCCAATTGTTGAATGATTCGACAGCGTTTGAGCACATCTCACTGTATCGTTGGCCCCTAAAAAATAACCAATGTCAACGTGTGTGAAGGTCATCAATGATAAGGAGAATAAAACTTACAAAAGAAAATGACGGGGATTAAAATACGCCATAGCCCATTAGGCGAATCGTGAACTACCTGAAATACGCATTAGACCAGTGTTTTGGGTGCAAGTCTTTCATGAAATCTTCAATCACAGCCGGGTTGGACTTCTTCAATAACTCCAATTTGTCATTGAAGCAAGTAACAGTGGGCACGTAGGTGCATTCCCACAATTTACGCATCAACCCAATTTTGTGCGATGCATTCACATATTTCATTCGATCTCGCAAATTCATTTGGAGATGCAACAAACAATACGCATGATGCGCCGACGGGAAAATTATTGGCATAGACTGTAATAATCCGACGTGGCGGTTAGATACGAAAGTTAATGTCCACCCACCCCCAACAACTTCTTTCAAATTGCGAAGAAACCATTCCCAATTGGCTGAATTCTCAGAATCAACACTAGCAAAGGCGACATGAAACAATCCTACAACCAAAAACATGCAACATAAACAGGTTGCCATGTGTAAAGTTTTAGAACCATCCACAGAGAACATGTACTACACATTTTCAAGAAAAAATGAATAAGCATAACACTATGTTTCACATTACCAATCAGTGTCAATAGGAGGACATCCTATTTCAAAGTGGGAAAATTTATTTAACGAAGCTTTAGATCAAAATGGAACTACCTGTTTACAAGTACATCAACAAAATATGAAATAAGAGGACACACTATTACCTTGATTAGCGTCTTTAGCAGTTGCGGCAAGCAAATTACTTTTGAACCTACCTTTCAAAAATGTTCCGTCTAAGAATAGCAAAGGCCGAGAATGATTGAACCTATCTATACAAGCGCATAATGATATAAAATACTAAATGAACCTCTCGGTTTTCTGGTCAAATTCAAGTTTAATGTAACTATTTGGGTTTTTTGGCATAACGGAATCACTATATCACCTGAGTTGGTCGAACAACATAGCATGATCCCCGTACACTTCGTCTTTCGCTTTCTCAACACCCAACCATGCCACCCGGTAACTAATCTCCAAACCATACTCATTTTTCAAATCGAACACCACATTAGTAAGGCGTGTCAATGGCTGATCACGCACCCGATCCGCAACAACAGTAGACACCAAATCAGACCCCATACGAGGGTTCCTATAAGTACGTACAGTAGCCCTGCAAGTGTGCACACTATTGAACCTTTTAATGCATAATACCCCACTTGATGGTAACATCCTCGTATGAACTGACCATGTACAATCTGTTGATACCGCAAACTTACACACTACTGTAATTTGAACAAAATCATTTTTAACGTATTTGAATTGAAATCCACGTTCCACAGTATACTTACATAGAACTTCACGGAATTCAGTTGCTTCACCATCGAAACATTGTCCCACATGGGTAATCCTATACGCCCATTACGCCGACAAAAATGTCTTTGATCTATTCGGACAATATGTTGGTAACAAATCCATCTGGTTGTCCACACAATCATTTTGACTAGCATCCCGAGAATTTCCCCCCATCCTCTATAGAATCCACTACACCACAATCACCCCCCCACCCTAACACTATGTTTCTGAATGAGGACGTCAATGTGATTTATCCCAAACGACTTAGCAAGGCACAACATGTTTTGAATATCGTCGTCACTATCCATCTTAAACTTCTTATACCCGGGAACATCAAACAACAAACACACCGCCCCTGGCACCAATCCATCGAACTTCCCACTAACAATCTGTACGAATGTCGAATCGTGATGCAACTGAATAAACAACATTGACTAAACCGTAAGAACACACCAACAATATCCCTTCGTCCATACCTGCGAACATTTGTTGAACCCATTATTATGGCAACAATACACCGGCAATACAAAACAAAAAACTTTTTTTAAACATGGAATTGATGTAATTAATCGAACCCAACCCATTGACACAACAAACACACTACAATTTAGCACAACAAAACAAACATCACAGCAACACCCGTAGATGAAAAACAATACCAAAAATCAACACCAACCAACAATAAACACATAAATGGGAGACAAAAAAAGTAACAAACAAAAACACACACCTGTTGTAGTGCGATGGCATAACCCCATCAATACAAACACATCAAAACAACACCTCGAAATGCACAGGTACAGTGCGACGAACAATGGTGGTCACCGGAAAAAATGAGATGAATGGTGCTCCCCATTTCCTTTCTCCAAAAACAATGAAATCAATGTTAACCAATCAAATATCCCCCCCATACGTTAACATTACCTATCCCAATTCAAAATAGAATCAAATGTCTAGGGAAACAATCACGCAAAGGGTATTCATGTAAAAACACATGGGATGAAATCACACCCCAAAAAAGCTGCCAAACAAATAGGATTAAATGGTGTACAAAAAAAACTTTCAGGACTAACTGGTTTAACTTTTTTCTATATAGGATTTATGGGTAATTTTTCCTAAAAAATATGATAATATTATTTTTTTTGATTAATATGATTAATAAAGTATTGATAAAAATACATCAAATATTATATAAATAAATCTAATAACCATATTAAACACCAGGCGTGGACTTCATTACCGTTTTGAACATTTTTCAAAACCCACTTGCAAACAAAACAACACGATCATACTTGCGCTCTCAAACACTTAGTCGCCATGTGGACAGTGAAACGAGCGAGTAAGTTGTTAATTGCACTCGAGGAGTTCACGGGAAATAGGTGGGGAAAGTAAACATATTTATGACATCATTCATGGTAGGAGATTTTTGGAAAGGGCCGAATTGGAAATAAATAAATTAACAAAAGAAGAAAAAAATTGAATTCACGTTTTGCATGTAATGAAAGACAGCTCAAAAACAGAGGAACAAGACGATTGGCTTTTTGGTGCAACCATCTTTCACTAATTGTTGCTCTTTCTCTTCACTTTACCAAAAAAAAAAAAAAAGAAAAAAAAGAGAGAAAGTGAGAGAGAAAATCCATAACCCTCCCTTAAATAAAACCAAAACAAAACAAAAATAGTTTCTATCTATCTATCTATCTATCTATATACATGTCTATATATGTTGGGGTATATCTCCTTAGTGGAGTATGAGACCCAATAGGTTTATTAAAAGAATTTTAATAAAGTTTGGTTTGGTTATAATATATTTTTAATATATTATATCTAACTTTTGGAGGCCCAATGGGTATTTTATAATCAGTTTGGTATAACTAGGGTTTTGATATAAAACCTAAGAATCAACAATATTACTTTAGGAGTGTTTTGTGTTTTCAGAAAAAGCAACGATTGCTGGAGTTGTGTGCTGTGTGATCAACTTCAGTGGGGTTATCATCAATATTCTTCAAGCATCAGCTTGCTATGGGTGAATGGTTTTGGATTGAATTCAATTCAGTGAAGTTATTTTGATTCAGATTTGTGGTCTTCTTCAATCTTGTTTCGAAGACTTTTGTTCGTCTATTTGGTAAGGTCTTTCCTCTTATTTATTTGTGATTATTTGGAATTTACCTAAGGGTGGTTTGTGAGACCATTCGTGTCTCGTTTGTAATCGTTTGGAAACTATTTGGTTGATAGTGGAATCGGATTTCGATCCTGTAAACTTCCTGGGATCTTGCTTGGTTATTAGCCAAAGGACTCATTAGTGACATTTCCTACTCTTGTAACCTTAGATAAACCCTGTATTTAATGGTTAATATATTATCTGACGTTCCCGATTTTTGGGGCGTCACATTGTTTGGCGGGTAAACAACATAGAGTTTCTTTTCATAAAAATGTTGCTTTTAGAAGAGAAAATGTTTTGGAGTTGATTCATTCAGATGTTTGTGGTCCTTTAAAAGTTAGAATACATAGTGGTGCACTTTATTTTGTTACTTTCATTGATGATTATTCAAGGAAAGTTTGGACTTTTATGCTAAAAATTAAAGATCAAGTTCTAGATGTATTTAAGCATTTTTAGGCCATGGTTGAAAGAGAAACAGGGCATAAATTGAAGTGCATCCGATCAGACAATGGTGGTGAATACATTGGGCCATTTGATGAGTATTGTCGCGGCCAAGGTATTCGGCACCAAAAGACAGTTAAGAAGACTTCTCAACAAAATGGTGTTACAGAAAGGATGAACCGCACCAATGTGGAAAGAACAAGGTGTCTGCTTTCACATGCTAAATTGCCAAGATCCTTTTGGGGTGAGATAATCAGGACAGCGGTTGACGTGATCAATTTATCTCCTTCCTATCCTTTGAATGGTGATGTCCCAAAAAGAGTTTGGACCAGTAAAGATGTGTCTTATGAGCACTTAAGAGTGTTTGGTTGCCGAGCTTTTGTTCACATTCTAAAGGATGAGAGGTCCAAGCTTGATAGCAAGTCAAGACAATGCATTTTTCTTGGGTATGGGTGTAATGAGTTTGGTTATAGATTATGGGATCCGGTCGACAAGAAAGTCATTCGAAGCCGTGATGTTGTGTTTCTTGAAGACCAAACAATTGAAGACTTTGGCAAAGGTGATCAATCGGAGCCAAAAAGTAATGATCTCATTGAGATGGATCCATCTCCTTCATCTTCAGTGGATGATGAAAATGGAGGAGATGTGCAGCCACCTATTGAAGATGTAGAAGATGATACTAATCCTAATGAAGTTGAGCCAGAAATTGAGGAAGAGCATCCAATTCAAGAACCGTCACCACAACTTGTGTTGAGGAAATCTAAAAGGGACCAACAACCTTCGAGAAAGTATCCTCCCAATGAATTTGTGTTGATTTCTAATCAAGGGGAGCCCAAGAGCTACCAAGAAGCAATTGAGCATGCAAATAAAAATGATTGGAAAAAGGCCATAGAAGAGGAGATGAATTCCTTACTTGAAAATCACACCTATGATTTAGTGAAGTTGCCTAAGGGGAGGAAAATAATGAAAAATAAGTGGGTCTTCAAATTGAAGAATGATGGCAAGAATCTGAGGTATAAAGCACGTCTTGTTGTGAAAGACTTTGGGCAAAAGAAAGGTATTGACTTTGATGAGATTTTCTCGCCAGTTGTGAAGATGTCTTCTATTCGGGTTATACTTGGCATGGATGCAAGTATGAACCTTGAAGTTGAACAACTTGATGTAAAGACTGCATTTCTTCATGGTGACCTTGAAGAAGAAATTTACATGGAGCAACCGGAAGGTTTTGTAAAGAAAGGAAAAGAGAAATTTGTTTGCAAATTGAAGAAAAGTTTGTATGGCCTCGAGCAAGCCTTGCGACAATGGTACAAAAAATTTGACTCTTTCATGATGAATAATGGTTTTTCTAAAACCACTTCGGACCATTGTGTTTTGTGAAAAATTTTCCGGATGGTAAATTTATTGTTCTTTTGCTTTATGTTGGTGACATGTTAATTGTGGGTCAAGATTCTACCATGATTAATAGGTTGAAATTGGAGTTGAGCAAGTCTTTTGCTATGAAAGATTTGGAGCCGGCAAAGCAAATACTTGGTATGAAAATTGTTCGTGATCGCAAAGAGGGGTTGATTTGGTTGTCTCAAGAAAGCTACATCGAAAAAGTTCTTGAGAGATTCAACATAGATAAAGCAAAGTCGGTTGGTTGTCCACTTGCGGGTCACTTCAAGCTTAGTTCGAATCAATGTCTTACAAGTGAGAAAGACAAGGAAGAGATGTAGAAAATTCCTTATGCTTTAGCAGTTGGTTCTTTGATGTACGCCATAGTTTGTACAAGGCCGAATATTGCTCACGCCGTTGGTGTGGTGAGTCGGTTTCTCTCTAATCCAGGTAAAGAATATTGGGTAGCGGTTAAATGGATTCTAAGATATCTTCGAGGGACTTTGAAGGTGTGTTTGTGTTTTGGGGATGGTAAGCCGATGCTTGATGGATTCACAGATTCTGACATGGCTGATGATTTGATTCTAGGAAATCTACTTCGGGATTTTTGATGACTTTTGCAGGGGAAGCTGTGGCATGGAAATCTAAATTACAAAAATGTGTTGCTCTCTCAACTACCAAAGCTGAATTTATTGCTATTACAGAAGCTTGCAAAGAAGAGTTATGGTTGAAGAAATTTTTGAAAGAATTGGGTTTGAAGAAAGAAAGGTATGTGCTTTATTGTGATAGTCAAAGTGGTATTCATTTGAGTAAAAATTCTACTTTTCATTCGAGATCGAAACACATTGATGTGAGATACTATTGGATTCGTGATGTGTTAGATTCGAAATTGTTACAATTCGAAAAGGTTCACACAAATGATAATATTTCGGATATATTGAATAAGACTTTGTCGAGGGACAAACATTTTAAGTGTTGAACTTTGGCGGGTATGGTTGATGTCTCCACCTAAGTCGGTAGGGGGAGAATTTTTGGGGTATATCTCCTTAGTGGAGTATGAGACCCAATTGGTTTATTAAAAGAATTTTAATAAAGTGTGGTTTGGTTATAATATATTTTTAATATATTATATCTAACTTTTGGAAGTCTAATGGGTATTTTATAATCAATTTGGTATAACTAGGGTTTTGATATAAAACCTAAGAATCAACAATATTACTTTAGGAGTGTTTTGTATTTTTCGAAAAAGCAACGACTGTTGGAGTTGTGTGTTGCGTGATCAACTTTAGTGGGGTTATCATCATTGTTCTTCAAGCATCAGCTTGCTATGGGTGAATGGTTTTGGATTGAATTCAATTCGGTGAAGCTATTTTGATTCAGATTTGTGGTCTTCTTCAATCTTGTTTCGAAGACTTTTGTTCGTCTATTTGGTGAGGTCTTTCCTCTTATTTATTTGTGATTATTTGGAATTTACCTAAGGGTAGTTTGTGAGACCATTCGTGTCTCGTTTGTAATCGTTTGGAAACTATTTGGTTGATAATGGAATCGGATTTCGATCCCATGGACGTACCTCACATTGAGGGAACTACGTAAAATTCTTGTGTTGCTATTGATTTAATTTTTCCGCATTAGTTTTCAATCCCATTGATTGATTTACTTGTGGGAAATTATAAATTTTCCCTAACAATATAGAGAGAGAAAGGGGTGAGTTATACAGAGAGAGAGAGAGAGGGAGAGAGAGAGAGAGAGAGAGAGAGGTGGGGGATGGGGGTGAAAAGGCTGTGTTCATGGCGGTGTTTATCATCATCTTCTTTAAAGTTTTTTGGGCTGATTGTTCCATTGATTTTGGTTTCTGGGTTTGTGGGTTTAGTGGGGCCGAAGAACTCCAATTGGGTATTTGATTCGAACAAATTGTATCCATAGGCATGGAGTTCTATGATTCCATCATCATCATCATCATCATCATCATCTTCTTCTTCTGCAATGTTTGTAGGACTAAAATCAAACTCAACTAGAGATTCAGTTTCAGCAAAGGAGGAGCATTTAGATGCAGTATCATCATCAGATGAGTCCATTCTTTACCGCTCTTCTCTTCCACCACTTCCTATTAATCCCATTCACAAAACCCGACCACCTGTAAAACCCTATTCCCTCTCTCTCTCTCTCTCTCTCTCTATATATATATATATATATCTATCTATCTATCTATATCTATTGTGTGTGCAATTTGTGTATCAGTGTTTTTTTTTTATTATAAAAAATCAAGAATTCATTGTTGTGTTTATGTGCATATAATTAAGAGAAGAGTATGAGGGCAAGGCCTTTACTTCTGTGAAATATACTCTTTGTCACAATATTTTAAAAAATATATATTTCATTCCTTTGCATTCTTTTCTTATTTTGTAACAAAAAAAACTTTTTAATCTTATTAGTGATTGTTCTGTGGTGTTTGAATTTTTTAATGTATATATATAATTTATATTATATATATATATATGTCATTATGTATATGATAAAAAATACCGATAATAAAATTTGCTGTACATATATATATATATATGTATGTATTTTTTTTTTGTGCTCTATCTGTCTATATGTATGTATATATGGGTTGGGGGTTTAGGGGGTTTACTTTGTGAAGATTGTGCGATTCTTGAAAGAAAAAAAAATTGGGGTAAAAACCATGGAGATTCAGTCAACTTATACAAAACAAAAATGATTTGTGGCACTAAAACTGTGAGCACTAATGTCCCTAATTTCCAATTTTGGTAACTTTTTTTTTTTTTTTTTTTTTTGGCCTTATATAGAAATTCGGGGCATTAGTGCCCCTGAATTTCGGGGCACATACTAAAGCCCTATACAAAATTGTTTTCTAAATACTTAATTTTTAGTTCAAGAGTTAAAAATAAAATAAAAGGCAAAGAATTTGGGTGAGGCAATGTAAGGAACAAGGGAAGAAGCGAAAACGAGGGCGTGTGGATTGGAAAACTGTCATCACTAATTTGACATCACCAATTCACCCCTAATTATATGAAATGGACTATGTGAAGGGGTGAGCCCACACTCCTCTCTCTATCTCTCTATTCTCTCTTCCATGTCATTAGGCTAGATTAGAGATGTTATATTGGTGGGATGTAATATGGTTGAAAAAAAAATATTTATAATTCAGCCTAATCTTTTTAAAAAAAAATTTAAATAAGTGATAAATTTTATAAATATTAATAATTAAAATTATAAACTATTCCATCAATATGTAATTATTTTATAGAATAGCCATTGACATGTAATTTTTCCCTTCAAAAATTCCTCTAGAAACAAATATAGTAAATATTATTATTTACTGTGAAGTGTTTTTTGTGTTCTTTTATTATTTATTATTTTATTTTTGGATTTTCAGACAAAAAATGGCAGGTTGGATAGAGGTTGGGACGCTCTATTTGAAACCTCACAATGACCTCTCTATTAATCTATCTATATGATTGTGTGGTGAATAAAAGCTTTTGAAACCAGAGGATATGAGATATTTAGACAGATGATTCCTTTGAATAGATTGTACTTGGGCTTTGCTCATGATGTTTTTCCTATCAATCTCAAATTGATAGATGCATAATATTATATGGAATAATACCTCTAAAATATCACTGTCCTGAAAAGAAAACGATTACACAAATGATGATGTGGAAAATAAAATGTAAAATGCACTTGGCTTTAGGTTAAAAAATTCAAAATAAATAAATAACTAAAATAGCAATGCTACATTTCCAAACGTTACTGGAGGTTTAAATATCATTATTTTTTGACAAGCAATAACATTTGGTAGGTGTAGTGCGCTTTTTTTTTTTATTATATACATATACTTATTTGAGTCACATCCATCAATATCTATAAACAACTATTAACATTTATCAACATCTTCTCTTTACTTTTCTACCACTACAAAAAAAGTCACTTTTAGCGACTAAAATATTGGTTGCCAATTGTCTATTTTTTGGTCGCCAATGACATAATTATTTTATTGAACATAATTTATGTAAAAAAAACTATTTACTAGCAAAATAAAAAAAAGACTACTTTTCGTGACTAAACATATTTTTTAGTCGCCAATTCTATACTTTTGGCTACTAATTGTTTTTTAGTCGCTAAAAAACTTAACTTTTGCCGACCAAAGTTAGATTTGGTCGCCGAAGATGCACTTTCAACTACTAAAATTTTGGTCGTCAAAAAATTTAATTCCTGCCTTAGAATTTTAGTTCTCCCACGCTAAAAATGACAACTTTTGGCAACTAAACTTATTTTTTTGTCGCCAATTGTAGACTTTTGGCTACAAAAAATTTTTTAGTCGCCAAAAAGCTTTACTTTTGGCTACTAAAATTTTTTTACTCGGTAAAACCCATATAATTAGCGACCAAACTTATTTTTAGTCGCCAATTGTAGACTTTTAGCTACTAAATTTTTTTGGTCGCCAAAAAGATTTATTTTGGGCTACTAAAAATTTTTTAGTCACTAAAACCCGTATAATAAGCAACCAAACTTAGTTTTAGTCGCCAATTGTATACTTTTGGCTACTAAAATTGTCTAGTCACCAAAAAGCTTTACTTTTGGCTACTAATGCTAGCTTTCAGTGACCAAATTTTTTTTAGTCAGGAAATTTAGTCTCCGAACGTGCTTTTTCCTGCAGTGTAACCAATTTTTCTACTTTTCTACATTTTTTTTATATAAAAAGTCAAAAAGTGTACTTATTTAGAACATCCCAAACCACCCCTTGGTCTCTTGTATTTGTTAGTAAGACTATTAATATTTGTAGAATTATTCAAATTAAAAAGCAAAAAAATTACCCAAAAAAATCAATTATACACCCAAGTCATTCACATTTTTCCATTAAATTTTAAAAATCGTTCCTAAACACAAGTTTTTTGCACCTCATAAAAAAGCTGAAAAGCCACTAAAAAAAATAAAACCCCAAATGAGGCTTATATATGAAAAAAGAGACTTAAGTTGTGCTCTTTCCAAGATTTATTTATTTATTTTTTGCTTTATACCCAATGTTATTCTTATCCTATGTTTGGATTTTAAATTTTTGAAAGAAAAAAAAATTAAGGAAAAAATGAAATATCATATTGTTTCTCATGAAGGTAAATTTATTAGAAGTAGGTGAGTGTGGTTGGTTGGAATGAGATCTTGAGTACAAATAGGATTACTTAGCCTCTTTTGCTTTTCCTACTATTGCTATTTATTGATGCAATTTGATTCATTTACAAAGAATGAGAAAATTATATTATTATTATTATTATTATTATTATTATTTATCATTTAGAATTTCATCTCTGCTGTTGCACTGTGATAAAGTGTTAGCATGGCATCACTAGGACTGGTGTTCAAATCTTGTTGTGTGTCAAAAGAAAAAGAAAAAAAAAAAAAGAAATGATTTTTTTTGTATATCAACTCAACAGGTTCAGAAGAATGAAGCGAGCTTGAATACTACCACTATAAGTGCACCTCAAATTGTTCGTTCCACAAATGAGTCTCACACTATTCCCCCGAAGATGGAATCGATACGAAAACCTAGCAATTTAAATAAACTAGAAGCCAGTCTCGGACGAGTTCGTGCTGCAATAAGAGAAGCTAGAAATAATGGAAATCAAACACACGATCCTTAGTATGTTCTCGGAGGTCCAATGTATTAGAATGCCAACGCCTTTCACAAGTACCCTTTTTTAAAATTTTTATTTTTATGGTCATGTTGTTCTTCGTGTTTTTTCTAGGAAACATGTAATCCTCTACTTTTGGCATGGCTTTGGACACTGAAAGTGAAAGGTTTTCTGTTATAATCTGAGTAATTTCATGGAATGGGACCCATTGGAGTGAGTCATTCCAATAAAAGGATTCAATGAATCATAGGCACCTCAAGTGGATCATTTTTCTAGTTAATATGAAGCAATAATTTAAAGTTTGAAGGCATCCATCGTTTTCATTTTTGTGAAAACAGTTTTTCAAAATTAATTTGTGTTTCCTATAGAAGGGGTGTTTTCCTAAAATTTTCTCAAAAAGAATTTTTGGAAAAAAAATTTCCAAGTGTTTTCAAGAACCAAATAAAAGAAAACAAAAATGATACTTTTACACCTTTAGTAGTACACAATGGAAAGTTAATGCCACAACTACAAATTCCCAAGTTTTGAATATATACTTGGAACTCTCACCATTACTTCTTCTTTGCTACTCAAGGAGCTACTTGGAAATGGAAAAACAATTCAAAGTATTTGTCTACGAAGAAGGAGAGCCCCCAATTTTTCACAACGGTCCATGCAAGAGCATATACGCGATGGAGGGAAATTTTATTTACCATATGGAGGTTAGCAAGTTTCGCACAAGAGATCCTGACAAAGCCCATGTCTTTTTCCTACCATTCAGCGTGACATCTATGGTTCACTTCATTTATGTGCGTGAGTCCCATGATTGGGCTCCGATGAAACAAATAGTCAACGATTATGTCAATCTCATTGCGCGGAAGTACCACTATTGGAATCGAAGCCTTGGGGCCGATCATTTCATGCTTGCTTGCCATGATTGGGTAAGGAATCATTGTTTTGCTTGTATTACTCTCGCATTACGAAAATAATATGTTGTCTATGATTTCTCTATCAATAGTGCTACCTGCACATAATTAAAACATACAAAAATACATAGAAAGTGCAATGTGTGGTTTAGATTTATTTTAAATATAATCCACGTAACACTCAATATGAATCTCAATTACACATTATATTTTATGGGTGTTTTACGTGTTTGGACTTTGTGCAACTATCAATTCTCTCTATATACTGGTAAATTGTATACGGCACCCAAGTATGACAACCATCTAGTTTAGCCCAATGGCCAGGACTTGTGTTCCTTATTAGGAGGTCACGCATTCGACTTTCTATTTTCTCTAATGTACCCAAAAAAAGTATCCCAATGACTCAAACAATGTTTTAATTTTTGGCAATGTCGTGTTGTAGGGGCCAGAGGTTTCCTCTTCCGTTCCTTACCTCAGAAGGATTTAGCCCTTCGAAAGACGTATCATTTCCAGAAATCCTTCTCCCGGATGGCACGACAAATTGCTTACTTGGAGGTCCATCCCCTTCGCGACGCCCAATCTTGGTTTTCTTTGCTGGAGGGGTCCACGGCCCAATTAGGCCAATTCTTCTCGATCATTGGGAAAACAAGGACGAAGATGTCCAAGTTCAAAAGTACCTTCCCAAGGGTGTTTCATATCATGGGATGATGCGAAAAAGCAAGTACTGCATTTGTGTGAGTGGTTATGAAGTAGCAAGCCCACGAATGGTCGAGGCACTTTACATGGGTTGTGTTCCGGTACTCATGAAGGACCATTACGTGGCACCATTTAGTGATGTTCTAAACTGGAAGTCGTTCTTGATTGAGGTTTCGGTGAAGGACATTCCGAACCTAAAGACTATTTTAATGGGAATTTCGTAGAGGCAGTATATAAGGTTGCAGAGGAGAGGGCTGCAAGTAAGGAGGCACTTTGAGGTTAACTTGCCTCTAAAGCGGTTTGATGTGTTCCACATGATACTTTTTTTTTTGATCAGCGAAGAAAAGATTTTATTAATAAAAGAAGGAAGGGAAAGACTTGACTAAATGGCATCATAGCTCAAGAATACATCCCAACTAGGTTGGCACCTATAATTGAGCCCAATCACATGCAAGCCGTGTTCCACATGATACTTCATTCGATTTGGCTTCGAAGACTGAACGTTCACATTCGTGACTTCAAAGAATCATGAATATCGTTTGATGAATTGAATTGAACTACCTATCGCTTCGGATTCGTTGAGGAAGGGGCCAAGTAAGTTGTGTAGAGTAACTTGTTGATTTATGAAATTTGTGCAATTGTATTTATTTTGCAGAAATTAGGCACATAATGTATGATCTTCACTTTTTTTGTTTTTTTGGTGGAAAGAGGACTAATTATTAGATAATGTTCAGTTAAGCAACAATGTTATTTCCTTTAATCACTTTTATTTTTATTTTTATTTTTTGTAGATGAAGTCATTGTGTGTGCTCTGGTCAATTCCATACTGATTTAGTTGGTAATGGTATCATGTTTTGACCTAAAATTATTATCATCAACACAATTGTTTAGTGGTTGGAACAATGTGATGTTTGTGATAGTTTTTCTTGTTTCCATTGAGTGACTACTGGATATATACTGTGTCTCAAATTAGAAGTTCTCTCTTGATGTTCAATTTATTTTGTTTGTTGCACTTTGAACTCGCAGCTTATGGTTTCATTTTATTTTTGGATTTTGTATCCTACTTCCAGTTTATATGGTAAAAATAACAAAATATATTATCATGAAAGTTTTGTTGATTCCATCAAGTGAGCATTGACTAAATATTGGTTTCAAAGGATAAGTTTCTCTAGATGTTAGAGATTAGAATAATATTCTCATTACCATATCAAGATTTATGAAAATTTTCTCTAATTTTTTTTTGACTCGCTATAGTGTAAAAATTCATTTTGTTTTTACGATACCATTCCATGGCACATGTTGATTTGACACAATTCTTATATCAATTTTTGGTCATATCATAGGATTTACACTTCAAAAGCAAAATTGACTTTTCCAAACTTGAAGCTGAATTTGCCAAAGCTTGTGAGTTTTTAGTTTCTCTATAACATGCTAAATTATAGTTTTGACATTGTAATGACCACTAGAGTTGCCATGATTTTATAAGATGGAAATGTTATACAAATTAATGATTTAATAATTATTATTTTTATTTATGAATGTGACATACATTAATAAAATTTGGTATTTGAAACATGATTTATAATAATAATTTGAAAGTTTATTACATTAATCAGTAAAAAATTAAAAAATTTATTAATTTATGTGATATTATTCATATAAAAATTAATTTGACTTCGGCCACCCTATAAAACAAAATAAAAAAAAATAAGTAATCAAGGGCAAAAAAGTTACACTAATTTGGCTTCGGCCACCCTATGAGACAAAGTGAAAAATTAAGTAATCAAAGACGAAAAGTGAAGATGCGTAGGGAAGGGTGCGAGCATGTCCTGCAGGAATCCCCATGCGAACATTTATATGCAGTTAATTAGTGACCTACTATTTGCATGCACTAATAATTAAACTAAATTATGCTCTTATTGCCATTATACAAAGGTTAAAACTCCCTAATTATTGAAAGTTAAAAATCCATTTCTTTATTGATTTACAAATGAATGACTAACACAGATATTTATATTGTGAGATGGCTATAGTAACTGACTAACTAATTCTCTAAGGCCTCGTTTGGGAACATGCTAATTTAGTAATTTTTTGGTTATTTGGCTAAAATATGAACTAAAAAAAACTAGTATGTTTGGGATGACTTTTTGACTTTTTACGAAAAGATGTGCAAAAAGTAGAGAGAAAAGAGAATCTTTGACTTTTTGGTATGAGTTGTTGGCTTTTTGGCTAATTTAGTAACCTTTTGACTTTTTAGCTAAAAAATTTGATTGCCAAATGAGGCCTAAGTATCTAACAAACTCTACTGCTAACCTCCACAACTAATTCTATTATAACCCCATGACTATCTAACTACATGTGCTTGTGATGCACATGGAGTTGTAGTCAAATACTGAGCCTGCATTTGTGTACTGAACTGTTGTGCCTTGTGTTGCCAAGTTATGTTCTGCAGCTCAAGCTGTGGCTCAACCTCTACTATGTTTTCCTTATGTTCTTGATTAGTATTTTGTGACTTAAGCTGCAATTCATGCTGCAACACAGGCTTTGGCTTGAATGCTTGACCTGATATCTTATCACTAATCAATGATTACAGTCTATACAACGAACTAAGCGCTTTAATATTAATATGTTGTAATTAATTAGCTGGCTTTATTCAATTTTTTAATAGCTAGTTAATTTACTTAATTTATTTGAGTTTGTAATAATTAGTTTAATTAGGACATTCATTCGGACCCTCTTGTGCGAGAGAAAATTTGTAATGCTTGTAATATTTATATGTCTTCCAACCCCAATTCTTTTTCTCTTTTATTTACTTGCTTACTATAGTTGCATGTAGTATCATATTTTCTTTTCATATCATTACAATGACTTGCACCCATTTTTGTATACATTAGGATTTGGCTCATCATACTTGATAACATTGATTATTTCTCGCTTGAATACATACGCTACCATACGCCTTGAATTGATTCATATGTCATATTAAGAAGCCGAATCCAATAGTTTCATTTTATATGTGTTGCATTAGTCACTTTGTATATTTAGAGCATGCATATTTTTTCTAATTATTTTCTTTTCTTTGGCTTGCCTCGATTGATTACTATGTGAGCATTATTTTGCTTTAGCATATTACATGTGTTTTTGTGTTGCCATATCAAGCATATTATCATAAGGCTAAATGCTTATCTGAAATACCTCTTTGAATGCCTATGGATGAAGGCTATTTCGCTTAAGTTTGGATGATTTTGATTAATGTACATACGAGCTTACTTTTTAAGTAGCACGTGTTCAAAACTATTTTCAAAACAAACATAAAATCAAAGCATTCCAAAATGGATGCTATAGTTTATACTTGTATGCCTCACATAGTAAGTTAGCATTAATAATCAGAACAAAATCATATAATGTTAATAAAAATCGCATCATGATTAGTAGAGGCTGATCTTTGATCGGGTCAGGGGAGTACTCAATTCATGACCTTCCCCTTTCATACTTAAGTTCCTGAGCCAAGACACTTTGGTTATGACAGACAAGTGGCCTTTGGCACGAGTCATAGATTTTCTAAATTTTTCAAAAATATTTAGGTGGCGACTCTAAAATCTAGCAATGCAGTCCATTTCTAGCATCTTTGATGATAAATGGATTTTGTAAAAATTGTCAGATATGGACTCTCATTTTTGTTTTTCTGTTTCACATTGCACTTGTGAAACCAGATTCAGAATCACAGGAGTCCAAACTGTAGGGCTATTATATTTGAGGAGACTAAATCTCTCCAAAGAGCACGAAAAGCCAACTACAGTATGGTGTTAGTACCAGCGTAGGGAGTCAAAGTATCCAATTGCCCTATCTCGGGCTTGATGTTAGACAAATGTGGGAAAGTGTTTTCTAGGTGGCCAATTGTCCTTCGATGCTTGAGGCCGATAAATGTGGAAAAATAATTGTTTTAGCTACCCAACTGCCCTTCTATATTGAGCCAGTAAATGTGAGACTATTTTGATATATAAAATCTATGTATACGTATTTGATTCTTACCTTGGGATTCTAGTGCGCATTACTACCCTAAAATTGATATTGTTTTGTTTGAATTAAAAGTGCATTGGTGCATCATTCTTTTGTCAAGCAACAAAGAGAAGGATCTTGACATTGCGTTGGCATGATCTTACTTTGTCAAATGTATTTCTATTGGGCAATCTTACTCATTTCTATCATATATAACATTTCAAGTCAAGATGATGGAGTTCTACCCCGTTAAGAAAATGATGGGGATATTTTGGTGGAGCACGGATGCTCGTTTTGATATGATATATATGATACAGCTATCGAGCTAATGTGTCTGGAGAGTATTTTTATTTTGTGTAATCAAGACTCTTGTCTTGAAAGATGTAAGCTTTTAGGGCATCTTATTTGTATCTCTCATTCTAGCTCTTTGAACTACTAGTGTAATTATTTGTATTTTGAAAGGACGATAATGTATTGTGAACAATAAATCTTTTGGGGAGTTCAAGGAGAAAAAGGAGTATTTACTAATCATCCCATTAACGTATTCTATTATCATTCCTATTTTATTTTATTATGCATCAACTTTTGTTATGAAATGGATATAAGACTAAAAGGATTAATAACTATAATTGATTAAAATATCGTGGAGCTACAAGCTTGTTTGTAATGATTTTTAGATTGTACAGAATAGGTCGAATATAACCTATTGAATTAAAAATATATATATATATATATTCCATGGCAAGCAAAAAAGGCCATTGTATGAAATATTAAATAGCGGTCTATGAATGCCATGATTTGTTGTACTTATTTATGGCAGCCAAAATAGGCCGTTGTATTACATATTTTACAACAAGCAATGACCATTGTGGTTTGTCCCATGAATTAATGGCGTGCAAAAGTAATTGTAGAAAAGTCAAACACGATGCACATGATCCATCGTTAAAGGCTTTTAAACGGCGTAGTGTGGCATGCCATTGATTGCAAACCCTATGCTACTCCAATTTTTATTAAACCTGTCTTATCTACTAATGATTCTCTTCCTTGTACACAACCATTTCTCTATAGAAGAATTATAGGTGCCCTTCAATACCTTACTCTTACAAGACCTAAGCTCTCTTTTTCTGTTAACCAAGCATGCCAACACATGCATTCTCTCACTATGGGCCATTTTGCCGTAGTTAAGAGGATCTTAAGATATGTCAAAGGCACTTTTACTCAGGGTCTTCATTTTTTCATCTAGTTCATTTCATCTTCATGCCAACACCGATTCCAACTAGGCTGGAGATCCTAATGATAAACGATCTACTTCT
The DNA here is from genome assembly GCA_030407325.1 of Camellia japonica. NCBI lineage: Eukaryota > Viridiplantae > Streptophyta > Magnoliopsida > Ericales > Theaceae > Camellia > Camellia japonica. Next base: position 111,463,732 of record JAPPVO010000031.1, read on the forward strand.
GGTTATTATGTTTTCTTGGGCTCCAACCTCATCTCTTGGTCCTCCAAGAAGCAATCCACTGTTAGCTGGTCATCCACAGAGGCTGAATATTGTTCCCTTGCTCAAGCTGCAGCTGAGGTTACTTGGTTATAAATGTTGCTCACTGATTTTAATATTTCTCAGCTTTCTCCTCTAGTTGTTTGGTGTGACAATCAATATGCTTTCTCTTTGGCTGCTAATCCTGCATTTCAAAGTCGCTCCAAGCACATTGAGATGGATTTCCATTTTGTTGGAGAGAAGGTTGCTGCATATAAAATTCATCTCAAATATATTCCCACAACTGATCAATTGGTTGACATATTCACAAAGTCACTGTCCACTCACAGATTTTCTTTTCTTGCTTCCAAGCTAATGGTTTGTCCTTCACCCTGTAGCTTGAGAGGGAATGATAAGGAAGACAGTCTATAGGATGTAAAGAAGAGAATTAGTGTAGCATAATAACCATATTCCTGAGATGTACAATAGTAATTCCCTTGTAACTAGATTCCATTAGTTAGTTAGATAAGTAGTTAGGTTGTTAGTATGCAGTTAGTTTGTTTTGCAATACAACTGATATATATATATATATATATCAGTTGCTATGTAATGATAATTCATTCAATGAAATCAATCTCTCATTTTCATCAAGCTTGTCATGTATTTTCATATATATACCCACCAAAAAAAAAAAAAAAAGAATGGGGAGGTAGCACACCTGGTCAAGCGAATTGTCCATTCTAAATGATACAGTGCCTCCGTTTGGGAAGTGGGTTGGCTTTTTGGCTTTTTGACTTTTTTGGCTATTTTAGCCTATGCTAAAAAGCTTGGTTTGTGAAGGACTTTTTGGATTTTTTGATTTTTTTTGTGAGAGAAGAGTGTAATGATTATGGGTTGGATGTGATATTTTGTTTGTTGTGGCTAAAATAGCCTATTTTGTCTTTTGTGGCTAAAATAGCCAAAAAAGCTCTTGTGTGGATAAAGGAATTTAAATTATCAATATCTAAATATCTACATGTTTTAGTTGCATTTCATGACTTGATATGTAATTTTATGCATCAAGAGCCGTTTTAATCATCTTTGGCCTCAAAATAGAATATTTATGTTTTAGGTTGAATAAATCCTATGAATTCACACAATAATGTTGTGTTTGGTTCATGTATTTAGATAGAGATTTAGATGGTTGGTGAGGCTACTGCGCATATTGTGCGGCCAATGGAGCCTCTTTCAGGCATTATTCCGACGATCCAAACTGTTCAATTTTTAGAAGACATCGAGTAGAATATACATACAAACATTCAAGTTAATCGGACATCGATATCCCTTTCATAAAGACATGTTTGTATCTAAAATTGAATGGCGAATGTAATTTTAAGTAAGGGTGAGAATTTGGCACGTACCTCATTAACATGACTCGAATCGTATACGTAATTAGAGAGTTAGGGTTAATCATTATTTTACTCAAACCCGACTATGACACACCCGAAAACTCGAATATTAAATGGGTCATGTTTAGGTTGAACACGCGAAGTCTGAAATGGACACATTTGATCCGTATAAAAATTCGTATTAACACGTTGACACGAACCCACTATTGACTTGCATGTAACCCAAATACAACCTGAATTTAGTAATCATAAGATCTTGAGTAATTAATTCTCATCCATTAGAATAAAACTTACATCTATATATAATATATATACCCAATGAAGTGCAACCCTAAATTAATGAAAAATCGGCAGAAATCAAGATTTGTAGACATGAAAGATTTTTAATGTATGGCAACAATGTTTTTATGACGGAAGTCAATATAAAAGAATCATAACAATGCTTTTTTGATGTGGCACGGGAGTCAATGTGAAAGAATCACAACAATGCTTTTTTGATGTGGCATAGCTATAACATTATTATTATTATTAGTTTGATAATAGATGAAAACTTTTTATTGGATATTTAAATACTAATGAGTGATATTAATTTAGATTGGATGTGTAATGAATTAGTGATAAATATTTTTAATAGATATTGACATATATATTATCATTGTGTGTCGATGTTTAAAAAAATTATTCTTATGCATGTAATGTAAAACAATATTTTATTTTATTTTTTAATTAGGCAATACAATTTACTTATAATCTGAAACATGAACTTTTGCTAATAGTATTAAGTGTGTCATGCTAGTGTTAACACAATTATATATAGGTCAAGTCAGTGTCAAGATAATTGACACGTTTTATTAAATGGGACGTGTTAGTGTTGGATTGTTTTGAACACGAATCCGATATGATACAACACAAAAACAACATGACACCCCTAATTTGGAGTATAAATCTGAATACAAACATGACTTGATGAAAGGGATACTGATATTCAATTAACTTGAAATTTTGCAAACATATTCTATTTGACATTTTTAAAAAGTGAATGGTTCGGATCGTTGGAATAAGGCTCGGAAAAAGCCCCATTGGCTGCGCAACAGTGTACATCAGCCTCCCCAAGGGAAAAAGAAAAAAGTAGGTAAAATATATAAAATATAATTACATTATACCCACAATTTCACACATATATATATATATATATATTTTGTTATATGTTATATTAACGTAGAAAAGCAAATTTCTTTGGAAATGCAAAATGATGGTAAAAATTATTGTCTCACTGTTGTTGACAAAAAAAAAAAAAGTTCAACGTTGATGCCACAGAAGGAAAATAAGATTAATGTAATAATTAATTCATTGAAAAAAAGCATAGCTCCCACGGTAATTCTTTTGTGTTAACACCAAAAATGGGAACTGAACTACAGGCACTTGTAAGGCCAAGCTCTAGGCCCATTATTGGGCTGATACTGCCGCAGGCTCAAGTAAGTACGTTCAATTTTTTTGAGATATTATACTATAAAACTCAAACTTAAACTAGAGCTGAACTGAATCATTTTTGAGATATTATATAGGCCGGCCCTAAAATTTGGGCGGCTTAAGGCGAATTTCAGAAATAGGACCCCTCTTATATTGAAAAAAGAAAAAGAAAGTTTATGAATAAAATGATAAGTTATAACTTTTTTATTTGTTTGTAGTCAAAAAAAATTTACTTGCACATATAATCATTAAAATTATAAACAAAACAATTTAATGAAACAAAATTAGGACAAAAAAATTAGGAAAAAATTATTCAATTAAAACTGATAAAGATTTAGGTAAAAAACTAGAGCAAAATTATTTATTCCAATAAAATCTAATAGATAAAAAAAATAAAAATAATAAAAATAAATTAGGGCCCATATATTGCAGGTACTGTTCTTCTTGGGCCCAAACACTTTTTTTTTAATATATATTTTCATTTTAATAAATATGAGTCAAACTACACTTATAAATAAATATGATCTAAACCATACATGAACCCAATAAAATATTTTGGGGCCCTTTAAATTGATCCTAAAAAAAAAAAAACATTAAGCCTTTAATATTTTACTAAATTTGGGATCCTATTTTTGGAACAAAATTTTGGGGCCTTCTGCCAGGTTATATTATAAAACTCAAACTTAAACTATAAAAACTGAACTTTTGTGTGACCATATGCTTTTCCTCTTTTAACTTTTTTTCTCCATCATTGCTAGTAGCTACAAGCAACTTGTGGGCTGAACTGAACCAGAAGAAGTTCCTTCAGCATTAACACATGAAGCTAGAGCTGGTTGATTCATATGTGTGAGGTGCACATCTTCTAATATTATCTTGCTGCATGGATGCTGTTTGCTACAATCAAACTTCACAGCAACTTCTGTCGCTGACGTCCCATGAATGTCCTGATATGTCACACCGCTGATCTTAATACCCGACGCCTGCCAAACATATAAAATAAAATAAAAAAAGTATTAAAATCAAAGTAAATACTAGTTGGGTGAATTCCAAATGTACAAACAATTACCCAATTATGGAAAGGCTGGGTTTTAACTTTTTAACATAGGGACTAGGGAGAAGAGGTGTTTCATTTAGTTTCGTTTTTAACAAATGAATTTAAGATTATCCAGCACAAATGTGACATGAACAAGGGCCCTAACAATAAAAACTCCCCTACGTCACCTTGTATGATGCTTAGCAAACAATGATGTGTGTAAATAAAAATTGCTACTATTTTTAAACCCCCCAAAACAAAACTTGACACACACACACACACACAAAAAAAAAAAAAAAAAAAACATAACAAATCTTACTTGATTAGGGCAATTTGTGTTGCCAGGGCAGTAATTTTGGTCGATGATAACGGGGTTTTGAACATTAACCATAGTAGCATGCCGGAAGAGCACACCCCTAACAAATCCATTGCTGGGCTTGGCCCATGTCTTTATCCTCAAGCCATTTTGTGTACCCGTAAATGTAACTGTCTTAACTGTCACATTTTGCACTCCTGATTCTTGCGAGGCCTTCCCTAGACTCCCAATGCTACACCAAAATATAATAATTTTATTTCTTTTTCATACAAGTGGTATGGGAAAATAACACAAAGGAACGATATATTGCAGGTGATAAGCCTCGAACAAAATGTTAGAAATATAAAAGCAATGTTTACCTAATTCCATGGCCAGGGCCGCAGGCGATGCTCTCAATCCACAAATTGGTAGTGCCTGGACCTACTGAGATACAATCATCCCCAGTAGCAATCTTGGAGCTCAAAATGGTGACACCAGATGATCTTGAAACGTGAATACCGTCCGTGTTTGGGCTGTTTCCTGCCGCTGACACCTTCACTCCTTGTAACTTGACGTTGTTGCAGCTATTGATCACAATGTGGAACATCTGACTATTCAGTGATGTTAATCCGCTGACCACAACGTTGTTTGAATTACTGAATTCTAGGGCCTGCAGTTTAATGTTTCAATTAATTACTTCAGTCAATCATCTAAGAATTAAAAAAAGCAACTAAATTAGGGAATAAATTGTTACTGGTCCTAGCAAAATATAACTATTAATATTGGAGAAGCACTAATCAAGCTTGTCTTATTTTATTTTATTATTGTTTAGAAAGAGAAAATAAATAAAAAATAAAAAGATTCGTTTTACAAGACAAAATCACTAATGAAAGCAAATGGTTGACCAATAATACTAGCTTACAATAACCAATATTAGGAATATATAATATATGTTGCAATAATTTGGTATACGTATATGGAAAGAAATCTGCTTAGCCCAAAATTGGAGCCAGTGTATCCCAAATTATAGAGAGTCAAAGATCACTTTGATCTCATTACTCGGAATAGTTATTCAGTGTCAAGAATAGCATTGCCACTAGTGGTGGTACTGAATCAATTTTGCACTGCTGCTGAAGACCCAGAACTTATGGTGGACCAAAAAGTAATTTATTTATTTATTTGTAATTTGGAAGCTTTCTATGATACCCAGTTTCTTTTTCTTTTTTTTAAATGACTGGGGAGTCCTGTTGTGAAAGGAAAGGAAAGGAAAGGAAAGGAAAGGATAGCAAAGTAAGGGTAGAAAAGGACAGGAGTAATTTAAAGTAAAAGATTACCGTAGCACCAGCAGGGCAATTCTTGCCGTAAGACTTGCAAGCCCACAAAGCAGTACCTTGAGCGTCAAGTGTACCACCATAGATAGAAACACCATGGACATTCTCAAATACAATCCAGTTAAGGCTATTTCCGAGGACATTGTAATCTGAGGGAGCCACAAGAGTGCCGTCGATACGAACGGTGATGGCAGTGTTCTTGCAGGTGTCCCCAACAAAGATTGTTTTGGATGCAATCAAGTACCTTCCCTGAGGCACGTATATCGTAGCCGGGTATGCCGAGCCACAAGCTCCATCCCATGCACTCAAGAACGCCTTGCTTGAGTCTGTCTTCCCATCTCCTCTTGCTCCTAAACTAACCACATTGTATGTTGGTGTTGCGCTTGCTAACAACGATTCATACAAGAAGATCATTGACACTAGTGTGAGAACAGAAGAAGTCATGGCTTGCACCATCCTCATATTTTTTAGTGAGAGAGAGAGAGAGATGGTTGGAGGAAGAAGTAGATCGTGGTGACGAGTTGATGCGGTTTGAGGGGTACTTATAGGCTTTGAGTTTTGAGTGCCTTGTTTGGAATTTTTATTTATTTTTTTAAATAAAATTATTGAAAACAATATATGGTAATATACCAACGGAATTTGGTAGGCATGTTCAATTTCCATTATGTTATAAGGCATACTTTCCAAACAGGCTTTCTTGAATTGGAAATTTCTCATTGCCCATATATGTGTATGCAGATTCAACGCTCTCCCTTGCATGGTTATAATGAAATCGTGAAATAAATATGAGAATAAATTTAGGGAAATAAAAAAAATAAAAAAAAAAATAGACATAAACCTTTAAATAATAGAGTAAAATTCATTTTACCTCCATCTAGTATTGCTTGGCAGCACTCTACTTCCTATCTTTTAAAAATAACCATATACATTCCATGTTGTTCTGGAATAAAATACAACAATTAACACCATTAATTATATATGTGAAATGACTATAATACCCTCAAACCTTATATTTTTTACTATTTTATTTTCTTTTTCGTCTATCATACACATAATTTATAATGTCTAGTATTAATTCAATCAAATCACAATTAATTATAAACTCTCAATTATTTATTGTAATTCTTAAATTTTGATTCTAATTTTAATTTAATTATATTTTAGATCACAATTAATTGTAAATATTTAACTATTTATTGTAATTACTAACTTTCTATTCTAATTTTAATTTAATTATATTTCATATCACAATTAATCCTAAATTCTTAATTATTTATTAAAATTTCTAACATATTAATCTAATTTTAATTTAATTATGTTTCAGATCGTTTCTTAATTATATTTTATATTTTAAATCAATTCTTAATTATATTTTAGTTTAATTTATTTTGTTTTAATTAACATATTAATCTAATTTTAGGTTTAGAGAAAATAAGGGTAAAACTGTCCTTTTGTTATATTAATTTCATTATAATTTTTCAGAAAACAAAACTCACTCTAAAAAGTAATGTGTGTAATACACCTTCTATTAGTTTGAATGAAAAAACTAATAGTAGCACTTTAATCTAAAATTACATGAGGACTTTCTAGTTATATTTGAATGATAGGAAGATAAAGTGTTCCAGCCCTTAAACGACAAAGAGATAAAATAGATTTAACTCTAAATAAATAAATTATTGATGTGGCCAATTTAACTGCATACCTCAGTGGTAGTATTACACATGATAAATTACAAATACACTTTCTGAGATTTACATAAAATACAGATTGTCCCTACGATTTGAAAAATTACAAATACCCTACTGTTAGAATTTTTTATTCAACAAAATTAACTAAAAAAATAAAATTCATAATTGCTATAATAAAATTACTTAAATTATTAATTGAAACGTATATCTAACATAATTAAAAACTGTTAATTGACTCAATGATTTATTAACACTGTAAGAAAAAACATCTTTGGTGACCATCTTTTTTGAGATAGTCGCAAAAAAGTACACTAATTTGCGATCAACATTTATTTTGGTCATAGATGAGTTGTGCTTTCGCGACCAATGATTTTTCTGTGGCTAATAGGTAATTTTTTGCGACGAAATATAAAATATGGTTGTGGAAAGTAATGACGGGAGAGTGAAAAAGAAAAGGCGAGATGTCAAACCCTTTGGTGACTAGTAAATTGTGATCACAAAAAGGAAAAAGATATATTGTGTAACAAAACTATGTAGTTTTGAATTTCCTAAATCAAAAACACGTTTCATTACTCAATTGAGCTTCCTTTTTCATCGTTGCCCTCTTTCAACTCCCCATGTTAGATTGGTTGCTATCATGTATCTCCTCATTCTCTACACTTCCAATCGGTTCAATGAAACCCTAGCCAACATCTCCGTGCACTTTGTCCCATGTTTTGTTGCCTTTTCATCTTCGGCTCCGCCATTCTACTTACCAGGTCTCTCTCTCTCTCTCTCTCTCTCTCTCTCTCTCTCTCTCTCTCTCTCGCGCGCGTGCGCGCGCGCGCAAGCACGCGTTGTGTTCGTGTATATATATAATTGATTGAGCTTCCATTTTCATCGTTGCCCTCTTCCAACTCCCCATAGTCAGATTGGTTGTCATTGTCACGACCTAAACCCATCCCTAAAAGTTAGGATCATAACCGGCCAGTAATCATAAGATTATCTACAATCTTATTAGATAGAAAATCAAACATATTTACCAATAAGAGCTAGAAGCGGAAGTAAATACAAAGATTGTCCAATGAGCTGTGTATATGTGGCAACATAAAAACCTTTCACACATATATAATAACTCACACATCACATACATTAGCAATTTACATGTCTAGGATCATTCATAAATTGTCATCTGATAAACCAAAAACAGTCTTAACAGAAACAAAGGTTATTTACAAAGTTGGTCACACATGACCACAAAAGAAAACAAAAAGGAAAATCAAAAGCCTTATATGTGACGCAACCTTGGCTGACTTCAAAAACTCAGTACTCTTTCATAATTTTACTAGGGCTGGGGCTAGACATCCCGCTCTCACCTACATACATATAGATAAAGAGTAAGTTAATGCCCAATGAATAATACCCGAGTAAATAGGTTACTGAATGATATTCATGTATAAATAAGTCATCCTTGCACTTAAGGGAATCATAACGGAACAACCTCAGATCCAATCAATTATAATTGAAACAACCTTCGGTCCAACCCATTCATTCATAATTGAAACAACCTTTGGTCCAACATATTCATACATAATCAAAACAACCTTTGGTCCAACATATTCATACGTAATAAACGACATTTGGTCCAATGTATTCATACATAATCGAAACGACCTTCGGTCCAACATATTCATCTGCGCGTTGATAATCATAATCATGTTCACATTTGTATTCACATTCGTATTTACATTCAAAATGACCTTCGGTCCACTCAATTCCTTATTCTAAATGACCTTTGATCCATTTAACAAACATACAAAATGACCTTCGGTCCAATTCATATATAAGATGACCTTAGGTCTATTTTGTCAAACATTCCAAATAGCCTTAAGCCCATCCTGTGTCCTTATCAAATATACTAAACAGCCTTGGGCCCATTTCATATTTGTACAAAATGACCTTTGGTCCAATCTTATAATTTCATGCTTATCAACCATGTTTCAAGTCTTTTACAAATCAGACAGGTAAAATACTCATTCATAATACAAATTCATGAGTTCGGAAAACTTACCACATAGGTAGTAGTTAGAAAATAACATACATGAAAATATCTTTACTAAGATATTACTCACAACGTTCAGATAGTTGATTCGTCCTCGCGATTGACCTTACACAATTCAAAGCACATACGGAAATCGGGTTACAATACAATTCAATTCGTTCTTTAATTCATTTAACTTTCTTATGCTTCTTCTTACCTCTTTAGTTGATTTAGGATGCTTAATGTATGCCTAAGAATGCTCAGAAATGAAAAAGAACAGAAATCATAACATAATACATCTTTTCAAAGTTTCCTAAAACATGGCACTTTACTCGAGCGCAACAATGGTCGCTCGAGCGAACCCCTTGGTCTGCAAAACTGCTAGATGCTCTCATTTTACGCTCGAGCCAACTTTTTGGTCGCTCGAGCCAATCTCCAATATCTGAAAAAGTACTAAGAGCTTGAAATGTACGGTCGAGCGACAATTCCATCGCTCGAGCGAACTGCTCAAATTCTGGAATGTCCATAATTCTGTTTGAGCTTCAAAACATAACTCTAAGGCTCCAAATTCATGCATGACTCACTCAACTAGCTAAGAACACTCCCAAATACATATATTTGAAGCTAACTTCAACCCATAGTTCAAAACTCTATGAATTCAACAAGAATCAAACCTTAAACTTTATGTTTGTATCCATATTTTATCTCTTGCATTCACAAGCTTCAAGACTTAAAATTGGGCTTCAAAACACAACAATTCATGCATACGTGTGTCAAACAATTCTCAATTCCACATGGATTATATGATTCATGCTCTACAATGAGATTTCATAACAAATTCATGCATGCATATGCAAATTGATATCAAATTCATCAAACTTAGCTTCATTCATGTACTTAGCTTCATAATCTTCTTGAATTCATATAGTTATGATCTCAAACTCACAAATTATGTTTCAAAAACTCACCTAGAGGCTTCAACTCTCCTAATTCTAGCAAGAACTTGAGTTATCTTCTTCAATTCCTCAATCTCTTGAGCCAATTTTCAAGTTTTCCTCTCATTTCTCTTGAAATCTCACTTCTCTCTCTCTAAATGGTATTTTCCAGCCAAATGTTAAAGATGGACTCAAAATCATAAGCCTAGGCACTTACTTAACATATATATAAGGTCATTAACTTAACTTAATTAAACATGCTTAAGGTTAGTTAATCTCATTTGGTTTTAATCAATTTAATCTAATTAATTTGATCCGAATCAATTTTTAATTAAATTTCACCGCAGGTTCTAAAAAATTATGCTAATCATAATGATATAGCCAATTTTGGTTTATGTCGCCTTTACGGCCCTTAATTTCAATTTGTTACAGAATACCTAACAAATTTTCCTACGATGAACAGATATGAATTCAAAAGTTCATATAATCACATGCTTAGCATCCAAAATTATATTAAGTACATAATCACAAGTATAATTAAAGATTAATGGCATAACACAGGACGAGGTTATCATATTCTTCCCCTCTTTAGGAAGTTTCGTCCTCCAAACTTATGTTACCTTCTATTGAAACAAATGTGGGTAGCGCTATCGCATCTCGTCTTCTTTTTCCCATGTGGATTCCGTTTTAGAATGCTCTTTCCATTCCACTTTCACCATTGGAATAGATTTGTTTCTCAGTTGTTTCACTTGTCGATCAATGATCTGTTCTAGCCATTTTTCATATTCCATATTTTCATCAAGAGATATTCGGTGTTAGTCTATAACATGAAACGGATCCCGAAGATAGCCCCTCAACATTGAGACGTGGAACACGTTGCACATTTGTTCCATACCCAGCAGTAAAGCAACCCTATAGGCAACGAGACCAAGTCTCTACAGAATTTGGAATGGTCCACTATAATGGGGTGACAACTTACCCTTCTTACGAAATCTCAACTGGCCTGTCATTGGAATTACATGGATGAACACATGATCACCAATCTCATATTCAAGAGGCCTTCTTCTAACATCCGCATAACTATTTTGTCGGCTTTGAGCTATCTTAAGTCTTTGCTGAATCACTTTAAACTTTTCGGTGGTAGTTTGCACAATTTCAAGCCTTAGCAAAACTCTATCCTCGACTTCTATCTAACAGATCGGTGATCTACATTTCTTCCATATAAGGCTTCATACGGTGCCATGCCAATGTTGGAGTGGAAGCTGTTATTATATGCAAATTCTGCCAATGGTAAGTAATCTTCCCAACTCCTCTAAAAATCTAAGGCACACATTCGAAGCATATCTTCTAGAGTTTGTATGGTCTGTTCCGACTGTCCATCAGTTTGCGGATGGAATGCAGTACTAAGTTTCAATTCTGTTCCCATTGCTCTTTGTAGGCTTCTTCAGAATCTTGACACAAATTTCGGATCTCTATCCGACACAATAGATAACGGCACTCCATGTAGATGGATAATTTCATCAACATAAATGGTAATCTATATGCATCATAAGTGGTTCGAACAGGAAGAAAATGTGTAGATTTAGTCAGTCTATCAACTATAACCTTGATAGAATTCATACCTCTCGGGATTCTAGGCAGTCCAACAATAAAGTCCATGGTAATATGTTCTCATTTCCATTCCGAAATAGGGAGAGGTTGAAGTAGACCTGCCAGTTTCTGGTGTTCAACTTTAACTTGTTGACACTGAAGACATTTAGACACATATTCTGCAATTTCCTATTTCATATTAGGCCACCAATAACTTTGTTTCAAATCCCGATACATCTTGTTGTTGCCTGGATGCATTGCAAACATTGACTTGTAGGCTTCATACAGAGTTCTTTTCTTCAAATTAGAGATGTTCGGAACACATAATCTATTTTGGAAATTCAACACTTTATTCCCCACATTAAATCCTAGTCTCGGATTCATTTTAAACTCATTAATTATCTTCTTAAAGAACTCATCCTCCCTTTGTTTCTGTTTGATCTCATAAATAATTGTCGGTTCAGCTAAAATGGCAGCTATCATTCTGCCCTGTTCATCTAGTGCTACTTCAATCTCAGATTTTTCAAAGTCTTGTAAGATTTCATTTTGTTAAGTGAGTAGACAAGCCAAGTTTCCCATCAATTTTCTGCTCAATGCATCAGTAACTATATTGGCTTTCCCTGGGTGATACTGAATCTGGAGATCATAATCTTTTATCAGCTCAAGCCATCTTCTCTGTCGCATATTCTGTTCTTTTTGGGTAAAGAAATTGTGAGGCCCCTGAAAATTTTAATTTCTTAAAAGTCCCTTACTTTTAAATTATTTCCTTGAAGTCTCTCGGTTTCTTAATTAATTGCAACCCTACGATCAAAATACATGGGCCAACAAAAAACCGCAAACCCTAATCGATTTCGGAAACTTAGAAATAATTTCTAATACTCTAATTGACTCCCTAAATATGAAATTACCACTTGGAAACCCTAGGCTTTTCCGGTCTTTATCACGTTCGTCGGTTGATTGCATTTTTGTTCGAAATAAGAAATCCAAACCGAATTAGACTCTTTAACCCCAATTTAATTTAATTCCATACTAAAATAAATGTTCCAATTCATGAATTAAACCCAATGCCCTCATATTTTTCTTAAATCACATTTTAACCCCAAACTAGTACCATTACACACATATATACATATATATACTTGTACCTTTCTTAAATAAATAATTTTATACACAAATATCTTCATATCTATATATAAAATCAGCAAAAATCTCCCCAAATCTAGTATATGGCCAGCCATCACCCTCTCTAGGCTACAATCATAGGTACTTTAGAGACAAATCCCTTAAATCATAGAAAAAGGATCATTGGTACCCCCAAAACATGGGTTAGAGTAAGAAGCTCTGACATCTCTCTAAAAAACCCTTGTTTTCTAGGGTTCAATACCTCATTGATTTGCGATGTCCGGAGTTAATGCTATCCCTGGTGAGGTTAATGCAAAAGTTAATGATCCCATTAGTTTTGTAAAATCTACTCTCGTGAACGAGAGTATTAGTTAGGGAGATTCTGAGTTAGAAAAACGGAGAGTCCCGTCTGAGTTCAAAACCATGAATGCTTCTTCAGCAAAAATGGTCAGTTCATCCTCCCTAGGTGGGAATATTGTGTCCAGTGTTCAGCAAGGCGTTGCAGCGGAGAGTGATTCGGGGATGATGATCCCAAATCCTTCGAGTGAAGATGTAATGGGGTAGACCGATTTGTTTGAGTCATCTCGAGAGCGATCTGAACAGGTTGTAGAGGAAGATCGAACTGTGGATGTTCTGATCGATGCTGATGTTGTTACTCAGGCTAAGACAGATCATTTGGAAAAGCTTAAAGCCCTAATGATCTTAGCTTCAGAGATGGTAGGTGGAGAGGTTGTCCCTTCGACTCCGATCGGTCAAATCTCTAACCCTAGGTGGTCAGAAAGTGTTGACAACGAAGGTAATAGATTCCAAAATCTTCTAGATAGCCTTGATGTTACAAGAAACAGAGGAGAAGGGAGGAGTCGTTCTGCTTTCGATGTCCTACCCGTGGGTGATGTTCCTGAAATTCCAGAGGAGAATGTTCGTACGTTTCCTAACCAGTTTGATGGTCGAGGAAAGGGCAGAGGAAGTTCCCGTGGGGCTAGAGGGGGTTGAGGGGTAATGGAGGAAGGAGATCCTCCGATGATGGGGGGCCTAACCAGCCTCAGCAGAGGTCGTGGGCTAACGTTGCTTCTGCATCAACTCGCTCCAACATCAAACTAAGGTATATTCCCCCAACTAATATTGATGATGCTGTTGTGGTTAATATGCCTCAGAGATCCGACCCATTAGAGAAATGGGACTCATGTTTGGTAGGTTATTTCATAGATAAGGGTGTTGGCTACAACTACCTTCGTAATAGCGCCTTTGGGTTGTGGAAAAACAAAGGTCTCAAGGAAGTATAAACCAACGGGGATGGTTTTATGTTCTTTATCTTTGATTTCCCGGATTGCTGCAGGGAGGTGCTTGAAGAGGGGCCGTGGTATATTGGTGGTTACCTACTCATCCTAAAACAATGGAAAAGGATGATGAAGTTAGCCAAGGAAAAATCCACCAAGATTCCGGTTTGGGTTAAGTTTTTCAACATTCCATTGGAGTATTGGGATCCAGATGGGCTTAGTAGGATTGCTAGTGCTATTGGTAATCCCCTTTGCATGGATCAACTCACAGCTAGAGGGTCCAAGGTGGCTTTTGCCAGGATCTACATTGAGATAGAGGCTACCTCCAAACTACCTACCTATTTTCAGATTCGTTGTGATGAGGAAGAAGTTCTGATCCGTGTTGAATACCAAGGATTGCCTTCCATCTGTCAACATTGCCAAATCTTTGGACATGACACTCAAAAGTGTGTGTCTAAACAGGTGGCTCACCTAATTGCTCTCCAAAAGAACTCTACAAAAGCTCAAGCGAAACCATAATTCCAGGTATTGCAATTCTTACTCATAAATTTACAGAGCTTTTGCTTCCTTGGTCTACTTATTGACTTAGGCATCGGAGGAGTTTTCGGTACACACCCACCGGCCAGCTCATGTTTGTGATTTCAGGTGTTACGACGACATTTGGAGGAGCGCAAGCTTGATCAACATGATTATACAAGGGAGGATTATTTCGTGCTCATACAGTAACACATAAATTATAAAAACTATATACGTCAACTAGCCTTTTGAAACTGTTCCGTAGTGAAATAATATATATCGAAAAATTCTGTGAAGAATGTATAAAATTGTAATTTGGCCCCCCTCGAGTCAACTTTTTGGTTTCGCCCCTGGTTGCCACCACTCCCCCACCAACATTACCACGACCACTCTACCTATCACCACCATTATCACTCTACCTATCATGACCATAACCGCAATCACTATTGTCGCCACCACAACCCCCAACATATAACCAATTTCGTCACACCGCCACACTATTAATTGCCACTATCCTTTCCATTACCACAACCACCACCTTCATCACTTTTACTCCACCACTCTACTATCACCGTTAACCCGATACCGCCGCTGCCATCATTGCAACCATTGTTCCACTACCATCGTTGCCTTTGACCACCACCTCTCACTCTACCACCCCACCATCGCCACCTTACTGTTAATCTAGCAAAACAATTAACATAATATTAAGCACAAATTTTATGATAACAATAACATATAATTTAGTATAAACAACAACTAAATTGGAATTTAGAACCATAACCTGTAACAGTGTTGGAATCTTGTTATCACTGTCTTAAAATTGATCTTCTTCTCTCGTGAAATATATGTGGATTGAAATAGTCCCAATATAAATCTCGGTTTGTTCACAGTATTTATCGTTCATTGTTCGCAATCACAAAAGGTTTCAATTATCATGAATCAAAATTGCTTCAAGACAGAAACTATATATATATATATATCTATACCATATAAACCATATAAAGTGAACAGGTCATTTGGTGTCTAAACCTTCTTCTTATGGCACGTGTTATTTCTCTAAAAGAAAATAAAAATTTAAGTATTGAATTGATGGAAGGAACTTAAATATTGAAATGATGGAAGGAACTTTAACCTAAAACCATTAATCTTGTAAACAACATTTTTATCACGTGAGTAATAGACACTACATGTTCTTAATTCAAATTCAAAATTTATATTTTACATTTTACGTTTTACGACACACCCACTAATACGTGTGTGTGTGTGTGGAGAACTCTCTCAAACCATATCCATCTTTGAAATCACTTTTAAATCTGTTTCTAGTCTCTTTTTTTAAAAAAAACTTTTTTTACTTAGTTAAAATACTAAATTCATATGGAGGAAAAAAATTAGTTAAAATACTAAATTTATAGAAAAAAAAAAAAAAAAAAAAAAGACATGGAGTGGTGGGTATGCTGTTCAGTGGCAGAGTCAAAATTTAATTTTGATTCATGAGGGGCACCATTAATCATTAGCGATATCAATTACAAAACTTAACCAAATTAAATTTTCATTTGGCAATAGAATAACCAAAAATCAACATGATTTCAAAATTATGTGCTTTAAATATGTTTTAATTAACCGATATTTTTTGATTTGCTATTTTAGTTACTAAAGTATGATGATAATCACAATTTAAAATGTAATAACATGCATACCAAAAAACAAAAAAAAACAAAAAAACAAAAAAAAAAGATAGATATGGAGAAAAATAAGAGAAAAGTGAGAGAGATAAAAATAATTATAAGATAATATTTTGATAAAACTAAATATTTATAATGGTAAATTATAAGGAATTTGTTAAAAAAAAAAAAAAAGATGAGACATAAGCATTTTGAAACGTATTTGAAAATCAAAAGGGAATTAAATGAAAAAAAAAAATTCTAATTAAAGATAAAAATGCAATTTTAAAAAATGAGGGTCACCTTTGTAGGATGCTGGGTCACTGTTATGACCCTCACAACTGTGTTTCCGGCTGTGTCTTACATGGCTCCATTTCAGGGTTTTTTTTCTTTTTTTTTTTAAGCTTTTACTTCTTTGAAGCGGTGGTGTTTGTGCCCTAAATGGCACCGTTTCATTTTTTCTTTTTATATTATATTTTCAATGCACCTGTTTATTACATAACATATATGAAAAATGATACAGACCACTAATTAGTGGCTGCACTAGCGATGTGGCAGTGGGTCCCACCCACTGCCACATGTGTTTTGTGTTTTTGTTTTTTTGTTTTTTTTTTTTTAACTTGTCACATCATTAATGATGGTGTTAGTGGTAGAAATTTAGTGATATGTAGCATGACTGAACATATATTTATTTAAGTTAATGAAGGTATCTGTGATCTTTTCTCCAAATGTCAAGTGTTCATATATTCCTGTTAAATGATAAGGGTGTTTGTAATTTGACTAAATGCCAAAGAATGATTGTAATATAACTTTCAAATGTCAAGTGATATATGTAATATATTAAAAATAGTAGGAGGTGCCCATGTATTTTCATCAAATGTTAAAGGGTGATAGTGTATCATTTTTATTTTGATTAGTAGATTAACTCCAAAATAATATATAAAAAAACTACATTATTTTAATTGGGAACCAAAAATATTATATCGGACCTGAAATCTTATTATATATATTTTTATTCACTTAAGTAAGATTATATTAAAAATATAAAATTAAACGGATCATAACATAACATCTCTAAATTAAAATAACAATTTTATTATGTAGGTGTTTGGGAAGTGGATTTTTTTGTAAGTTTTTTTAGTTGTAAAATATTATTGGAGAAAATTATTTTTGTGTTTGAGAAGATAGTTCGTTTTTTTTGTGGTTGGATGTGATGTTTGTGAGAGAAAAAGTAAAATGATTATGGGGTTTGATATGATATTTTGTTTGGATTTGTTTTTTTTTTGGTTTTGTAAAACATTTATTTTGTAGCGAAAAAAACAAAAAAAAAACCCAAAAAAATAAAGTTCCCAAACACCGCCTATATATATTCTCTAATGCTATGTTTAGTTGGGGGATTTTGGGAGGGATTTGGAAAGGGAAAGGGAAAGGGAAAAGGTGTGTGAAATTAGGTGAAATGTAAGTATATTTTATTCATATTTCACCTAACTTTTCCTTTCCCTTTTCAAATATCTCTTCAAATTTTCCAATCAAAGACAGCGTAAGACTTACCACGGCTTAGCCACCGCAATACAATCACCACCATTCACCACAAGAGGGTATTACTACCTTACTACTTACCCAACACTACAATATAAAACGTATAAGAAAAAATTATATAAAAAATAAAAAATAAAACAAAACAAAAATAAAAACAAAAAACTAATCAATTTCAAGCATGTACATACCAAATAGCATGATTAAAATCAAGACTTCAGCAACATGTCAGTTCTATCTCAGTTTCAAACTTAAGTTTGTCCTCTCATTTTAGATCCTCAAGATTAAGATGTTTCCCCATTAACCCTTTAAATAATCTTTACTAAATTACACCATTTTCCGCCAAAATCAAGGGTCATTTTACAGAATTCTATCTTCACACACCATTTACCTTTTATGCACACACTTAATAAATTTATTTATCATTTTTTTTACAATTTTATCATTAAACAAAACAACTAATATAGACATCAAGACACATGCTAAACCTTGAAACTAAGTTTCCGTTGTAAACATCTTTCGAACATTAAAATCCTAGTATACATTTTTTCAAAAATATACACATCAAATTGAAAAAATGTAAATAGTGAGGATGAAAAAAATTAAGGGGTACTTACCAATTAGTCCTATTAAATAAACTTATTTACCTACAGGTCCTAACTAATAAATTTAACACTATAAAAATAAGAGAGTGATAAATTTATCACTAAAAATTTATTCATAAAAACAAAGAGACTGATAAATTTATCACTATAAATTTTTTCATAAAAATAAAAGACTGATAAATTTATCTTTATCACTTAATAAATTTATCAAATAGGACTTAAGGAGTAATAAGTCTCCAAAGTAGGACCTATTGGGTAATAAGTCTCCAAAGTAGGACCTATTGGTAGTTTACCCAAAAATTAAAATCTCATTTGGAAATACAAAACCAAAAATATGTAAATAGTTCGGAACTATAGAACTGAAAATATATAAATTGTTCAAAAATAAAGATTAAAAAATATAAGTTTAATTCAAAAGTTTTCCTTTGTCTGATAATTATATGTCGAAAATTTGTATTTCATTCAGAAATATATAATTGAAAATTATTGTTTTATTTAATTCCCACAGAGCAATCAAAAGAACATCCAAACATCACAACTCCATTCAAATGTTTCTCTTTCTCATTGAATTATAGATTCACTTTACAAAAATTACAAGATACAGATCTCAGTTCAGTAAGTTAAAGAAAGTTACAAAACATTTACATCGTGCCCCCTTAATACAAAAATTCAAATCTCAACATAAAATTAAGAAAGGAGTCCCCAGTTACATTACATTTTCAAAGTCACAAAAATTTTGATTTTTAAAAAAGATAGTCATTTCCTTCTTCTTCATTGATGGGTTTGGGGATCTTCATGTCCTGAAATGTTAGTAAATACGAATGAGCAACTGCCCAGTAGAGAATAACTTTAACCAAGTATATAAATAATTCATTTAAAAATATGCATGACCTTTATCAATGCCCATGAGTTTACATTTGGTTTAAAAAGTTATAACACAACATACAATTCAACATTTAATTCTCCACATTTTTTCGTCCTCACACGGATGACCAATGGACACCTCAAACCTTCTACTTTAGTCGTCCTCGCACGAACCGGCTAGTGGACACCTCATAACATGCCCACATTCGTTGCCCTCATGCGAACTGGGCAAGTGGGCACCTCAAACATTCCCGCATTCATTGTCCCCACATGAACCTGGCAAGTGGGCATCTCAAACACATTCCAAAAAGTTAACATCTTAAACACATCAAAAGGAATCACAAGAACCTTCCAATTTTACTTATTAATTACCCATTAAGTCAAAACCAAGAACAACCCTTACGGTTACAAATTAAAATTTGGGGCTTTTCTTTCCAAGTATTAATTTCCCTTAATTCATGTATATTTACTCACTCTTCCATAATTGATTACCCAACCAACCCATCATCAATTTCACACAAAACACATCATCAACAAAAAAAACCCATATATATATACACATCATCCATCTCAATAGTCACATGCACCTTAAGATTCACACACATTTAAACCAAAGTATGAATATACAAAGGTAAAGGTAGTCCTACCTCAAGGGTTGCAAGATGAGAGATAAAGATCCACACAATGAACTTCCGAAATAACACGATCTAATCGGTTCAAAACGTGGTTCTTGACGAGGGTAACAACTTTAATGAAGGCCCAAAGATCGATTCTTGCTATTACTAGATGAAATCTAAGGTTTTCAAGGTAGGGTTTTGGAAAGAGGGTTGTTAGAGAGAGAAGGAGTGTATAAGAAATGAGTTAGAAAAGTGTTTGGATCACTTTATAACTCTGCTGCCCCGAACAGACTGCTCGAGCGAACTTTCCATCGCTCGAGCGAAGTGCTAAAATATAAAGAGACCGCTCGAGCAGTAAATGCATGGTCTTAAAAGTTTTGCAAAGCTACAGTGAAAATATTAGAAGCTCGAATTTTACGCTAGAGCGACTTTTCCTTTGCTCGAGCGTTCTCGCCTGCAAACATGCGAGATACTGAGAGCTACAAATCTACACTCGAACGACCAAATGACTGCTCAAGCGGTCACCCAAAATCAGTTGTTATAGCCTACCCCCCCTTAAGGAATTTCATCCCCGAAATTTCATGGTTCCTACCAAAACAACTCCAACAATTCCCAAGGAAGATAAATATCGCAATAACAATAGCCTCAATCATCCCAACTTCACAAATCAAAATGTGGTCAAGCTAAATTCAAACAATAGCATGTGGATTTAGATTTCTTTCATTTACTTCCTTTTACAACCTTCCATACAATAATCTAAGAATAACAAACAAGCAAGTTTACATATCATTAAACAAATTGGGTATTTCTCACGAACTTCAATTTCTTACTCCCAAGTAGCTTCCTCTACCCTGTGGTGGTGCCTTAACACTTTAACTAAGGGAATAAATTTGCCTCTTAAAACTTATTCTCGGGTGTCCAGGATTTTCATTGGTATCTCTTCATATGAAGCATTCTCATCCACCTCTAAATTTGTCCAATCTAAGACATGGGAGGGATCAAACTCATACTTGTGAAGCATGGAAACATGAAACACATCATGCACTCTGGATAATTGCGGTGGCAATGCAAGGTGATAAGCCACGTCTCCCACTCGTTTTATAATATCAAAAGGGCCAATGAATCTAGGTGACAATTTTCTACTTAGCCCAAATCTCATTAAACTTTTTCTGGGTGATATCTTCATAAACACATGATCACCCACATCAAAAGAGAGAGGTCTCCTCATCCAGTCAGCATAACTGTTTTGTTGACTTTGAGTTGTAATCAACCTTTTCGGTATGAGAGCTATTTTCTCTATGATCTCATGAACCGAATCCAATCCAAGCATAGGTGAATCCCCTACCTCAGTCCAACATACCGGTGACCTACATGGTCGTCCATACAAAGCTTCAAAAGGTTCCATCCCAATGCTAGGTTTGAACTATTATTATAGGCGAACTCCGCTAGAGGTAGGTGTCTCTCCCAAGAACCTTTAAAATCTAGTACACAAGCTCTTAACATGTCTTCCAAGATTTGGATAGTGCACTCAGACTCTCCATCAATTTGTGGGTGGTAATCGGTGCTAAAAGTTAACTGAGTGCCCATAACGGTTTGTAAACTTTGCCATAACCGTAAGGTAAAACGAGGGTCTCGATCCGAGACTATACTCACTGGAACTCCATAAAGCCAGACAATCTCTTTAACGTAAAGTTCCGCTAGGTAATCAACTGAGTCCCCTGTACACATAGCAAGAAAATGAGCCGACTTAATTAATCAATCCACCACCACCCAAACTGTGTCATTACCCCTTTGTATTCTACAGAGACTCGAAACAAAGACCATAGTGATATGTTCTCACTTTCATTCAGCGATAGGCAAGGGTTGCAATAACCCGAATGGTCGTTGATGTTTTGCCTTGACTTGTTGACAAGTTAAACACTTGGACACAAATGAAGCCACATCTCGCTTCATACCCCTACACCAAAATTGTCGGCTAAGGTCATGGTACATCTTTGTGCCTCTCGGATGTACTACGAGACGGGAGTGATGCAATTCCCAAAGTACTTCTTCTCTACACGACTCAAGTACAAAAAGGCGATCTTGATACCAGACATTAGAATCAGAATCTACCATCAAACCCTTTTCTTCCTTCCCTTGTGCCATTTTCTCTTTAATTGCTTCAACTTCCAAGTTACTCTGTTGTGCCTCTATAACCCGAGCAACAAGTGTTGGTTTTATAAGGACGGAAAATAAGGTAGCATGCTTAGAAGATTCACTAAGATGCAAATCAAATCCACCCAAATCACCCAAAATTTCCCATTCCTTAATTGCAAGGTTAGCAATGGTACTCACAGATTTTCTACTCAAAGCGTCGGCCACTACATTGGCTTTTCCGAGATGATAATGTAATTCAAAATCGTAATCCTCCAAGAATACCTCCTTTGATGTAAATTCAAATCCTTTTGGGAAAATAGGTATTTAAGACTTTTATGATCTGAGAACACTTCAAATTTCTCCCCATACAATAATGTCTCCACAGTTTTAAAGAAAAAATAATCGCAGCTAACTCCAAGTCATGAGTTAGGTAATTTCTTTCATGGGTCTTCAATTGGTGCGAACCATACGCCACTACTTTACCCTCCTGCATCAAAACACATCCCAAACCTTCTCTAGAGGCATCACAATACATAGTGTCACCCAACCCTCTTTTTGGAATGACTAAAATTGGCGTAATGGTCAATCTCGCCTTCAGTTCTAAGAAGGATTACATGATTCATCCCAAACAAATTTCACTCCCTTTTTACTTAGCCTAGTCAATAGAGAAGCTAACATGGAGAAGTCTTTCACAACAACCTATAGTAGCCGGCAAGACCCAAGAAACTGCGGATCTCAAATGCATTCTTAGGTCACTCCCAATTCTGCACCGCTTCAATCTCCGAAGAATCTACAGTAACCCCATCCTTAGAAACGACGTGACCCAAGAATTTCACCTCAGAGAGCCAAAACTCACATTTCTCATACTTAGCATACAATCTGTGCTCTTTAAGTAGCTGCAACACAGTGCGAAGATGTACCTCATGTTCCTTCTCAAAGGGTGAATATATAAGAATATCATCCACAAAAATTACCACAACTTGTCAAGATATTCTCGAAAAACCCAATTCATCAAGTCCATAAAGGTGGCAGGAGCATTAGTTAAACCAAACGGCATCATAGTGGCCATATCAAGTACAAAAGGCCATCTTCGGAATATCTTTCTCTTTTATACGTAATTGATGATAGCCCGATCTTAGATCTATCTTTGAGAAACATTGGGAACCCTTAAGTTGGTCAAAAAGATCATATATTCTAGGCAATGGATACTTATTCTTAACCGTGACCATATTCAGCTTGCAGTAATCGATGCATAGCTGCAATGAACCATCCTTCTTTTTGGCAAAAAGAGTTAGTGTTCTCCAGGGCTAGGTACTAGGGCGTATAAAACACTTATCTAGCAACTCTTGCAATTGCTCTTTCAAAACAAGCAATTTTGCCGGAGTGAATCTAGAGGGTGACATGGAAATAGGTGCCATGCCCAGCACCAAGTCTATAGAAAACTCGACCTCATGATGAGGCGGTAGTTCAGTGAGATCCTTTGGAAACAAACTTAAATACTCACAAACCACCCTAAGAAATACCCTTCGTACTCTACCATCCGCATCATTCGTCAAGGTTGCAAGAGGAGAAGTAAATTTGTCTCGACTACGAGAGTCATATAAAGGTGGTAAAAGTATATCAGTTCTATCCCCCAGAAAATGGAAACAGTCACCTCCAGTACACACAGTAATTCTCCCACAATAACAATCTATTATGGCATGATAAAAGGACAACCAGTCCATACCAAGGATGACATCAAAACTCGTCATAGCTAACAACACCAAACTAAATAGGAGTCAGCGATCAGCAACCTCGATCACACACCCGCAGCACCCATGGTTCAAAACCATCTTATCCCCCAACCGGTGATTCTACCATAAGAGAAGATTCTAATGGTTCAGCCTCTAACCCAAACATGGATGCTAATGTAGATGCTATGAATGAATGAGATGCCCCCATATCTATCAACACATTGGCCCAAGTATTATATATAAGATATATACCTCGCATCACCATGGGCCCAGTGGACTACTCGGATGAGGTAACTGCATAGACTCTCCCTTGGGGTCTCTGTTCACTCTGATCACGTCTCTGATGATAGGCATGTTGCATAGACTGTGTGGAGGTGGCCTCATGTATTATACCTATATCATGGTATATCACCATACTCACCATGATATAGGTATAATATTGTAGACTCAACTTTCTTCGTGTGTCCCCTTTTGAAGAGGCACGAATTTGGTCTTACTACAGTTCGGACTCCTGTCACGGTTCTGAGTCTAATCTCACAAGGTGCAATGTGAGACTGATAAACACCAAAGAGTCCAAATCCGGCAAATCGTTTTGGAAAATCGATTTTGAATAAAAAGCGCCAAACATGGACTGCTTTACCAGATTATAGAGTCGCCACCTAAATATTTTATTTTTGAGAAATTTAGGAAACCCTTACTCGTGCCAAAGGCCACGTGTCCGTCATCACCAAAGTTGCCTCGGCTCGGGAACTTGGGTACGAGATGTGTGATAACCCTGTTTCGTATTATGCTAATTAATCTTAATTGTGATTGTGATTATATGTTTGATATGATTTGGTGTGCCATTTATATGAATATATGTGGTTTTGAATTTCTATCTGTTCACCGTAGGAAAATCTGTTTGACTTTCTGCTTTGGAATTTAAATTGAAGGCCCTAATGGCCACAGAAACCGAAATTGACTATGCCATTGTGATTAGCGTAATTTTTAGAGTCTACGGTGAAATTAATTGAAAACTGATTCAGATCAGATTAAATAGATTAAATTAATGAAATGGTGCTCAATTATTTAATATTAAAGAATTGTGATTAGAGGAGCTTATTTAAATGGGCCATTTCCACTCAATTCCTCTCTTTGTATTCATTTCGCTGAGATTACCTTAAGGAAAGAGGGAGAGGGTCGGCTAGAGAGGGAAAGAGAAGGAATTGTATAGTTTGGCTCAAGGTTTATGAGATTTGAAAGCTAGGCTCAAGAGTTAACTTCATTTGTGAAGATTGAGCTTCTAGGTGAGTAAATTCATGGATTCTAGTTTGTAACTTTGTGGATTCAAAGTTGAATGATGATCAAGAACATGAATTGAATTGATTAGGATGAAATTGAGTTAGTTTGGTTGAATTGGAAGTCAATATGCACATGCATGTGAGAAATTGCTTTGAATTTGCTTGTTTGAGCATAAAATGTATAATCCATGTGAGATTTTAGTTGAAGCTCATATTTTGACCATCTCTTCATCATTTAAGTTGAAAATGGAAGTTATATCTCACATTCATGTACAAATCATAAGAGTATGAGTTTTGAATACATGAAATTGTTGTGTTGGAAATGAGTTTGGTGTAATTTGGGGCATGCATGTGATTAATTCTTGAAATTGAGCTTCATAATGTAATGAATTTGGTGTTGGGTCATGTTAGTAAATGTATGTGTGAAGTTTGAGCCATAATATGCAAGATATGTTGATTTGAATGCAAGTTTGAAGCTCAAGAACAATTCTGGATTTTCCAGAATTTGGGATGTCCGCTCGAGTGGGGAAGACGCCGCTCGAGCGGGAAATACGAGCTCCCAAAACTTTTTGCAGACATGGATGTCTGCTCGAGCGGGGAGCTATGTAGAATTACCTTCAGCTCGAGCGCCTGAATTCACGCTCGAGCGTAAAAACGAGGCAACCAGTACTTTTGCAGACTTAATGGGTCCACTCGAGCGGGCAAGTCCACGCTCGAGCGGGGATCCCTGTTTTTGAAATTTTGAAAATGTGTTTTGTGTCTCATTTTCCGTTCTCTTTCACTTCTAAGTACTCTTAGGCATGCATTGAGCATTATGAATGAATTAAAAGAATAAGAAAGAAGCCTAAGATGAATATGTGAATTAAGAACAGATTGAATTGTTTGTGACTCACTGTGTTCATGGAATGTGTAGGGTCGAGCTCCAGGGCGAATCATCCAGCCGATCACTGTGAGTAATATTTTAATAAAGATATCTGAAGTATGTTGTTTGTCCAATTGCTTACTTCTATGTAAGTCTTATAAGTTCGTTAATTTGAATGGTGGACAAATGTTTGCTATGCCAAATGAATGGGCCAAAGGCCAGTTTGACATGAATGAAAGAATGAATGGGCCAAAGGCCAGTCTGACATGAATGATAGAATGGTTGGGCCAGAGGCCAGTCTGACATGAATGAAAGAATGGATGGGCCAGAGGCCAGTCTGACATGAATGAAAGAATGAATGGGCCAGAGGCCAGTCTGACATGAATGAAAGAATGGTTGGGCCAAAGGCCAGTTTGACATGAATGAATTGGGCCCGAGGCCGTTTGATGTGTTTGGGACCGCAGTTACCTGATCTATATATATATATATATACTAGATAGAAATATGAATTGGGCCTAAGGCCGTTTGGTACATGTCATTCTAAATACTGTTCGTTTATCTTCCTTATTTGATATTATTCACTGGGCTTTCGCTCACGCTCATTCATTTGTCTGTAGGTGAGCCAAGGGAGGTCCAAACCCAGCCTCAGTAAAGTTTGCCAGAAACAATCAAGGTTTTGAAGAGTCAGCCCATACGTCTCATGCACGAGACTTGATCTCGCCCTTTTGCCATATTGTTACGTTTTGTCATGTTGGCGAGAACTTTGGACTACAGTTGTAAATAAGTTTTGATTAGGCTGACTAAGACTTGTATGATCCTGTTATGTAAAGTATATGTATATATAGACTTCCTTTTGATGTGAGTTATTAACGAATATTTTTGTGAAAAGATATGACGTGCCATGTAAGCACAGCTCTATGGACAAAAGTTTGAAATTGCTTCTGTTTGGCCCCCCCTTAACTCTGCTAAAAATATATTAGGTTTAGTTTGAGGCCGTAGGTAATCTCTTGATTACTGGCCGGTTATGTCCTTAACCCATGGGGGCGGGTTCGAGCCATGACAAGAAGGGAAGGTCCTGAAATGAGCACCCCCGCTCGCCCGATCAAAGGATCG
Source organism: Camellia japonica (assembly GCA_030407325.1). Lineage (NCBI taxonomy): Eukaryota > Viridiplantae > Streptophyta > Magnoliopsida > Ericales > Theaceae > Camellia > Camellia japonica. The sequence continues at coordinate 111,490,822 of JAPPVO010000031.1, forward strand.
GCCTCTACTACCATGATATGTTGTTTTATAAACCTCATGTGTTCTTGTCTGGTTATTAATCTAACTTTACTATGTGGCGCACACATACAAGTATAGACTCAATCAAGAGAATTGGAACAAAACAACTCATGTTTATTTTTGAAAATGGTTTGAAAGTGCTACTCGCAAGTAGGCAAAAGCGCGGATTTGCCACCCTCAAGTGAGCTTAAAACATGATTTTGCCACTTCGCGAAGCGGGCTTAAAACTCACAATCATTGAGTTGTTCCAATTCAGGCAATCAAGCCTTCACCCACAGGCATTCATGCAGTTAAGCATTTAAACAAATAGCCTCATGGCAAGCATGCTATCATGACAACACTCACACTCATGCAAGTATGCTAAAGCGTAACACTTACAGTGTACTCCGAGCCAAAACAAAAGCTAGTTAGAAATATGCATGATCCTAACTATGCTAGATGCCTAATGCAACACATGCAATAATGCAACTAATAGGCTCGACTGTCTAAGATGACATATGAATGTAACAATTTGATACATGTATTCAAAGAGGTATTAAAATACGATGCAGATTGAATGATGCGCCGAGCCCGGTGCATGCAAGACAAATGAATGATGCAAACATGCAAAGCATAAGGTATGCTAATCAAAACATGATCCCTAATCTAACCATCGAAAGCGGTTAAGTAAAAGGGAGAAAGACGTGGGGTTGGAAGACATGCACACACACACACACACGCTTATTACAACATTGCGCCCTCGCGAAGGAGGGTCCGAATAAATAAGCTAAACTAATCTAAGCTAAGCTAATTATTATAAGCCAACTAATTAACTATTCTAACTAATTAATTACAACACAATTGAATAACTAGCTAATGCTAAGCTAATTAAAAATATTACAGACCAAATTGATTAATCAGTTACACTAAACTAATTAAAGCAATAAAGCGGCCTCGCGGGCGAGGGAGACATGCATGCTCGATTGGCTTCTCTCGAAAATCCGTCGTTTTGCTGTCGGTTGTCTCTGTTTGCACTTGCCTTAATCTCTGAACATCGAACCAACATTCCAGACTGCTTTTGCTTCAAAACAGGAACACTTTGCACAAAAATGGACTGGTGGCCGGTCGGCCACAAAAAGTGGCTACCGGCCACCTTAATTGGCCGGTCGACTAGTATAAGTGGCCGGTCGGTTACTGCAAGTGGCCAGTCGGCTACCTGCTTTTCCAAGCTTCTGGTTTTGCTGCAACAGAGAACAACAGAGGCACAGCAATGTATTTGCAAGGGAATGTGTGTACTGCCACTCTCCTTATCATTTCTCAAGCTCAAAGGAGTGTGGCACTTGGCTCTCAAGCCACCAATCAAGCATTTTCATGCATGATGGCCAAAGAACCAAGCTTGCACAAGCAACGTGAATGCACAAATAGACTCAAAGGAGCTAACACCTTATCATGCATGATCAAGGGTGACAACGACCAAGAAATGTGACACGTTTCATCACTTCAAGTATGAAACGTCTCACATTTCTTGTGTTTGGATTAACGTCCGATCCAAACACATGCAATGCAACACAAATGCTTATCTTGCACAAGTTTTACTTTGCTCATTTTATTTACACATTTTAGCATTACTGATTAAGTCCAATGTGAAAGTCCTCTAATGCGATGGGGGTCAACCAAAGGATGGTTTAAGACACGAGAGAGCTCATGCCTTTGACTAGTAGAAACCCTTAAAAGAGAGTTAAAGCCATTGAGCACAAGCTCTATCTCAAGCTTAAACACAACCATAAGGTTGACCAACCTCAAAACAAATGGAAAATGAAGAAATGAGGGAGGTTGCAGACTTATAGTGCTGAAATGGCATGCTTAAGACACTAAATCATGCAATCAACATATGCACAACATGTTAAGAGCCAAAAGCATAAAACTAGCGAAGAGCACTACACTAGAGGCATGCCATATCAAACTCAAATGGCCAAACCAGCTCTGGACGGAGCTTAAACATGCCAAAATAATGGTCTAAACATGCTGAGATAGAAGCTCAAAAGACTAGGAGAACATGCACACATGTTAACACACAAACACGGCACAATACACAACCCCCAAAAGCAATGAAAGAGTGGACTATGTGAGATTGTGGCAGAGTTTTATGCACTGAAACCATATGTTGAAGGATGCCATAACATGCAATCATCTCATGCAAAACACATTAGAGGCCTCAAAACAATGAGCTAATGAAGGCATTTGTACTATAGCTATACAATACAAGGCTCATAAGGGACAAACAGCCCAAAACAGTCCTAAAACAACTTAAATGAAGTTCTAAAATATGCTTGAAGTAGGCTAGGAAGAGCTAGAATAAGAGGCTAACACATAGCACAAACTAGACCCTTAAGCACAATTGCACAACAAGCATACAAAGCAAGACTCAAAGGACCAAACCAGCCCAAAAAAGTCCCAAAACATGCCAAATCAGAGGCAAAAATATGCTGGAAAGAAGCTAGGTTAAGCTACAAAAACATGCTACCATGTGATACTAACTAAGCATGGAGACAAGACACAAGTAGGGGAGGCCAACCCCTCCATTTTTGGACTTCAAAACATACTCTCCACCACTGAAATACCTCTGAATTTCAGTGGTTTAAAGGCCCAAAAAGTTTGACTTTAATATGCTAGAAGATGATGCAAAGGCTCATGCAAATAAGCAATATGAATGGGAGACAACCCCTTAACACAAAATGACCTTAAACCACCATTTTTAGGACTGAAAAATAGAGGTTTTGGTAGTTGAAAACCAGGCCAAAATGGTTTGAAAAGGTGGCAAAACAAGCATGCAAAACAAGCTTAAATAGGTGAGTCTTATACCTTTGAAGCAAAGCACCGCTTAGGCACAAAATGGGCAACAAACCAAGCTCAATCCTCCTTCTAGAGCTCAAACAAGGCTCCAAGTAAGCTTCAAGCAACCTCAACCCAAAGATGAACCACTTTTATCAAGGATGTCTAGGCAAAGGAAAGGTGTTTCTCTACTTGCATGCACAAAAGGCAAGAGAGAGAGAAGTCTAGAAAGAGAGGACTATAGAGAGAGAGAGAGAGAGAGAGAGATTTTAGAGAGAGAGGCTCCCAAACCTTATAACCTTGAAATATGAGAGATATGGCTTCAATATATAGCAAAAATACAAGCCTTGGTCGAAATATCTGATTTAGAGACAGCTGGAGCATTTGGAAGACAGCTAGAGCAAAAGATCTGCAAATTTTGAGCTTTCTGGACATGGGTGGCCGACCGGCTACTTTTGTGGATGACAAGAAACCCTTCTAGCCGACATATGGCCGACAAAGGCCATTTGTGGCTGACACATGGCCGACAAGCTTCACTGGTGGGCAAAAACTGGTTTCTGGCCCTAACTTCAATTAGGCATATCTCCTTCGTTTGGACTCCTTTGCAGGTCATTCTTATGTCTAAAGTGAAGCCCCGGAAGTAATATTTCCAATGGTGGTAGCCTCACATCAAAATTCCAAGTGTCCTAAGAGATATCTCTCTTTTAGTGAAGACTGCTCAGTTTCGGTCCAACCGGATTGATGCCTAACTTCAACTAGCCATATCTCCCTCATCTGGCCTCGGCTTTAGGAGATTCTTGAGTGCAAAATGAAGCTTTCAAAGTCCACTTTCCAACGGTGGTAGCCTAATAGCTGAAATCCAAGTGTACAAATGGATAGACTCGATTTAGCGAGGGCTGCTTGACTCTCTCTTAACAGTTCATGCCCATCTTCTTCCCCAACTTGGTTTCTTCCCTCTCCTCCAATTTTCTTCAACTCCAAACCTCTAAACAAGATGTTTTAAATATTTTTCCAAAGGGTTCACCTCTCCTTTATTTATTCCACTTTGTCCTTGCTCGGTTTACCGAAAAGCGCAACATTTAATAAAATGCGAGCCTCGGAACATCATAGAAACGATTTTTTCAAAAATGTTTTAAAAGATGGGGTTTTAAGGTCTAAAATCTTCGGTCAAAATAGTTTTAGTCCAAAAATGGGGTGTAAGGTTAGGATTTGACTCTCTCCTTGCTGAAAAAATCGAACCTTTGCATAGCATAACCTACACCATTGAATGATCAATCAGTGGCGTCCAAGTCTTAAGGACGGTCAAAAATGGGGTGTCTACAAATATACCCTGTAAAAAAGAAAAAAGGTTCAGACCACCCTCAAGAGGGTGTCGAACCAATCTAAGCTAGAAGGAGACTTGGTCGAAGTACTCTAGGCTAGGATGAGACTTGGTTGGCAGCAGCAAGGCCCTCGAGAAGTGTAATACAGTCCTATTGAGGGGTATAGGAGGGTGGGTAAGTGGTTTTGGGTGGTCTAGGAGTGGTGGGTTAGGCTGTCGGGTGGTCTAGAGGTGGGAGGAGGTCTGTTGGCTGCTGGAGGAAGAAGAAAGAAGATGAAGAAACTGCTGGGCAGTGAAGAAGCAGGGCCTACAAGGAGGAGGGGTGGTCTAGGGTTTCTGTATTTTGGCTCTGATACCAAAAAGGATTAAAAGAATTGTTTTGAGTTACCCATGAACGAGATAGAGGCCATGTATATATAATACATTCATAATACAATTTAGGAAACGATATAAATAAGGAAACAATGCTAAATCAGTGGTTGATACAATCAAAGATTATATGCATAATACTAAAAATGAAAAATAAAAAGATTCTATATATAAGATATGTACCTCGTATCACCATTGGCTCAGTCGACTGCTCGGATGCAGCAACTGCATAGACTCTCCCTTGGGGTCTCTGTTCACTCTGGTCACCTCTCTGATGATAGACATGTTACACGGACTGTGGGGAGGTGGCCCATGTACAACTTTTAATGCTTGTGTAGACTGAACTGGCTGATGAGTCTGCCTCTGGCTCTGTCCTGCCTGAAACCCCGAAGCATTGGCTATTTCGGCAATCTGGGGACAAAACTTCTTCATATGACCCGGTTGGCCACATTGATAACAAACGGGCGATTGACCTCCACCCAAAGTCTGATTCTGAGGACGAGTAGAAGGCCAACGTTGTTGGTTACCCCTCTATGCACATGTAATAGACTTGTGACCCTACTCAGCACACCGATAACAAGTGATCCCACTTTGTCCCGTACTATCTATACTATTTCCTAACATAGGAATGGATGACACGGCCAGTAATGGTAGTAGATGAGAAGACGTAGAACTATTCGACTTTTTGGATGCCTTAGAACCCCCTCAAGATTCTGAAAACCCTTGTCTCATAAGTCGTCGCCTCTTCTCTTCACCTTCAAGCAAAATCTTAACATGTGCCACAGACGCCACTAGTCTATCATAATCCCTGATCATCTTCCTCATCACTTTTATTAAAATTCCCAGCCTCAGCCTCTTTTCAAACTCTAAACACCTACGCTCTTCTGTAGCCACAAGGTCCGGTGCAAAACGAGATAGACTCGTGAAGGTAGCCTCAAACTCTGCCAATATGGAGTTGGATTGTTCAAGTTCCTCAAACATTCCCTCGTAGTTGGAGGAAGGTATTTCTCTTGAAAGACATGAGAAAACGCCTCCTACGTGTGTTCAATTTGACTCTTGGCATATTTCCACCATTGGCCGACGTCCTCCTTCAATTGATAACTAGCAAGCGCCACCTGAAATTCACCATCATGAATATCTAAAATCTCAAAAGATTTGGTAATTTGCTCAAGCCATTCATCCGCCTTTAACGGTTCAGCAGCTCCAAGAAATTCAGCAGGATTTGAGTAGAAGAATTCTTTTTTCAAGAATGAAACTCTAGTCTCCGCTTCGATAGTCCTAGCTGCTTGCTCGACTCTAAGAATATCCATGGACTCCCTAAGAGCCCGGCAATCTCTCAGGCCAGTACTCCTATAGCATCTTGGGCAGGTGGGGCGGCCACATTATTTTGACCCACTCCTTCTTGAGGAGGGATCTCTGGTTGAGCTGGAATACCCCGACCAAGACTAGGTTTGCTACAACCCCTACCACGTCCAGACATCCTATATAAGATGAGATGTGGACAAGATTAACTTAAAATTCACATACCAGTCCATGCCTTTTCACATCATTTCTTTCTTAAGTCTTTATCTCATTCTCAACACCTAAGCACATAAATAGATGGAACACACACAGATCCCTCTTCCAAGATATCAACTCATTCCATAACACTCAAGGATTTCCCAGTGGAAAAAAGCATTGATCAAATACCTTTCCAAAGGGTCTTCAATAAATGTAGTGGACACAAGTCATATCCTAGAGGATTGACCCAATACACACCTAATCACATAAACACATAATCAAGTAAAACAACCAATCCTCATCCTAGCATGGCAACCCAATGTGACAAAAGTCACTTCCCACGAGCTCTAGGTATTCATCCCGGTTTTGCTTTGATACCAAAATTTGTGACACCCCAGATATAATTCCCACAGAGCAATCAAAAGAACTTGTTCCATACATCCAAACAACACCACTCCATTCAAATGTTTCTCTTTCTCATTGAACTATAGATTCACTTTACAAAAATTACAAGATACAGATCTCAGTTTACTAAGTTAAAGAAAGTTACAAAACATTTACATTGTTCCCCCTTAATACAAAAATTCAAATCTCAAAATAAAATTAAGAAAGGAGTCCCCAGTTACATTACATTCTCAAGGTCACAAAAATTTTGATTTTTAAAAAAGATAGTCATTTCCTTCTTCTTCATTGATGGGTTTGGGGATCTTTATGTCCTGAAATGTTAGTAAATACGAATGAGCAATTGCCCAGTAGAGAATAACTTTAACCAAGTATATAAATAATTCATTTAAAAATATGCATGACCTTTATCAATGCCCATGAGTTTACATTTGGTTTAAAAAGTTATAACACAACATACAATTCAACATTTAATTCTCCACATTTTTTCATCCTCACAAGGATGACCAATGGACACCTCAAAAGTGGACACCTCATAACATCCCCACATTCGTTGCCCTCATGCGAACTGTGCAAGTGGACACCTCAAAACATTCCCACATTCATCGTCCCCACATGAACCTAGCAAGTGGGCATCTCAAACACATTCCAAAAAGTTAACATCTTAAACACATCAAAAGGAATCACAAGAACCTTCCAATTTTACTTATTAGTTACCCATTAAGTCAAAACCAAGAACAACCCTTACGGTTACACATTAAAATTTGGGGCTTGTCCTTCCAAGTATTAATTTCCCTTAATTCATGTATATTTACTCACTCTTCCATAATTGATTACCCAACCAACCCATCATCAATTTCACACAAAACACATCATCAACAAAAAACCCATATATATATACACATCATCCATCTCAATAGTCACATACACCTTAAGATTCACACACATTAAACCAAAGTATAAATATACAAGGGTAAAGGTATTCCTACCTCAAGGGTTGCAAGATGAGAGATAGAGATCCACACAATGAACTTCCAAAATAACACGATCTAATCGGTTCAAAACGTGGTTCTTGACGAGGGTAACAACTTTAATGAAGGCCCAAAGATCGATTCTTGCTATTACTAGATGAAATCTAAGGTTTTCAAGGTAGGGTTTTGGAAAGAGGGTTGTTAGAGAGAGAAGGAGTGCATAAGAAATGAGTTAGAAAAGTGTTTGGATCACTTTATAACTTTGTTGCGCCGAACAAACCGCTTCCATCGCTCGAGCAAAGTGCCGAAGTGCCAAAATACAAAGAGACCACTTGAGCGACCTTTCCTTCGTTTGAGCGGTTTCACCTGCAAACATGCGAGATATTAAGAGCTACAAATATACGCTCAAGCGACCAAATAACCACTCAAGCGATCACCCAAAATCAGTTGTTACAGTTGTTGATTACCTAATTTTTTAAATTTATTTGGATAACCAATACCAATGATTTTCATTATCTTCCCTACCCAACATGGAACGAATGAGAAATATAGTGTTGGGACATACATGCACTTATGTTATTTTAATATTAAATTATCTATATAATAAAACAGAACGGTTTTTGAAAATATATAAAATGTATCAGAGATACATTTCGTTTGAATGTCTCAGATCAATTCTAATAAATATTAATGGTTGAGATGACTTTCATTCCCGCCCAAACATTTTTCACCCTCAGCCTTCCACCTACCCACATCTCCTCTCCATTCTCTCTTTATCTCTCTCTTCCTCTCTGTTCTTCTTCTTTCCTACCCTCCCTCTTCACTCGCTCTCGACACTGCCTCTCCCCTTCTCTCTCACTCAATTTTGCCTCTCCCCCTTGTAGCACGCCCGCGAGGGACCTCGCTACAGCTCGGACTCTCCTTTTGAAGTTGCGGTTCTAAATCTGAACCAAAGAGTCCAACTCTGGCAAATCGTTTTGAAGAAAAATAGATTTTTTGAAAAGTAGTGCCAAACATGGACTGCTTTGCCAGATTACAGAGTCGCCACCTAAATATTTTTAAAATGGGAAATTTAGGAAACCCTGACTCGGTGCCGAAGGCCACGTGTCCGTCATCACCAAATGTCTTGGCTCGAGAGCTTGGGTACGATCGGGGAAGGTCAGCTATGAGCACCCCCTTTCGCCCGGTCCGAAGACCGGCCTCTACTAACCGTGATATCCGATTTTGAAAACATTACATGTTCTTATTCCATTTATTAACCTAGAATTACTATGTTATGCGCACAGCAAACAAGTATAGACTAGATTGCCTAATTCGGAAACAAGCATTGCATATCCGTTTGTTTTGAAAAGCGTTTCGGGTTTGCTACTCGCAAGTAGGCTAAAATACGGATTTCAATGAGTTATTCCAACTCAAGCAATCCAACCTCCACCCACAGGCATTCAAACAGTTTATCTCATATAAGCATTTAGCCACATGGTAATCATGCTGTCATGTTAACATTCACACGCATGCGATATGCTAAAGCATAAATACTTACATCGTACTCCGTGCCAAAACAAGAAACTAGTTAGCAAACATGCATGACCTAGTTCATGTTAAATGGCTAATGCAACACAGGCGGAGATGCAATTTAGAGTAGGCTCGGCTAACCCTAAAGATGGCATGTGAAATGCACGAGTAACACGTATTCAAGTTAGATTTGAAATACAATGCAGTTTGTATGATGTACCGAGCCCGATGCATGTCGACAAATGCATGGATGCACGCATGCATTGCATAAGGTATGCTAATTTTAAACATGCCCTAATCTACCATCATAAGCAGGTAAATAAAAGGGAGAAAGAAGTGGGGGTTGGAAGACATGCACACCACTCACACACACTTATTACAGATTCGCCCTCACTCGGAGGGACCAAAATAATAATACAGTCCAAGAAAAATAAACGAATAAATTATTACAAGACCTCTAATCTAATTAAATTAAATGCAAAGAAGAGATGGCCACAGCCTCCACCTCGGGATGCGCGAATGATGCATGCTTCAGCCCGCCTTGCCCGAAAATCCGCACCGTGCCACTGCTGCCTCTGTTTTACTGTCTTACTTCTCTGGAAAATTGCCAAAGTCCTGGGACAGATCCCCTGAGTACCTCAGAACATCACCGGCTGAAGCAAATATCCACCGGCTATAGTATGTGTCCATCGGCTGCTTCTAAAGTTGTCGGCGCAAAAAGTGTGCCGGTCGGCACAAAATATTGCCGGCCGGCAATAAATTCCTGCAGAAGACAGTTTTTGACAGCAACAGCAGACCAGCAGTGCAAGGTATGGGATTTTAGGACAAATCTATGCACGGACACACTCCCTATCATGCAATGGACTCAAGGGAGCATGGCCCTCGACCCCCGGGCCATCAATCACGCATTTCAATGCATGATGGCCCGAAAGCCAAGTTAGCAACTTTGATATCAAATGAAACATAAGCACAAAACAAATCCAAGGGCCCCCAACCCCTATCATGATTGGTCAAGAGGCAAGGGATGCATGCTCAATGAAATGCAACCTAAGCATGGCGGCTAAGTATGCAACATGAACATGCAAATGAGCAATGTATGCTAGGCGCGCAACCTAAACATGTAAACAAACATGGAATGCAACAACATGCAACGATGGGCTTAAACTAACATGGGTAACTCGCAAGCATGCCAAAATCAGCGGCCATAATCATGGAAATGAAGGCACAAAATGCACACACACATGCATGCAATCATGGTCCAACACCTTAAGCATAAACAAGGCAACTCTTAAGCACACTTAAAGAGGCTAAGTATGGACATATAGCATGCAACGTAAGCTCTGAAATCATGTTATAGGAGGTTCCAAACCAACTAAATAAATCAACAAAGCATGCAACAATGCTCACACATTCACATACTTGAAGCATACAAGCCACAAAATGCAAAGAGGCTATATAATGCATGCTAGGATCGACTCAAACAACTTAAGACAGACCTAAATCATGGCAAAATAAGCACAAAAGCTTCACAAATCTAAGCCTAAAACATGCTCGAACAAAGGCTAACAACCTAAGGCATATTAAGGCAATTACAAGGCATCACATGGTAGGTATGCTAAGCATGCACCAAACTGAAAAATACCCTTCTACAATACTGATGAGGGACCAAAAATATGACTACCCACAGTAGATGACAAGCCCCAAATCAATATACAAACATGCTCAAAATGCAATGCAAGATTAAGGCCCACAAAGGGGTATAACATGAAGTACCAAAAGGGTGCACCAAACAGCCAAAAACCCTTCATGAGACATGTAGAGGGGGGCAAAATAAGACACTTTTCAGGCCTGTTGAAGGCCCAAAAACAGAAGCATGGTAGGCTAAAGAAACATGCAAAAAAATAGGGACCAAAGAGGGTATTGAAGTTAGTCATGCATGGAGGTCCCAAACAGTGTTGAGCCCTTCTTCAATGTTGAAGAAGGGCTCAAAATAAGCCTCTTTGCAGTTTACATCGAAGCTCAAAAATACATGCAACTATGGCTTAGATATGAACCAAGAAAATGCTAGTTTTGGGGAAAAGTGTGCTTACCCTTGTAGACCAACAAACCAGCACCTCTTGGACCAAGTTTTGGTGCTCCTAAGCTCTGCAAATGACCTCCCAAATTCTGGAAATGGAAGTGGTGGTGTTGTGCTATGGGTTGGTGAAGGAATGGCCCAAGAACAAGAGTGTTTGGAGGTTGAATGAGAGAGATATAGTGAGAGATGGAGGGATATATGTATCTATATCTTTGGTTTTTTGCTTAAGAATCTCTAACCTAGACAAAGGGAGAGGAATGGTCCTTATATAAGGCAATGAAAGCACTTATCTTAAGGGCTAAGCAAAGAGAAAGGTTCAAGAGGGGGTGCAAAAGAGTCTAGGCTTCTTGGAGAAGCTAAGACAGCTGGCCAAGCTTCTCCAAGAAGCTTTGGCCAAAGGGTCACCTTCTAGAAGCTCTAGGGGGTTCAAAGGTGCAAAGGTGCAAAACAACCACACATGTGCATGGGGGATCGGATCTGTGCACTCCAGCTGGCATAGCTGGCATGCACCATGTCTGCAAGAGTCAAAAGGGTCAAATCGGCCATGAAAAGAGGTCATCGGCATAATATATTGCCGACCTGCACTTTATTCTGGCCGGTCGGCTAAATAGAGTGCCGGTGGGTGGCTGGTGAGGTCAAAAAAGTGCCGGTGGGTATGCAAATTGAAGCCCCGGAAGTTAGCTTTCCAATGGCGCAAACCTTGCATTAAAATTCATCCTATGCAAAAAGTTATGCCCTTTTTGGTGAAGCCGCGCAGACTCGATCCAACCGGGATGATGCCCAACTTCAACCAATCATACCTCCCCCACCCGGACTTGGTTTTGAGAGATTCTTGAATGAAAAATGAAGCCCCGGAAGTCTTCTTTCCAATGGTGGTGGCCTCATAGCTTAACTCCAAGTATGTAATTGAGTAAGCCCGATTCAACGAGGGCTGCTCGATTCTCTCCTACCCAGATTCATGCCGAACTTCTCCCAGACCAGTTTTCTCCTCTCGTTTCCTCTTTTCTTCAACTCCAAACCCCTAAACAAAGTGTTTTGAAAGATTTGCCTCTCTTCTTGCCAAAGAAACTGAACCTGTGCCCTGCACATCTCTCAATACCGAGCAAACCATCAGTAATGCCCAAGTCTTGAGGGCGGTCAAAAATGGGGTGTCTACACCCCCCCTTCTCTCTCAGTGGCTTTACATCACAACCCTCCCACTCGCTTTCTGAAGGCTAGGGTTTCCGATTGAGAACTGCAAAACTGTGCTTCGATTGGCTCACCGAGTTGGCTTCTCCCACCATGACAACCGCCACCGTCTTCTCTTTCTCTCTCTATTTCGAGCCCCCATTGGAGCTCTCCGGTACCTCTCTCTCTCTCTCTCTCTCTCTCTATGCTTCAAGTTTAATTTGTTGGTTCATGGTTTCTGGTTTATCATCATTTCTGTTTATGGTTCATTTTTGTTTCTAGTTCATGGTTTATTGTTTCATCAAACAGAGCTACACCAGCCTGAGGCTTCAATCTGTGCAAGGTAAGATTTATGCCTCTCCCCTTCTCTCTCTATGTTGTGAACTGTTTGTATGTTGTTTACTCTCATATGTAATACTTCAATTGTTGATGGTTCATGGTTTCTGGTTTATCATCATTTCTGTTTCTGGATCATTTATGTTTATCATCATTTCAGGTTCATGGTTTATTGTTTGGTGACATTTTCTATCCATCGGGTTTTGGTTTTTATTAAATACGGTCACATGCAATACTTTAATTATTGATGGTTCATGGCTTCTAGTTTATCATCATTTCTGGTTCATGGTTTATTCTTTGATGAAACAAAGCTACTTCATAGCTACACCAAACCTGAGGCTTCAATCTGTGCAAGGTAAGGTATATGCCTCTCTCATTCTCTCTTTGTTTTCCTTCGTTTTCTTCTCTTAATTTTTTTACTTTGCTAATCAAACAGCTTCTGTGAACTGGTTTGTATCTCTCTATCTGGTTGTTTGCCTATGCCATTTTCTCGGTATAGAAAGAGGGATCAGATTTTCTATGGCCAAAAATACTTGATTTTCCAAGAACATACCAAAATCCAGGCCAATGTTTTTTTCTAGTTTCATTCAGATTTCAGTTTTTTTTTTTTTTTTTTGAGGGGGGGGGGGGGAGGGAGGGAGGGAGGGGCATTTTCCTTGCTCTATTTTTGACCCAAAACAATCTGCTATTGTGTGTACAACTATTTTTATTTTGTATTCAAATTTTGATTTTTTTTAAATGGAAAAGTATTTGTAAATGGGAAGTTTTTTTTTTTCCAAACTTAGAATCTGTTAAGCTCTCTCATTTTTGGGTGTTTGAGTTGTTTTCTTGCATCCTTTCTTTCCAGGTCAGTTTTTTTTTGGGTTTTTGTTTCATTTATCTCAAGGTTCATGTTTGTATGTATAGATGTGTGTTTTTGTTTTTGTTGATTGATTGTTTAATTGATAGGAAGCTTCCAACTGACTTTCTTGCCTAATTTCCAAGAAAATACCAATATCCATGTTAGTTTTTTTTTGTTTAATTTTTAAATGGAAAAGTATTTGTAAATGGAAAAGCATTCAAACTTAGAATCTGTTGGGTGTTTGTTCCATTGGGTTTTTTTTTTTTTTTTTATGATTTCCCTGCTCTTTTTTTATTTTGTATTCAAAGTTTGATTTTTTTTTTAATGGAAAAGTATTTGATTGCTAATGAAACTTAGAATCTCTTGGGTTCAGATTGTAATGAAAACTTAGTATATGTACATGTATATGTATTTTAATATCAAATGGGTTTTTATTTTTGTTGATTGGTTGTTTAGTTGATAGGAAGCTTCCAACTGACTTTCTTGCCTAATTTCCAGGAAAATACCAATATCCAGGTTAGTTTTTTTGTTTAATTTTTTAATGGAAAAGCATTCAAATTTAGAATCTGTTGGGTGTTTGTTCCATTGGATTGTTTTTTTTTTTTTACGATTTTCCTGCTCTGTTTTTTCTATTTATTTTGTATTCAAAGTTTGATTTTTTTTTTAATGGAAAAGTATTTGTAATGGAAAAGTCTTTGATTGCTAATGAAACTTAGAATTTGTTGGGTTCAGATTGTAATGGAAACTTAGTATATGTATATGTATTTTAATATCAAATGGGTTTTATTATGTAATGTGTCCATTCATATTTTTTTAGAATCTGTTGGGTTCAGATTGTAATGGAAACTTAGTATATGTATATGTATATGTATATGTATTTTAATATCAAATGGGTTTGGTGGTTATGAAAATTTTTAGGGTTTTGTTTACGGGTCATTTAGGTTGGCCTCCATTTTTTTGATTACTTGAAATCCATAAGTGAACAACTTCTGTGAACTGTTTGTATCTCTATCTGGGTTTTTGTGTGTGTGTGTGTCTGTCTGTGTGTGTGTTGGTGATTTATATTGTGGTTTTTGATGATATGATTTTAGGGTTTGGAGGTGAATTTAATAATGACAGATTATTCAATGCCTGGAATGACTGGATATGAACTGCTCAAGAAGAAAGATCAAGGTTAGTTTTATGTGATATTGGTATTTCACTAAAGGCCCTATTTGGTTGCCAAGACAATTGTGGCAAGAAAATAAATTATTAAAGCATATGTTTTATGTTGTTGATAGTAATAGTAATTAGCTGGGTAGGGCTTTTGGATTTATTTATTTTCCTGCACTATTTTGGCAACCAAACAAGGCATAGCCTGCTGGCAAAAATAAAATTGATGAATACTACGTTTACTATTTGAAATCTCTTAGCAATTTTTGATTTGTTTGCTGAAACCGATGGGATTGGAATTTTTCAGTTACAACTGTAGAGAGAGAACACAAATTTGGGTTTGAAAAAAGATTTGTCTCTCTTCATGTCCTCTCCCTCTCCTTCATCTGGCGCCGACAAGTTTTAATTGGGGTTGTTTCAGAGAGAGAACACAAATTTGGGTGAAATGATTTTTTGGGTTTGAAGAAAGATTTCTCTCTTCATGTCCTCTCCCTCTCCCTTCTCTGCCACCGCCGAAAGTAACATCTACAGCAACTCTTCATCCGTTCAAATTTCCCATCTCCCAAATCGATGAGAATAGTTTTACATCTCAACATTCATTGATTTAGATCCTTCAAAAATAGAATAGCAGTGTATAACAATCAAGGGAGAAAAAGAAGAAAGAAGACGATATCGATGTCGACCCAAAAGTGTTTGATGATTTCTTCGATCATTGCACACTTCAATGGATGATGCATGTTGGTTGTTTTGAGATTTGGTTACCCTGTTTTGTTTTTTTATTCTGATTTGATCAAAGTCGTTTATATATTGATATTGATCATTTGAGTAAGTTTTTTTTTTTTTTTCCACCACATATATTGAACTGGGTTTGATTGTCTCTAGATATTGGTTTTGCTTTTGAATCTCTATTTCAAAGGGATATATATGAAAAATGCTATAGGTCTTAAATTTTTACTATATATAAATTTATATGAGTGTGGAGTTCACAAAATTTAGTATCTCTAGCATTATATTTATTCACTATATATATAAATCACTATTAAATAAATGATTAAATTTACTACATATATAAAAATTAAGTTAACAATTTTATTTAAGAGCTCCATTTTGATCATTATATCTAGGGGAAATAACTGCACAAGGTAAGTGTGAAAACAAAAAAATTACAAATTATTGATAAAGTTTATAAATGTTAATAACGACAATTTTATAATTTGTTTTTAAGTTACTATGAATTTTAAATTTTAATGTGTTTTGATTTCTGACAGGTTTCATTGTGTTTGGATTTGTGTTTCTAAGATTTGAGTTTGGATTTGTGATTTTTAATGTGTCTTAATGCTCATTAATTGGGTTATGACTCCCATTTGAAGCTCAAACTTGAGTAACAATGGAGTTCAAATAGAAAGAGAGAGACGTAGAGGTAAAAGAGAGACAAAGCTCTCTGCTCAAAAAAGAACAAAAGCAAAATGTAGAAGAAGAAAAGAAAAAGTAGCTTTGGTTAAATAATTGCACAGGATTGGTTAAATTATTGTACAGGATTATTTAAATAATTGTTTTTATATTAATAATTTATTTTTTTTATTAAAAAAAATAAAAATATATCAAGTAGCTTTGGTTATTCAGCTACTTAACATATATTTATTGAGAAACCTAATGTCATTAAAAAAAAAAAAAATGGTTTTCTTAAATTTTTGGTAACAAATTACATAAATTATATTTAATTATATTTTGATCCCATTATTATTTACACCGTGCCTAAAGCATACACTAGGTGAAATTATTTCATTTAAGTTTTATAGATCGTGTGGTACAAGTAAAATCGTTACAAATTCTTTAAGAAGAATAAATTTTTTTATGTTTTTTCAATATCTTTATCAAAAAATGCTACAGACTCCATAAATTTAAACATAATACATATACATCACGATTATATTCTAATCCCAATATTATTTACACCGTACCTTCATGCACGGGCATACGCTACTATATAGATATTGCGGTTAGGGGTGTAAATATGGCCTGGCCAAGCCTACCGGGACCCGAGCTCGATGTCACGACCCAAACCCGATACCCAAAGGTTAGATGTCATGACAAGTCAAATATTGAGGTCATAACAAAGTTAATAATGTAGCGGACTAAAATAAAAGGATAGCCAAATATTTATCTTAATTAAAAATATTCGTTAGAGCTTTTATTTATTGACATTGCTAGAGCTAGACTATATTTACAAAGTGCCTTGTGTCTACCCCTCACATTGGTCCTGCCACTTCACCTGAAAGGGTTTAACATCTATAAGCACATGGCAGAGTGAAAAATATTATACTGAAAGCATAAGGGTATAAAAGTCATCATGGATAAACAAAGAATAGTTTCATATCATAAAATCATTTTAAATAACAAAAACAAAACATATAAGCAAAATAACCATAACCACAGTACAGAACAGAACAGAACAGAACAGAGGGTCAATGGACACAGATGTATGGACTCAAGAGATGACTCATACGGACTCCAGAGGTGACTCCCACAATAGTGTAGCATTTAGCTCTGTACAACACTTTGCTCCACACCTATAATGATTTTGGTTTAGACCTGACCCATTTATTGCTTTTGGATTCGAGAACTCATGTATTTAATAGTTGTTCAACTCATTTCCATCTTATTGTTTATTGAGTTTGGCTTTTAGGAGTTTTGGTTTTGTTTCAAATAGGTTGGAAAGTTAATTTTTTTGCCCAGAATTTTCCTTGTTCGCTCGAGCGACCATTCCTTCACTCGAGTGGTCGTTTACAGTCTGTAAAACTACTAAGACTTTGATATCAGCGCTCGAGCAACGTTTCTTGCACTCAAACGAACTTTTACAGGTCTGAACTACTGGGAGGGGATCATTATGTGCTCGAGCAATGGTTTTGGTCACTCGAGCAGTGTCACTTATTGTGTCTATCGCTCGAGCGACCATTCCTTCACTGAAGTTGTTTGTGCATATATCGGTCCAAAAGGAAGACCATTTTGATCACTTTTTCATCTATTTCTTTCTCTAAACATTCCAAAACCCTAGATCTACTCCCTTTCTCTCTAGTTCTTGAGCTTTTGCACCAAATACTCTCAATCCGTGAGTTTCTTCACCCTAGTCCTTTGGAGAAAAACGTTTAGCACATCGAGGGCTTTGTTTTGATCGAAGCATCTAGTATTTTTTACACCGCCGAATTCTACCTATCTTCTTTTCGTGTCTTCTACTTTGACGTAGGGATTTCTTTGACTCTTTTTATGATTTTTAGCTTAGTTATTTGTCCTTTTAAAAGGGTTATGTGTTTCAAAAATTTTGGTAAAACCTAGGATTTGGTTTGAAATCAAAAGAGGGGTTTTCTAAATGGATTCTTGAAAATGGTTGTAGGAATATGGTTGTGGATGAGTTGTGTTGAAATAGAGGAAAGCTTTTCTCAAAATTGATTTTGGAAAGAAAAAGGGGCTTTTGCCCTAATTTTGGATATTTGAAATTGTGAAAAGGAAATGGAAAATGATGTTGGATATTATGAAATTAGAATAATTGTTAATGATGATGGTGGAGTTGGATATGTATTATCACTCCCATTGGAATTGATGAAAATGTATCTTTTGATTGGAATTTATTTAAATATCTGTTTTGGGCTATCGATAGAGGATAGTCTTGATTGTTGTAGACATTGCATGAGGATTAGGTTGAAATGAAACAAATTTCCCATCCATTGTGCATTGCGCATCATTTTACATTTAACATTGTAAATGTATTTGTTTTTGAGAAAAATGGTGAATACCGTGGTGAATCTGGTTAGGAGGTGTAGTTGTGGTTTTATTATGTTGGCATGTGTGTCCTTGGTGAAAGTCCAGAAACCCACGTGGTTAGGTGCCGATCCTTCTAATTAGTACCGGTAAAATAGCTTTGGTAGTGCTTGTATAGCCTACTTGCAGACACGTACCTCGATATTCCCAGTGTGTTGTATCCACTGCCTTGTTTTCTGTGTAAAATGATTATTTTCATGAATTGATTTATAATCTGGCATCGCATTGTTTTGAGATGGAAAACAAGAAATGTTTGGAAAATGGCAGGCATTGTGCATTCACCTTATGATTTTGCTAAGATTCATATACTGCATTAGAGTGTTCCTACTATGCTTTGGCTCACCCTATGTGGAAAACAACTTTCAGGTGCTGATGATATGCCTCCACCAAGGATATAGCTTGGGAAGACTCAGAGCTTAAGGCTTCTTTTTATTGTTTTGCTTTGATGTAATTATTTGTTTAAGCCTCTGGCTTTATTTGTATTGAGTTTAAACTCATTTTATTGTAACCAAGTATCGTCTTGGAAAGTTGTAATCCATTAGGGCATTTCTTTATGTGATTTTAATTTCCTTTCTGCTCCTATATCGATGTCATATGCTATAGATTCAAAATCCAGGATTTATAAATATATATTGCATATGTCACCTTTTGTAATGATCAAAGATAAAATGAATGGAAGATATCAGATTATTGATCAATTGATTTACTGTTATGAGTTGGGTTTAATGTTAATTATTTGGGGGCGTTACAATTTGGTATCAAAGCTACCAGGTTTGAATACTTTGGGATCGTGGGAACTGATTATTACCACAATAGGTTCTCTTGCTAGATAATATTAAGAATAGACCTGGTATGCTATGTGATAACATACTTAAGTGGCTAAATGAGTATGAGATTTAATTTCTTGGATATTGATTGGGTCTACAAGTTTCTAGAAGTCCTGTTAGAAAAGCACTTGATCACTACTATTTCTAACTAGAACTCTGGCAATGTCGCGGTACAGTCACTATCTAGAAAGGAAGTTCGTTTGTGTTTATGTGATTAGGTGTTTATATTGAATGAATTAATTGTTGTCCATTGTATTAGGACGTGAGTGAATTAGTTTCGGCACATTTCTGAATGTGTTAATTTGTTGTGTTACCTTTATTAGGATGTCAGGATGTGGTGGTGGTAGGAGTGGTAGGCCTAAGCGACAGGAGGTGCCATTACCGGATAAAATTCTGGCGCAAGAGGAAGGAGTTGGTCAGGCCAACATGACCTGAGCCAACAGGTCAGCAAGTCATGGGTGCTTTGGCCTAGGAAATGGCTGGTGCTTTGAGGGAATCCATAGACATTCTCAAGGCTGAGAATCAAGTCTAGGCCCATGTTGCTAAGACAAGGCCTTCCAGTCAAATCTGGATGAGTTTTTGGGGGATTTAAGTAGCCACTGAAGGCGGATGAGTGGCTAGAGCAGATAGTGAAGACGTTTGAGATGTTTAGCGTCGAGGACGACAGCTTGAGAGTGACTTGGCATCCTTCCAGTTGAGGGGAGATGCGGGTCAGTGGTGGAAGCATTCATGTGGGCGCATTGGAGTGACTTGGGAGGCCTTTGTCAACGCCTTCCAGGACAAGTTCTTACCTCCCACTGCTAGGGAGAAATCGAGAGATCAGTTCTTGAAGCTCAAGCAACTGAACACGTTTGTAGTTGAATTTGAGACAGCTTTTACTAGCCTGTCTAGATTTGCACCGGAGTTGGTGGCGACGGCGGAACGCCGTTATATGGAGTTCGAAAAGAGACTAAGAACTAGGATCCTTTTCAAGGTGGTTGCATCCATGATTAGGGATTACGGTCATCTCATAGAGGCGGCGGCTTATTTGGAGACCGTGATCCAGACGGAGAAGAAGAGGATAAGAGGCTCCAAGCAGAGAAGTCAGGAGGTTCAGGGGAGGTACAGGGCAACAAAAGACAGAGGGGTTCTACCCCACAATAGTCCCAGGAAACACAGTTCAGATCCACGTTTCCTGTACTAAGTTCTAGTTCAGGGAAAGGAAGTCAGGCTGGGATCACTTGCTTCAAATGTAGACAGCTAGGCCATAAGTCTCCAGTTTGCCCGCAGAGAGAGGGAGAGCAATAGTCAGCACCGTCGGTGGTTTGTTCACAAAGCCAGAGTTATGGGAGAGGGCAGCTGCTTACCTGTTATCAGTGTGGGTAGTCAGGGCATTTGAGAAGGTTTTTTCCTCAAACAGGTAGCACTCCCGGTGCGTCTGGTTCGAGGCAGACATAGAACCATCAGCCTACTCAGTCAGCTTAGGCCTCTTGGGCTACACAAGGAGCCTCTTTAGCTCAGTCTATTTACCAGTTCTATGCTCCTAGGGGTGAACAAGTGGAGTAGAGACCTATCGGGCATGTGTATGCTATTACTACGCCAGATCAGTTGCCAGCACCCTCTGTTTTGAGGTAACTTTTTGTTGTTCAATTCGATTGCTAATGTGTTGATTGATACGGGTGCATCACATTCTTTTATTTCGTCTGCATTCATATCAGTTTTAGGGTTAGAGGTGACTCAGTTAGCGTCTCCGCTCAAGGTAGAGTCCCTAGTTGGGGGTAAGGTTGACTTGGACCAGGGAAGTCGTGGTTGTAAGATAGAGGTTGTCGGGCGCCGACTTCCTTTTGCATTCGTATTGTTAGACATGTCGAGTTTCGATGTCATTTTGGGTATGGATTGGTTATCCTCGTATTGTGTTGTTATAGATTGTTACCATCAGAGAGTTACGGTGTCCACCTCGAGTGGTGACTGTTTTTATTTTCTGGGGGACTGAGTTGATAGAGTCTTGTCGCCAATTTATGGCCCTCGTGGTAGGAGTGAGCTTAGTTGTCTTCTTGCAACACTCTTGGATAGTGAAAGTGATGGGGTCTGAGTTGAATTGCCGATGGTAGTTTGTGAATATCCAAATGTTTTTCTTGAGGATCTTACTAGTTTGCCACCCTACCGGGAGATCAAGTTCTCTATTGACTTAGTGTCTGGTACGACATCGATTTCCATGACACTGTATAGGTTTGCAGCTGCCAAGTTGTGTGAGTGAAGATTCAACTCCAAAAGCTGTTAGATGAGGGCTTCATTCACCCTAGTACATCGCCTTGGAGAGCACCGGTTCTCTTTGCCAAGAAGAAAGCTAGCACTTTGGGACTGTGTATTGATTATTGTAAGCTGAACAGAGTAACTGTTAAGAACAAGTACCCATTACCTCGTATAGATTATTTGTTTGACCAGTTGAAGGGATCTTGTTGATTTTTCAAGATTGACTTGAGATCGAGTTATCACCAGTTGAGGGTGAAAGAGGAAGCTATTTAGAAAACGGCATTCCATATGCAGTATGGACACTATGAGTTTTTAGTGATGCCTTTTGGGCTAACCAATGCACCAGCTTCATTTATGGATATGATGAATCGAATCTTCCGTGAGTTCTTGGACCGTTTTTTGGTTGCCTTTGTTGATGACATTTTAATCTACTCACCCTCAAAGGAAGAACACAAGGAACACTTGCGAGTTATACTTGAGTTTCTTAAAGCCCATTGTTTGTATGCTAAGTTCGGAAAATGCGAGATCTGGTTAAAAGAAGTTAAGTTCTTAGGCCATGTAGTATCCGGGGAAGGAGTGACAGTAGACTCTTCTAAGATCAAGATTGGGAACAACCTAAGAATGCCTTTGAGATCCAGAGTTTCTTGGGCTTAGTCAGGTATTACCGACGTTTTGTGAAAGACTTCCCTAGATTGGCCTCATCGTTTACTAGATTGACGAAGAAGGGGGTTTAAGTTTGTGTGGAGTGAAACTTGTGAAAAGTCATTCCAAGAGCTTAAGGTTAGACTTACCACTGCTCCTGTATTGATTATTCCGAAGAGGGGTTTGGGTTATTCAGTCTATTGTGATGCATCACGGGAAGGTTTGGGTTGTGTGCTGATGCAAGAGAGGAAAGTAGTAGCATACAGTTCGCATCAGTTGAAAACCCATGAGAAAAACTATCCTACTCATGACCTAGAGTGAACCAAGTTATAGAAGCACAGCAGGGTGATCATGAGGTAGAGATTATCCGTGGGAAGATAACTAATGGGAAGGTGGAGAAGGGTATAAATGTGTATTCTGACTCACGTGTGAAGTATTTGGACCATCTTTTCATGCCAAAATCTTGTAGAGTGGAGGTACTTCAAGAGTTCCACCATTCACGCCTTGCGATACACCCAGGAGGCACAAAGATGTACCACGACCTTAGTCGCCAGTTTTGGTGAAGGGGAATGAAGAGAGATGTAGCCTTGTTTGTTTCAAGGTGCTTTACTTGTCAACAGGTGAAGGTCGAGCATCAACGACCAACGGGTTTGTTACAACCCTTATCTATAGCTGAGTGGAAGTAGGAGCATGTCACGATGGATTTTGTTGTGGGTCTTCCGAGGACTCAACGGGATAATGATGTTGTATGGATGATAGTCGACCGGTTAACTAAGTCAGCTACTTATGTGCATGAGTGACTCGGTAGATTACCTTGCCAACCTTTATATTAGGGGCATAGTTCAACTGCATGGGGACCCTGTAACTATCATTTCGGATAGAGATACTCGTTTCACGGCTCGGTTGTAACAGAGCCTAAAGAGTGCCTTGGGCACTAGATTAACATTTAGCACCACCTATCATCCTCAGACCGACGAGTAGTCCGAGTGGACCATTCAGATCTTAGAGGATATGCTTCAGGGTTGTGTCCTTGATTTTAAGGGCTATGGGAGAGGCATCTACCTTTAGTGGAGTTTGCCTATAATAATAGTTTTCAAGCGAGTATTGGCATGGCACCGTTTGAGGCCTTGTATGGCTGATCGTATAGATCTCCAATGTGTTGGGCCAAGGTGGGTGACGCACCTATCCAGGAAACGACTGAGAAAGTCGTGCTTATCCGTAAGAGGTTGGCTTCGGCTCAGAGTTGCCAGAAGAGTTATGCTGACCGTAGGAGAAGACCATTGTCTTTTGAGATAGGAGATTACATGTTCTTGAAGATATCACCGAGACGGGGTTTGATGAGGTTTGGGAAGTTGTCTTCTAGATTTATTGGACATTTTGATATTCTAGAACAGATAGGAGAAGTAGCTTATTGTTTGGCCTTGACGCCCCAACTTGTCGGGGTTCATGACGTGTTCCATATTTGTAGGCTCCGGAAGTATGAACCTGATCCTTCATACGTGTTGGATTGGACCGAGTTAACTGGTACGGGTTTTAGACTCTCAGGATCAAGTCTTGCGGGGCAAGAATATTCTATTCGTTAAGGTGTTGTGGCAACACCACGAGGTTGAGGAAGAGACTTGGAAACGTGAGGCAGAAGTCCGTAAGAAGTATTCGGACCTATTTGTTGATGTTCGAAACTTATGTTGAAAATTTTGTAAATGTTGGAATATATGAACATTCTATATGGTTTGGGGAAATGGAATGGTGATAGTTGACATTGAGAAACTTGGTGTATCCTTGTTACAATCTGAATGATATGGAAATGTTTATATTTCTTTTAATGTAAGTTGATTTTAAATTTCGGGGATAAAATTCTTTAGAGGAGAGATTATAAAGATTCTGGTTTAGACCCGACTTATTTATTGCTCTTGGATTCAAGAACTCCTGTATTTAACAGTTGTTCAACTCATTTCCATCTTGTTGTTTATTGAGTTTGGCTTTTAGGAGTTTTGGTTGTGTTTGAAACAAGTTGGGAAGTTAGTTTTTCAAAGTTTTATTGCCCAGAATTTTCTTTGTTCACTCAAGCGATCATTTCTTCGCTCGAGCGGTCTTTTACAATTTGTAAAACTACTAAGAGTTTAATATCAGTGCTCGAGTTACGTTTCTTGCGCTCGAGTGAACTTTTACAGGTCTGAACTACTAGGATGGGGTCATTGTATGCTCAAGCAGTGGTTTTGGTTGTTCAAGCGGTATCACTTATTGTGTCTGTCGCTCGAGCAACCATTCCTTCGCTCGAGCGATCTGTGCGTATATCAGTCCGAGAGAAAGACCTTTTTGATCACTTTTTCATCTCTTTCTCTCTAAACATTTCAAAACTCTAGATCTACTTCCTCTCTCTAATTCTTGAGCTTTTGCACGAAATACTCTCAATCCGTGAGTTTCTTCACCCTAGTCCTTGGAGAAAAACGTTAAGCACGTCAAGAGTTTTGTTTTTATCAGAGCATCTAGTATTTTTGACACCGCCGAATTCTACCCATCTTCTTTTCACGTCTTCTACTTTGAGGTAAGGATTTCTTTGACTCTTTTTATGATTTTTACCTTAATTATTTGTTTTTTTAAAAGGGTTGTGTTTGGAAAATTTTGGTAAAACCTAGGGTTTGGTTTGAAATCAAAAGAGGTGTTTTCCAAATTGATTCTTGAAAATGGTTGTAAGAGTATGGTTGTGGATGAATTGTGTTGAAATAGTAGAAAGCTTTTTTCAAAATTAATTTTGGAAAGAAAATGAGATTTTTGCCCTAATTTTGGATATTTGAAATTGTGAAAAGGGAAATGGAAAATAATGTTAGATATTATGAAATTGAAATAATAATTATGTTAATGATGATGGTGGAGTTAATATGTATTTGCAGTCCCATTAGAATTAATGAAAATGTATCTTTTGATTTGAATTTATCTATTGAATAGAAATATCTATTTTGGACTATCGATAGAGAATAATCTTGATTATAATAGACATTGCATAAAGATTAGGATGAATTGAAACAAATTTCCCATCCATTGGGTGTGTTTGATTGGACGGACTGGATAAGGGGGGATTAGAATCCATCGGACTAGAGTCCTAGGACTGTGAATCCCCCGGACTATTTGGTTGGATTGGATATGTATCTTGTGTTTGTTTTTTCATGGGATTAGATGTCTGGAAATGACTATTTTTAGTGAATCCAACGTTTGGTTGAACGGATTGGATAGGATAAATGAACAAAAGACTATTTTACCCTTTTTCAATTGTTTATTAAGTAATAGCAATATTAAACATATCTTTAATATTTTAATTATTTTTAGCTAGATTAAATAAAAATTTATTTTATTTTATTTTTTACACAATTGAATAAATTTATTTTTTTTAAATTAAATAAATAAATAAATAAAAAGGGTAAATTTTGATTACTGTGTAACCATTACTATGTAACCATTACTTTTATTAAAATTTGATTACTGTGTAAGCATTACTGTGTTAAAATTTTTTACACCATTACTATTTTAAAATTTTACACAATGATTTATTAAATAAATTTGTTTTAATAAAATACAGAGGACATTATTTTTTTAATATTATTTAATAAATCATTAAAATTTCATTTAATACTGTATAACCTGTATAAAAAATTTATATTATTTTTTTAACTAAAATTTTAAATAAATTTTAAATAAAACACCTATTAAAATTTAAATAATGAAATTAAATAAATTATAAACAAAATTTTAAAATAAAATATCAATAAAATATCTATAAAAAAATTATTTTAAAAAATTAAATAAATAAAACATCAATAAAAAGTTAAATAAAATTATTTTATTTTTAAATTGAGACATTTAAATTTTATTGAATTTTAGTAAATATAATACATAATTAAATAGTAGAGGGTCAAAATGGTCATTTTAGCATCTAATCCTAACAATGGATAGTCCCCCACATTCTGTCCCACCCCCCCCCCCAGGACACAATAGTCCCCATATGGGAGATAAGGAGTCCGGCCGGACTCCATGTCCGGCAGACTAAAAAAAAATCAAATGGCGAATAAGGAACACTATTTGGATTGTAATCCAAATAGTTGATAGTCCCCCCCTCCAATCTCACGAATCAAACACGCCCATTGTGCATTGTGAATCATTTTATAGAGCTGAGCAAGAAATCCATAAAATCCGTAATCCGATCCAGTCCAGTCCAATTCGATAGGTTTGGATTGATTTTTTGAATCCGTGATTTGGTTCCGGATTGAAGAATTAAAAATCCGTAGTCCACGGATTAGTTCCGAATTGAACCCCACGGTTCCGGATTGGAACCGATCCGGACCGTATACAAATAGTCTATATTTTTATTATACATCCTCCCCCATAGTATCTTCTTTTATTCTATATAAAATCTAAACTCAAACATAAAATCGTATAATATCTTTTTTTATTATTTTTGTTTGTTAGTTTTTAGTTTTAATTTGTAATGGTCTAAATACTTATGGTGAAACCAATTTTCTTATAATTGTTTAAATTCTAGAACAGTAAATCGCTATTATAGAAAAACATGTTGCTATTATGAAACTAATATAACGCTATATTTATATTTTTATGAAATTAAAGTGTTATATATATATTTTTGTTATTTAATTATGTGAATCCGTGATCCTAAACTGATCCAATCCGTATTTAAATAGATTGGTTCGGATTGGTTCTAATTTTTCAGGAACCGTAGATAACGGATTGGTCCTGATTTCACCCCAATCCAATCCAATCCGGACCATGCTCACCCCTATCATTTTACATAGAACATTGTAAATGTAATTATTTTTGAAAAAAAAAATGATGAATACCTTAATGAATCGGGTTAGGGAGTGCAGTTGTAAGTTTATTATGTTCGCATATATTTTCTTAGTGAAAGTTCAGAAACATGCGCGGTTAAATGTCGATCCTTCCGGTTAGTAATAGTAAAATGACTTAATTAGCTGAAATGATCTAATGGTCAGAACATTTTTAAGGTATTGTAATGGTGTACCCTAAAACCAGATGATTTGAGTAGCACAATCATTACCGTGCTTTAAGCACTTATAAGAGTACAATCGATCAAAGTACCAATTGCTCCATGACTAAAATTTCCCACAGGCCAACAAAACAGGTGATGAGATTCCAGAAAGGTGAACAAGATGTCCAGATTACAGAACAATAAAACACGAAACCCACCCGTTTACCCGTGGTGGGTGTTCAGTGCTCTCTCATGCCCCACTTTCACAAGCAGGTCCAGTTTTGGGAATTCAGCCAAACAGACGGACTGACTCACTGGTACTAAACAATTGAACCATCTGTATGTGTATGAAAGCCGGCTTACTTGCAAGCACAGTTCGATACTACTACTAGTACTAAATGCACAATGCTACCACGTAGAAGTTCCCACAACTTCAAAAAGCTAGGGCAGCTATTTATATGTCAGACCTCTCCAGTTCAAAACATCAAAAACCACTAACCACAACAGGGTCCAGAACTAACATGAATCAAGAATAAGAATAACCCAAAAAGAACAGCTGCTGCTATACATGAGAGGAAACTCAAAATATACATGATGGAATCCGGCCACACAAAAAAGTCCCTTTCAGAAAGCCTCTAATTCAAACTGGATCCCCCCTCAGCTAAATTTTCAGTACAATGACGTACTGAAAACAAAAAACGAAAAAATGGGCACAAGGAATTCAACTCCGCTTCGATAGCCTGCATCACAAATAAGCTGAAGTCATTAGTCATCGACACTGACGACAAAGATATTAATAAATTGCAGCAAAACATGTGCAGGAGCATCATAAAAGAAAGCTATATACATAGCACCAACAAAACACTGCTCAAGAAATTTATCATGTTCATTTTCAGCAGTAACACAGAATTGTAAATCTTCACATGTCAACAGTCTGGAAAACTCGGCATTTTAAGGGGAAATCATAGAGAGAGAGAGAGAGAGCACCGCAGAAATACAAACAGATCACCAAAACTTGTAATGCACAATGAAAATAATGTCTTTATCTAGAAACCTAAATAATGCCATGCAAAAAATTTTAATGTGAAGTCACTGATTTAATTTCCATGGGATGTTCCAACTGATTTAATTTCCATGGGACGTTCCAAAAGCCACCACTTCGGAAAGACTTTATTTTCCCCTGCACTGGAGGATGTTTTGGCAGAAAAGTCTTGCAGCAGCATGAAATTGCATTTTCTTTTATTTAGTGAATAACCTTTACCCATTTCATTTATATCTGAAGTCAGTTTATGTCTATTGTTATGACTTTATTTATCAAACCACAACAGACAATGGTACATACCAGGACTTCCCAAAGTCTCGGATGTTGGTAGTGCAGGCAATGACATCTCTGCAAAATTAGCAGTACCCCATTAGAACATGGCTGTCAAAACAAACCAAAAATATACCCTTCACAGAACCAGTACTTCATTTCTTGCTCTTCTACTTTTTTGTATCCATAAAACCTACACCTATGCAATAAATAGATAAATATGATTATTCCCACACAGTTTACCAGGAGCACAAAGAGAAAAGGATGTAACAGAAGATGACGAAGGCCATGGAGCTGCAATATTGTCACTCAAGTCACATGTGAAACTGAAGCCTGTTGAATTGTCGTACACCACATCGGCAGGGAAGCTGCGAAGCAAACACCCTGCAGTTGTACAAAAATAAATAAATAAAGAGAGAAGAAAGCCAGCAGTAGTCACTACAACATTTTCTTTAAAATGTCAAACAGGTATTAGTACCTAAAATCTATTACTAACTCAAAACATTCCATGTTCTAGATACTGAAATAAGGGGTGTTAACAGTGCACACTAGAAAGTCATAATCTCACTCCAACTAACACAATAGCAGTGCACTCATTCAGTAAATAATACCCTAGAATAGTTCTATCTTTCAATGCATGCAGACACAATAAGGTTTTACTAAAAAGTTTACACATTTTGTTTTGAGTTGCAAAGGCATGCCAGAGAATTCATATTTTTTTAAGATACTTAAGAGATATAATGGTTTATATAATATATATAGATATATATACATCCAAAAGTTACAGTAAAGATTAAATTTTTACATCCCTAATTTATTTTTGTCCCAAAGACTGATGGTAAATCTCAGGACACTGCATGAAAAGAAGTTTTTTCATTCCATGTTGTAGTAACCCTAGGTAGCCTGATTATAAGCTCACATTAGTTGGCTGCCCAGAACCAGTGTTACATGGACTCTTCTATTTTTCCCAAAGTAGATGTGTCCATCGAATTTGACAAAGGTAAAGGGTGTGGGATATGTGTCTGACACTCGTACCCAATTTAGGCACTTGAATCATCTAATTTTTTAAAATGTTTGGAGAAGAGGAAACTCACATTTGTTAGTAAATAAACATTTCTAGGACCACATGGATAAAAGAGAGATTCCATAGGTGTGTTTGGTTTGTGTTTGTAGAGTAGTTTTTGAGATAAAAAGTATGAAAATTTGTTTTGTTTTGTTTGGTTTGCCTTTTTTCAGAAATAATTTTGGAAAATTGTTTTGCGGAGAGAGTTTTAAAAAAAGTAATTGATTTGACGTGTATGAGAGAGAGTGATTTTGAAAAGTAGGTAACCAAACAAAATTTTGAGATTTTTTTTGAAAAAATTTGTTTTGTTTGATTATTCTTGAAAATTTGTTTGTAGAGAATTTTTCCCAAAAATTTTTCTGAAAAACAAACCAAACAAGGCCCATATTTTTCCAAAATCAACTCTTTTATTTTTCCCAAAGTAGATGTGTCCATCGAATTTGACAAAGGTAAAGGGTGTAAGATGGGTGTAAGATATGTGTCCGAGACTCGTATCCAATTGAGGAACTTGAATCGTCTAATTGCTAATGTTTGAAGAAGAAGAAGAAACTCACATTTGTTAGTAAATAAACATTTCTAGGATCACATGGATAAAAGGGAGATTCCATATTTTTCCAAAATCTTATTTAATTTCAAGTAAATTTCTACATAATTTACATCTTTATCTTATCTAAGAATATTATATAATATGCAACATATACAAGTGTCTATGACACATTCCCGTACATATATCCAACTTTTAGATACATATTCAAATACCCTAAGATTCAGATTTATGATATCCAACTTTTGGATATATATTCCAATATCCTAAGATTTAGATTTATGAGAGTTTGAAACTTGGACACGCACCCACACCCGATACTAGAACCCGAGTCCATGTAACATAGCCTAAAACTAAGAGAAAACATTAATTCTACCAAGTCAGCCCAATTTTGACTTCAAAAGAAACTGCAGCTAAGTAATGTGGAGTATGCTACGCTAACAAGAGGCAAATGGAGAACGTACTATATGGATTGCTAGGGATCTTGTATAACAAGAATCTGATTCTCATGTAATGTTTTCTGCAGGTTAGTCTACAGCTGTTGTAGTTTTTATCTATATTTATTAAGATTTAGGTGTCAAGTCTTTTATATTTTTGATATTGTAGATTTGCTAGATATGGGCTCGTGGTAGGGGTCCATGGTTGTACTTTACTCCAGATACAGTATCAAGTCTTTACATCTAATCTGTAGCATTTACATAATAGTATTTTAGTAAGTTTATAGTTTCCTAGTTTTGGAATCATAGTCCTCATTGTCAGTCCATAAAATAGCTAGGCACCAAGAGTAGTTAGAAAATAGGATCCTATAATTGTATGTGTCATAGGGTTAGGGTTTTATGAGGAAGAAGAAAGTTTCTAGGATTTCCAGACTTAAAAGGCAATTTTGGGCTTGACTTTCAAAAGTTGTGGCAAGGGCTGCCAACCAGCTCTGATTCACACATCTAATTTAGAAATTAAGAATTTTTTATAACTATAAAATCTTCTAGATTAACTAGGACACCAACCAAAAAACAAATAACATTACTTGACCCAATTTACGACCCATCCATGTCCAGCAATTCATGAAATTACCAAAATACCTCTAACTACTAAACCATGATATAATAACATAAAAATTGTCCAGCAACATACTAGTTTAGAATAAATGTGAATAAATAACCTAAACATTACCATGGACACTTCCCTATGGACCAAAAGGCTTCTTGATGATCATGTGACCCGTAGCCTTCACTTTAGGCTTCCAAAGCCTATAATAGTAATCTAGCCACACAAGAGATGAGAAATTAAGTTTGACAATGAGACTGAATTATTTGCACAAATTCAATATATTGCTCGAAGAAGCAGATGTGACAAAGTCGATGGACTTTGTGGAAGCCACTGATGGCACATTGCACCAAAACTCCAAAAGGCTTCACAACTTAAGAAGAAAATCATCATTTTGAAGATCCTTTCTTCTGAAGAGATCTACGGATCTATGGAGATGGATTGAACACTTCAAGGCTCATTACACTTCAAACCTTTCATACTTTGATCTTGGAAGTCCTTCGGTGGCTCTCAAAGGCAATTTGGGAGATAGTTGGTGGATTCCGGCGAGGTGGTTCAAGCTTCGCGAGTGATGAATGTCGACTCGGCAAGATGTTATCAGATCTGAGAAACGTGGACTCATCTAAACTCTTGTAATCATTCAATTTTCATAGTGCTTGATTCTCCAACAATGTCCCATGGCTTTTTCCTCAATTGAATCTCTTCAATTGAGGGTTACCATGTTAAAATTGCTCATCTCTTGTGAGATTGTCAGCTTTCATTTTATTGCAATTTTTAGTGATGGAGTTGAATACGTAGATCTACACTAATTGTTAATTAAATCTGTACTGATTTTATTTGATTTGATTAGTTTAAGTTCCTCGAGTTAGTTGTGTTGATCCCTTTGCAAATCCATATTCGAAGTTCCTTGGGAATTTCAATATCCAAGACAGGTTGTGGATATTGAAAAAAGTTCTTGCTGTAAGGTCCAGAAACTATGTACAGCAGGTATTTGTGAATTAAAGGCCAAATTGTAAGGTAAAGGACCAGGAATAATTTCAACTTGATCTAGTAGTGTTTTGGCCAGACTCGAGGGCTATGATTATGAACAATAACCTGAGAACAAAATATTTTCTTGTGAAAGAAAAGAAAAGAATTTTTTTTTATTTTGTCTAGACTTTTCAGCAGTCATTGATGCTCAGCTGGTACAGCCCTTTTTGTATATCGATTGCACTCCCTTAGTGCCTCTTTGTTAATGAATTCTACTTATCCAAAAAAAATAAAAATAATAATAATAGGGAAAGAGAAGGGAAAAAAAAAAAAAAAAACCCTCACAAGAACTTAAAAGAATCACATAAACACAAACACAAATTCTCTTAAACTCATCTCTTCATTGACAAGACTAAGACTTCAGATTGGAAAACTAATCAGCTTGTTTGGTTTTGGTTTTCAAAAAACACTTTTCAAAAAAATTATTTTTATTTTCTGTATTTTTTTGTTTTCAATGACTTTTTTTTTAATATTTTAAGTAATTTTTTTAATTTTTAGACACACCTAATATAAATGCACTTAAAAAGTACAATATTTGTGAAAGAAAACTTTTAAAAATTCACTATATACTAAAAATACAAAAAAAAAATGAAAATTCAGTACATTTTTCGTATTTTTGTATATTTATTAATTTTTTAAAATACTTTTTCACAAATATTTTACTATTTAGATATATCTAAGTAAGGTACATCTAAAAAGGTAAAAAATTGCTTAAAATTTTTAAAATATTCACCAAAAATAAAAAAATAAAAAAAAAACTCAATTTTCATAAAACTGAATTCAAAAACTAAAACCAAACACACTGAATAAAAATTGACTATTTAGAAAAATCAGGACCTCCCATAGATCACATATAGGACCCATACAAATACAACTTAACCCATACTACAAATATTGGCCCATTCTACCCGGTCCAACAAAGCTAAAAATTACCAAAATACACTTGACTCATAACATAAATGAATGCAACCAATTGTAACTTAACCCAAAATCAACCAATATTTAGTCTTCAAACACTTTCCTTTGGGCCAAAAAGTCTACTTGCATGGTGTGGGACTCAGATTTTGTTTTAAGCTTCCAAAGTAGGTATGGTTTATCTCAGCAAGCAATAGTTACCTCACTAATAAATATCTTTGCAAATAAGATTACAAAAGAACTTCATAATAGGGGATAGAAATTAGAAGTTTGAATAAGTCATTATCATCTTGTGATGCAGATATGTATTAGGTTTCTTTTTATATATTGCAGATAACATGGCTTAAAGAAACTAAGAAGCAGAGGCACTTATAAGAAGGCGGCATGTCCGTGTTGGACACCAACACAGGTCAAGCACAAATCCAAATGTGTCCTGTTATTTAAAATAAAAAAAAAAAATGAGAGAGAGAGAGAGAGAGAGAGAGAGAGAGAGAGACTTGGCATGCTTCGAATATTTGGGGACGTAGTTGTCCATCGCTTAGATACACATGAAACACATTACAACTTTGACCAAAATATATAGAGATCTAATCACAATAGAAACAATGTACATTTATATCTATTCACCCCTCCTTTAAACTTTAGAAATTAGTCGTGTTATATTTTTTTATTATTTTTTAATGACATATTTATATATATATATATTGAGTAGTAACAAAGAATTTTATTAAAAAGAAAAAAGGGGGGAGGGCAAGAAGTCCTAAACAAGGAAAAGGAAAGCAGTCAAAATAGTCAAAACAAAAAGCACAAACTCCTAGCACTAGAGATGGCAAACAACAACCCAAGCCCTAGAAATCAAACAGAACTCCTTTAAAAGGAGGAGACACAAATGCCCAAAAGGACGCCAAAAATCCCGCCCTATCCCACAACGCCTCTACATCTAAATAAAACTCTATATTTCGTGTGTAACCCATGTGCCTTGTCTTGCATTTTTAAAAACTTGATGCGTCAATGTGTCCGCATCATGTCATGAATCCACATCATGCTTCTTAGTAAGGAAATCAAGAATAATTAATCAAAAATGCAAAAAGAGGATGGTTACTGCAGCCTGTAAATATTTATAGATTCTTTCAATTCAATGAGCTGAACATAGACAGATGCGTGATGCAACCTGACCATAGGCATCCTAGGTGAGGTTCCTAGACCATCCTCGTTATTCTTCTTCTCCTTCTTCCCTAACTTGTTGCAATTAACACTTAAATGTCCATTTTCCTCCAGAACCCTATTATTCCTTCCATGGACTCAAGTACAAGTAATGGGTATGGGTGCAGGTATAAGCATCAGACCTTCGTAAACTTAAATCTTAACATATTGGGATATGTATGTACCCAATATGGGGACTCTTTATGGACACATATTAATATTACATATTATAGAATATTCTTAGATAAAATGTTGAAAATTATGTAGATATGTACTTGAAATTGAAGAAAATTTGGAAAAAAATGTGAAATTTTTACCTCTCATCTATGCTAGAGATTATAAATGTTTCGTTTCTAGCAAATGGGAGTATCTTATTCTCCAAATATTGTAAAAAGTTGAAGGATCCGAGTGTCTAAATTGAATTTGGGTGTCAAACACATATTCCACACCCTTAACTTTGCCATATCCATTGGAATAGTGTTGTAAAAGGCGCGCCTATGTAGCTCTTTAATTTACATTTACTGTTTAGAGATGTTTAACCTTAAATGTTGGTGCTTTTGAATATTTGTGTTTTGTTGAATGTTGATAATTGGGCATTTGGAACAAATATGAACTTTTATAGTTTTGGGAATTCTTCTACAATTTGCCTTAGTTCTTATTACAAGTTGTGAATTCTTTCACTTTTCTTATGTCGAAGTTGAATTATTAGTCTACGTTAATTTATCTATTTTTTACTAAAAAGGTGAGCTTTGCTTTAGTGAAGCATGTGCCTCACCTTGTGCCATGGTGCGCTTTGAGCTTTTAAAAACACTGCTTTGGTGAAATAGAAGAGTCCATGTAACATGCTAACAAAGCTTAACCACTTTGTCAATCTCGGAATAAACTTTCCAAAAATCTAGAGAATGATCACCTTTTGATTCAATTGAATTCCAACTGTCTCCAATGTTACAAGATGCCAAACTTCCTTCTACCTTCTAAACTCTAGACTACCATGCTGTTTATTTTAGAGAATACAAAGATTAGGGAATGATTAGGATATCAGCCCCTATTTATATTAATGAAGCTTAATAATTACAAGGAAGCCCTAAGGCATAGAATAATTACAAAATCATAACCCAAATAATACTATATTATTCTAACACTCCTCAAGCTGGTGCAAATATATCTCTCATGCCCAACTTGCCTAAGATATCATGAAATGGCTTACTCCCAATTCCCTTGGTGAGGATGTTAGCAAGTTGTTCATCAGACTGCACAAAGGGAATATATATTGTGCCACTAGTGAGTTTCTCCTTAATGAAGTGGCGATCAATCTCAACATGTTTTGTCCTGTCATATTGAATCGGGTTGTGAGCAATGTTGATAGCAACCTTATTATCACAGTATAACCGCATGGAGTCCGTTTGATCAATATCTAGATCACTCAACAATAACTTGATCCATAAGAGCTCACACACCCTTTGTGTCATAACTCTAAACTCAACTTCTGCACTTGACCTGGCAACCACATTCTGTTTCTTACTCCTCCAAGTAACTAGGTGGCCTCCAACAAAGGTGCAATACCCTGAAGTCGATCTCCTATCGATTACTGATCCAGCCCAGTCAGCATCTGTATAGGCTTCCACACGAAGATGATCATACTTTGAAAAATAAAGACCCTTACCAAGAGCAAACTTCAAGTACCTTAAAATTCTCATGACAGCCTCGAAGTAAATCTGATGAGGAGCATGCATAAACTGGCTAACCACACTGACAGCAACAGCAATATCAGGATGGAAGTGATATAGGTAAATGAGCTTACCCACTAATCACTAATAGCTCCCCCTATCAACAGCTGCTCTTCTTTCATCATTCCCCAATTTTTGATTGGGTTCTAGTGGAGTGTCACAGGCCTTGCAGCCAAGCATCCCAGTTTCCTTCAACAAGTCAAGCGCATACTTCCTCTGTGAGATAAATATCTCATCCTTGAGCGAGCAACTTCAATTCCCATAAAATACTTCAAGCTCCCCAAGTCTTTGATTTCAAACTCACTAGCTAAATATTTCTTCAATAGAGGTATTTCCTCACTATCACCGCTCGTAAGAACTATGTCATCTACATAAACAATGAGTGTTGCAGTCTTACCACGTGAGGAATGTTTCACAAACAAGGTGTGATTTACCTGACTCTGTTTGAAGCCATATTTAAGCCTAGCCTGAGTGAATCTCTCAAACCAAGTCCTTGGAGACTGTTTGAGACCATGTAATGACTTCCGAAGCCTGCATACTTTGCCTTCTGTCTGATGATCCTCAAAACTAGGAGGAATGTCCATATATACCTCTTCTTCGAGGTCACCATGGAGAAAGACATTATTTACATCAAACTAATGAAGTGGCCAATCTCGATAAGCTGCTAGAGAGAGAAGTACTCTGACTGAATTCATCTTAGCCACGGATGCAATGGTCTCCTAATAGTCAACGTCATACGTCTGAGAGAACCATTTTGCCACTAGTCTAGCCTTGTAATGCTCAATAGAACCATCCGCTTTGTGTTTCACAGTATACACCCATTTGCATCTCACAGGTTGTTTACCCTTAGGTAACTCAGTCAATTCCCAAGTGCCATTCTTCCTAAGTGCTTTCATTTCTTCAATCATGGCAAGTTTCCACTCAGAGGTAGCAAGAGCATCCTGAAAATGATTAAGAATACTAATAGAAAAAATATTTGACACAAACGCTCTATATGAGGACGACAAATGAAAGTCGGACACAATTTAAGATAGGATGTTAAGTACAAGATCTCACACCCTTTCTCTTGGCAATAGAAACATCAAGATCAATGGACTCAAGAGATTCAAAGTTACCTGCACTATCATCAAAAGCAGGAGATGGTAGTGGAAGAGCAAAAGTAGTCTCTTGTATCTAGTTAACTTTCTGTCTATCTTTGTCCCTAACATAAATTTGCCCTTCCCTATCCTTGGTGACATTGGGTTCTGTAGTCCCAATAGGACGTGGTGATGCAAGAATAACTGGTTCCACCATAGGAATCACAGGAATCACTTCACACCAAGACTCCCCCTAAAGGGAGGACTGTGACACTGGAGAGGACAAGAAATAGGACTGGGACTCAAAGAATGTGACATCCATGGACACAAACCACTTACGAGAAGTAGGGTGGTAACACTTATACCCTTTTTGAGTAAGAGAGTACCCAAGAAAAACGCATTTAAGGGAGTGAGGGTCCAACTTACCACGAGTAAGAGAGTGATTATGGACAAAACAGACAACCAAATATTTTGGGAGACAGAAAACAAGGACTGGGAACCTAGGAGGACTTGAAGAGGTGCTTGTTTTTGCAAGACCTAGGTAGGAAAATGATTAATAAGATGGGCAGCGGTGAGAACAGGGTCGGCCCAGTATGACCGAGCCACACTCATAAAAAACACATGCACCAAGCCATGTCAAGAAAATGGCGATTCTTGCGTTCCGCCACCCCATTTTGTTGAGGGGTATTGGTGCAAAAGGTCCGATGGATAAAGCCATGAGTAGAAAAATATTGCCCTAACCCAAAATCTATATATTCACCCCCATTATCAGAACGGAATATTTTGATTGTGGCCCCAAACTAAGTACAAATCATCTTATAAAAATTGCGAAATATAGAGAAAACCTCACTCCTGTCTTTCATGAGATACACCCACGTAGTACGAGAAAAATCATCAATAAAAGTAACAAACCAATGATGACCTTTCATAGACACAATACAAGATGGACCCCAGACATCAGAATGTGTTAATGAGAAATGAACTAAACTTTTATTAAACTGGGAACAAAAGAAGCTCTGTGTTGTTTTCCAAGTTAACAAGACTCACAAAGAAATTCAAACACATTATTGGTAGAAAAAATAGATGGAAATAAATGCTTAGGAAAATAAAAAAGAAGGATGTCCAAGACGCCAATGCTAAAGACACCGATGCCACAACTATATATCATCGGTGGTAGTAGGACTCGTAGTGGAAGAATGAGCAAGCTTATCCGGTTGATCCAAGAAGTAGAGATCATTTTCTGCACTACCACTGCTAATCGTCCTCCTCGTGACAAGGTCCTGAAAAAGACAATGATCAGGAAAAAAAAGTCGCTACAATTCAAATTCTTTGTAATACGACTCAAGGATAAGAGGTTAACAGAAAAATTGGGAACATGCAGAACAGAAAATAGAGGTATAGTAGGAGTGACATGGTCTAAACCTTTCTCAGAAATAGAAGAAACAGTACCATCTGCAATCCTGACTTTGTCCTGACCTGAAGAGGGCTTATAGGCAAAGAAAAGATCAGAGAATCCAGACATATGATCGAAGGTACCAGAATCAATAATCCAGAGCAAAGACTTATGAGACAGGAAAACACGAGGAGAAGAGGCTAAGTTACCTGAGCGAGCAAATGATGAGGAAGATGTACTGAGGGCAGTAGAAGACCGACAGTCCAGCAAGTGACGCAGAACATCCTCAAGCTCATGAGTAGTCATGCCAGAGAGACCATCAGAAGCCTGGCCGACGAAAGCAAAAGTAGAATCAAGTGTATCATTGGCACTAGATTGATGAGCTCGTGGATGGGAGCCATGTCCTCTAGACTGGCCTGACCAACTGTCTCTAGAACTAGACCGATCACCTCTACCCCCCGATGGAGTCCCATGAAGCTTCCAACACGTCTTACGAGTATGCCAGGGCTTGAGACAGTAATCACAGAAGACAGACTCCTTAACAGCAGACGGTGAGATGGGAGTCAGACTGAGGCCATCTCTAGGGGTAGACAGTAACGCTGAGCGGTCAATAGAGACAGGTGACATCATAGTAGACCGACGACTCTCCTCATTCTGTACATAGGCGAATGCCTCCGGAAATGAAGGAAGAGCGTCCATACCCAGAACTCGACTCCGAACCAAATCATACTCCACATTGAGACCAGCCAGAAACTTGAAGACCCTTTCCTGTGCAATGAACTCCCTGTACCCGACTGAATCAACAGTGCAAACAAGTTTATAATCCTATAGGTGATCAAGACGTTTCTAGCCATTGGTGAAGAAGGTAAAGTACTGAAGAATAGTCTCCACCCCCTGAACAGAGTTCTCAACAGAACGGCGCAACTCAAATGCTTGTAAGAAATTACCTTTGCGGGAATAAGTAGTAGCCACTGCCTCCCAAATATCATGTGCAGTGTCCATAGATAGATAGCCTTCTCCAATCTCTGGGACCATAGAATGTATCAACCAACCCATAATCAGGGAGTTGGTACTCTCACTAATCATAACCCTGGTCCATGGTGCTGGATGCCTGTATCATGCCATCAACATACCCCATCTTTTCTATACTCTTCAAAAAAATAATCAAACTTTGCAACCATGCTAGATAATTCTGACCATTGAATAGAGAGGTGGTGATTTTAGGTTGGGATTATC
This sequence comes from Camellia japonica, assembly GCA_030407325.1. Lineage (NCBI taxonomy): Eukaryota > Viridiplantae > Streptophyta > Magnoliopsida > Ericales > Theaceae > Camellia > Camellia japonica. The sequence continues at coordinate 111,530,354 of JAPPVO010000031.1, forward strand.
AGTCATAGTAGTAAGTATAATGGAACTCACTCTTAGGTGTCTGAGAAGTAATGGACCCACTGGTGGAATCTACCATGGATACTATACTACCTAACCCTCAACAAAAACTAGTGCCAATCACAAACCCGAAAGATGGTGGAGGAATAGTAAGCACTAAGACCACTAAGAACATTAAAGAATTAAACACTCAAAAAAAAAAATTTCCTTCTTTTTTTTTTTTATAGAGAAGAAAATCAGAAAACACAAACAAAACCGAGGTCAATACCTCATCAGAGTGTCGTAGCATAAGGTCAAACAAGAGAGAGACAACACCGGGAGTCAAACAAGAGGGAGACGAAGGAAGCCAGAGAGAGCCTAGAGGCTGTCGGCTAGGGATGAGAGATTGCCAGTGGCAGTCGGCAAGGCAGGCGACAGAGCCACAGAAGTCGACTTAGTCCAGAAGAGTTGTCGACAGGGACCTGCGACAGTGAACAAGGGGTTCGACTAGGCAAGATGGCCTATCGGCCAAAACCACCGATGTCAACTTAGGCCAGAAGGCCTATCAACAGTGACCAATTAGTGACTGGGCACCTGCAACTTAGGGCTAACTCCGGCAGGTTTGTGGTGGTTGTGTGGTGTATGGTTTAAGGTTTAGGGTTGTGGCTCTGATACCATGTTTATTTTAGAGAATACAAAGATTAGGGAATGATTAAGATATCATCTCCTATTTATATTAATGAAGCTTAATAATTACAAGGAACCCCTAAGGCATAAAATAATTACAAAATAATAACCTAAATAATACTATATTATTCTAACACAAGCTTTCCATTACCTTTACCCACCATAAATGTAGTTGTAGGTATACCCAAATTAAATAAATGAGGAAACACAAGAACCACTACATTATCTAGAACACCCAAGGAACTTACATTAATCCCTCAAAAAAGAAATAACTAACCCATCTCCCAGTTGATAGTTCTAAAGGAATTTAACAAAGGATCAACACAGAAATACAATGTCTACAACCCCAAAAATAGTCATGTCACTTAGGGTTGGTTTGGGATGTTCTAAAAAAGTGCACTTTTTGACTTATTGACTTATATGAGTTGGGTTTGGGTTGGGTTTGATGTGATGTGTTAGAGAGGTGATGTGATTTAAATAAGATGATGTGACTTAAATAGGATAGTAACTTTTTGACTTTTTGTATTATTTAGTAGATGCCAAACTTGGCCTTAATTTCCAACTTTGAGCTTAGGGAACTAAAATCTAATAAATCTTGTATACATAAAAATAGCATACAAATGTTAAAAATGCATTAATTCACACTAGAACAGAACTCAGATGTAAAATATTAAAAGAGAGCTCAAGAAGAAAAGGAAGAATAAATGAAAAAAACAAAAAATAATAACAAACCTTGCTGTCCATATGCTGCTCCAGTGCCAAAAGAACATATCCAGAAAACAAGAAAACACCACATCAGATGCAGTGAACAAATAAGTAATAAGACAAGGTGTGTAAGCAAGTTCTCAAATGCTCACTAAAAGACAAAAGTTTTGCAAAACCAAAAAAATACATCCAAACAAAATATCATCCATCATAATCATTTCACTTTTCACAAACATCACATCCAACATAAAACCTAACTATCAAATACCAAAAATTTATCTCATAAAAACACATCTAATAAAATCTACATAAATCACTTAAACACCATCAATTTAAAGTTTTAAACACAAATAAGTATTACAGAAAAAATTACCTTGGAGACTAAAATCTTTCAAGTCAACATCACAAAGCTCATAAACATCAGTCATGACTCCACCCTTTTGGAGCATAGACCCAAACACGGTAGCACATATTATGGCTTGCCTATTCGTAATTAACATTTGCTTTTGTATCCCAGCAATGTAAGTATTTAATGAGCTACAACATGAAGGACTTGGAGCAGCTACATTACGGCATGCTTTAATTACTTCTGATGGCTGCTTAAAATCCAAAGGACAAACTGCACAACCAAACGTCACCACTCATAAGACACCATCTCCAATTAAAACCATCATGAGAGTACAATAGAGCATGCAAAGTACATCTATATGACAATGTACCACATTCCTCTCAATAAGTATATCCCCAAGTTACATAATTCACTGAAGTGGGGGCCATACGTCCTATCCAGTTCACCGATCAGCAGATGCAAAGCAGAATTGGGATAAATCTGAATTTCAAAATACTATGTGCACTTGGAGTCATATGCTTACTTGAGTGAGTGAAACAAGTCAAATAAACAACTCTCTAAGCCAACTTCTATATTTTTCTTGGCCAAAAATGCAGGGTTCCTATACAGCCCCACTCTATATTATTCAATGATAGCTTTTGTATATGCCTGGGAGACATTTTTGCCTTACAACTGTGGTATTTAGCATAAAGTCTAATGTTAACCAGTAATTTTTTTTTTTTTTTTCTGCTCATTTCCAAATCTTATTTCATAATGATCATTACTACAATGAGATGACTATGATGCCTAGGATCACATAGAACCTCAATCTTCAATTCACAATGTCGCCTCGAACTTTTAACTTTAATAGACATTACCATAACTGCCAAATCGAGATTCGAATCGTGAATCGAAATGGTCTCGTATCGAATCGCGAATCGAATTGAATCGTGAATCGTAAAGATTTAGTCACTTTTTCTAAATTACTTAGAAAAATAAATCTGTACTTCGATATTAAATATATCTTATGAATATGAAATATTTAGACTTAAATCAATGAAAATATTGTTTTGAATGATGGTCACATAAGTTTAATAAGTAATAACTTAACAAAGGTTCCTATGCAAGATTGTCATCTTATCTTTTTCCTTTTTTAGATATTTCTTATCAACTATTCTTAATAAAGACAGTAAATAAAGACAAACTCTCAATTTTCAAAGTAACAATAATTTGACAATTATATTGAAATTTGGACAATAAGCATTCCAAGTAATAATGACCAAATAATAAGAAAAAATTATTTAGGATCTTTTATTTTAAATCCTAAAACATTTTAAAAGGTATAACTAACCTAACCCATGAAATATTGAACTATATTTAATTTAATAAAATAACAATAGATAATTCATGGTGTATGTTACTTTAATTTTAAATATTTTTAAAAGATATATTATGATTTTTTAAAGAAAAAAAATGAGAAATGATTCAAAACATGCTGGGTTTGATTGAATTTGATTGGATCCTATTAAAAACTCCATGATCATTAAAATAACAACAAATCATGTATATATATTGGTTATTTTGGTACTAAATGCTATTAGAAGTTATATTATGTCATTTTCACTGAAAAGATGGGAGAAAAAAAGTGTTGAAAATATGTCGGACACGAGAATTTTAAGAATTGCATGAATCGTAAATAGTGAATCAAATCGTGAATCGATTGTGAATCGTATGATTCACTAGAGATTCACTCCCAAAATAGATTCACTCATAGATTCGTATCGATTTTGCAAAAATTGCGAATCAAATCGTGAATTGAATTGCAAATCGTAAGATTCTAATAACAAAGAACATTACCCAACTAAGAAGCATGAACACTCCAAAATGGGTGATGTGTCTGTGTCCCAATAGGGTATCGAACATCAACATAGTACCATTGTTGTCAAATCACGAATCAAATCGTGAATCATTTTGCTAAAATAGTGAATCGTGAATCTTATCGAGTCGTGAATCGTAAGATTCATTTTATTTAATATGATATATAAATCTATATATCTATATACGTATATAAAAATACATATAATGTTTAAAACAAAATAAATTATCAGTATGATTAAATTGTATATATGTTTCTATATAAAATCACGTACATCAATATAACTAATTAATCTCTTCTATATATCTTCATAGTTTGGCGAAAACGACTTTGTTTCATGCATTATGTAAACAAAAATAGAAATAGGATTGAATCGTAGTGAATCGCAATGCATCGTAGCTAATCATAAATTGAATCATATGATTCACTCAAGTTCTGATTCAACAGCACAATTTGAATCATTTATGTTGAAAACTTGTATCGAATCACATAAATCGAATCGTGATTCGTACAATTCTAACAACCATGCATGGTATACACACGCATGTCCAACTGTCAAACATGCCACATGGCATGCCTAAGCTTCTTATTTTTATTTTTTTTGCAAGACACGTGGTAAACACTTCACAAACATTTGTGTCATGTGTTTGGACATAGCTTTAGGACACCTTTGTGAGATTTTCTTTTTCCATTTTTTTTTTATTTTAGCAAATTGATTTGTGGTCAAAGTAAAATATATGAAAACAAAGCGAGGAAAAAGTGGAAAACAAAAACAAATATACACCCAAATATACATCAATGTCTCTCCTATCTCTATACCCTAAATTCATATTCACAAACATACCAAATAATTTTCTCTGTCATATCACCATCTATGAAGCATGGGTATGGGGCAAAGTATGGGTATTGGTACGATACGAGTACGTCGATACAGTAAAATCCAAAAAAAATAGGGTACAAATACAGCTTGGGCTTGGTACGCTTATAAAAAAATATTTATTTTTAATTTAGAGTAATGCAAAAACTAATTAAATGGTTTAATTTGTCAAGATTCAACCTACAATTAATATTTAGTGGAAGTTTGGAAATTTGCTATTTTAGTAGGTTATTTTAGTTTTTGGCTATTTTAGTAGGCTAAAATTTTGTGTGTTTAGGAAGATGGTTGGATTTTTTTATAATTAGATGTGATGTTGGTGAGAGAAAAAGTGAAATGATTATGGGTTTGATGTGACATCGTCTTATTGGCTATTTTAGTCTATTTTGTCATTTTGTAAATTTTAGCCCAAAAAGCCAAAAAAAGCATTTGCTAAACACCCCCTTAATGCCAAAAGTAAAGGTATAAATCAAAATTTTAAAAACATGCTAAGCATAAAACTAAAAATAAAAAGTAAGTCTAGTAAAAGGAGTTTTTATTTCTGTAGTAGAAGAAAATATTGTTTCAATTGAGGTACGGTACAACTTAGGTATATAGTAGGTACGTCTAGGTACGCCAAAAATTAAGAAAAAATTTGAGTATATGTTTCGTGTACCCAGGATGTATGCAAAAGTACCATACAAGATACCATATAAAGATAAGTACCCAGTACGAGTACGGCATGTTTTTTGAAGTACCCATGCTTCATAGATCACCATCATGTTTGTTTTCTAATTTTTTTTAAATCGCCATATCCCATCTCTATTTCCATGCCAATGCTTCTTAGTTTACCCAACATTGGTCCACATCAATCTAGAGTGTTAGGAGTGGTAGGACCAAAGTCAAATCAAACTTTTAGCATAAGAAAATTAATAATTGGGCATGAAAGGGTTAAGATATTAATAAAGGACATATTATTGCTTTCTTTATGTTAATCGTTGACTAAGAAGTACAGACACATGACATAACACGGATATGCCGACACAAAAATTTATAAAGATGTAAGACACAAGTTGAGGGCACGTGCAAAATTTATAATTTTATATACTTGTTATATGTCATACATAATATATAGGGGATATTGCAAATAAATGGAGTAGTGGGAAAAAAATTGCACTACAAATGAATTTTTTTTTTGGTGCAACTGACACACACGAAGAGTTACACCAAGCACATGAATGAATTTGCACCATGCACAGAGTAGAGTTGCACCATCATGAAAATGCAATTTTTTCCCCACTGCTCCACTGAAATGCAATTTTTCCTAATATATATATATATATGATATTCAAGTCAAAGATAATATTTTTTTGAAGTCTAAAGAAGAATAAGTATAAATTTACATTATTTTTATTTCATTTTTGAGTTCCATGTTATTTTATCCAAACTCCTAGTGCGTTTAATGTGTGTCTAAGTGTTGACAAGTGTTCGATAAGTGTCACGTTATGTCAGTGGCGGACACGACTCGTTAACTTCCTAAAGTGTCCATGCTTCTTAGATCATAGACATGCCCCCGCCCCTCCAAATCCCCCCCATACACCATACCATATTTCCTACATTTTATGTATTTTCTGAATTTAACATTACAACCCAGTAGATACTCTGCAGCTTGGGTCACTTTACTAGGAAGGCAGAGTTCATGCAAATGCAATCGTAAAGATTTCAAACTACGATGGAAATGCGATATTAATAACAAGTCCACTAACAAGCATATAAATATTAAAGGGAAAATTGCCAATATGTCCTACTTTTCCCATGAAATTTCCATTGAGTCCTATTAACACATGAATCAGCCCTCTTGTCATAGAGTAATAGGGCTCAATGAAAATTTTATGATGAAAATAAGACTTACTGGATATTTTCCCAATATTAAACTCAAATGAAAATTTTACGGGAAAAATAGGACTTATTGGATATTTTCCCAATATTAAAACCTTGTACCTTTGTTGACTTTACAGGCAGATAATATTCGAAATGCAGTATTGGCAGCATCTAGAGGGAGTTTGCTAGAAAGCCATGAATACACCACCTCTTTACAATCATTAAGAGAATCCATATGATTAGGCCCTCCAACTATGTTTTTATTATCACTGATCAGCGCTTGCCCTGCTGAAATCTGAAGTGCAGCCTCCATAATTGCAGGCTTGCAAATTGGTCTACAGCACTCTTTAAGAGGATCAACAGTGCTGCAAGCCTCCAATAACCTGCTCGTATTAACAGTCTTCTCAAAGGTGGTTACATCCCTCACAGGACAAAAGCCACCAGTCAGATTTGATGGATTTGCAGAGCAGATAGTAGGTATCGAACTGTTTGCCCTTCTGCTTGCTAGTATAGTAACGATATCTGAAAAACAATCATTAGCAGTCGCATTTTGTAAAACTAATTTATCAGAAGTGGTGCCGTAGTATCCCTGGAATATGCGGAGTAAACTACTGAACTGAGGGCAACATATAACATTTCCTACAAAAGCCGCCAATGGTTGAGAGCAATCAGATGCTGTTTTGTCCATGATATCTGAAAGAGCAGATAAATTTACTGGACATTTTCCAGTCAAGACTGGATCATACGTAGTTGGGAAGGTTGGGTACATAGGTGGCAAAGATTCCCCAGGGAAAGGATAATGTGGAATAACAGCAGGTGATATTTCAATTGGTTGAAAGAGTTCGCTACGAGGTGGGCTAGCTAGCTCAGATGCGAAAGAAATGCGATTCAATTCAGGTTTCATTTCTAGTGGCACTACATCTTGAAAACTGGATAACCAAATGGTAAAAAATAGGAACCAATGGCAAAGAGAACCTGCAATCAGATATAAACTGTTCTTTAGAATCCATAGTAATTCATTATATGAAAATAAAATAATGCAAGACTGTAATTCCTAGAAAATATGCATGGATACATTTTTGTGTGTTTGACAGAGTTGTAGAGAGAAAGAGAGAGAGAGAGGGGATGTTGGGGGCGCAGCCCTATTAAACTCAAAAATAAAATAAAAAAAATAACTGAGCACACAACTGGACAGCCCAACAATGGTCCTAACAAAGAGCAATTCAAAATTCACTAAAATTTCTTGATCCAAAGAGTTGTTCTCTGATGAACTGAAACGGCAGAGAAAATCATATAATTTGCAATGTTTTATAAGAAGAGATAAGGAGGGATTTGCAATGTTTTATAAGAAGAGATAAGGAGGGAATCCCACTCTAAAATTAATATTTAGTGGTCCAAAATAAGACTGGGTAGAAGGCTCCTAATGATGAATTTCATTATTAATAACATACCCTTAAGACGACTAACAGTCTTTACACAATCCATAGCTCCACTAACCCTCTGGCAACATGGAGATTCACAAAATGCAACCTCTATGGTAGTTGATAAACCCAAAAAGAGGTCACTGCAACATACCAACACCTGTAACAACTTCAACAAAAAGGGTGAAACTCAAAATTTATAAAAAAAAAATTAAATTAAATTAAAAATATAATAAAAAAATAAAAATAAAAGTCCACAAAAAAGCAATAAATATGGCAAATATAAAACAAAATGAGTATCATGTGCTTCAGTCTGTTCAGACTCCAAAATAACTTGCTTTCAAATGTTCAGAGTCCAATAGATGAAGCAACAGAGGCAAGATATATAACAAAAAAATATTGAAATCATATTCATCACACAAAGCAATCATTCTTGAAATAAGCTTTATGTATTGTCGTAACCCATTTTTGTAAAAACATTAATTCACTTAGCCATGACAAAAAAAACTTCCAAGTGTGCACATAAATGGTCTTCCCACTATTCATCAATTGGACTACAAAGAGAGAGAAACACCACAAGAATGCAAGTGACGACCCAAATTCCGATTATGTGTTTAACAATGTTACATCAACCCCCACCAAAATCTGTACATCTTCTCATGTTTCATTAAAGAGAGTTGATAATAGCCCCCACCTTTCTTCTTTAGTTCCCCACCCTTCATTTTCTTTTTCTTTTTCTTTTTTTCTATTACAATATTACCCTAATACAAAATTTCAATTTTGTCCCCATCCCCAACTTCCTAAACCCTAAACCCTCTCAGCCACCCCCTCCAGTTCCTTCAGCCCTTTCCACTACACCAGCAACCAACCCCCTCACCGTTGCAATCTCCACCCCCTGCAACCCCCTCAACCATCACAGCCCCATTCTTCTTATTCTTTGCAATCTCTCTCTCTCTCTAGGGTTTCGAAAGGAATGGCGGGTCTAGGCAAGGATTGTGGCTGTAGGGGGTTATAGTCTAGAGGTCGTGCAATGGGGGGAGTTGGGGAGAGGGTTGTAGTGGGGCAGCAGTTGCAGTCGGAAGGTCGCTGATGGAGTAGGGGGTGCCAAAGGTGGGGGCATCGACGACCAGAGGTGGAGGTGAGGTCTTGGGTGCTGGTAGGGGTGCAGTCTAAAGAAAGGGATATTTTCTGGATTATGGTAGAGGTTCAAAGAAAAAGACATGTGGGTAGCCATTTTGGTGAGTGGGGGCTCCAAGAAGTGAGGGGTCCAAAGAAAAATGGTGTGGGCAGCAGCACTCTTCATTTAATCCCTCCCTTGCTCTATAAATTGCATAGCCCTGCTAATTTACCACATGATCTGGTGCTCATCTTACAATTGCATCTTTTGATTGACTCTAGGGGCAATGCTCTTACAATTGACCTGTTGCGTGTTACGAGCTCCACATCTTTGAAGACACCACAGCCAGTCAAAGGTTTCTAAGGAATTAAATAATGGCAAAACAGTACATATATCATAGTCAAAATCTACGAATCACTTTTATATCTTCAAAAAATTTGGTAAAATAACTTATTTTAAACTGTGAAGAAGCAAATTACTTCCACAACTAGTTTACCCAACACAAACAAAGCCTAGAGAAGTTCTGCACATTTCCTTTTCTTTTTTCCCCAAAAGAAAAACCACTTCCAAAATGCAATTTATAACCACAATTTTCCTTTCCACTGCCAAGTAAATCGTAGAAATGCATGCATAGTCTCATACTTGCTGTATTATTCTTCATAAAACAAATCCAAAAACAACTCACATCAATATACCACTAAAGATCTTGCACCTCCTGGGCAAGAAAACCGAATATATGCTCATGAGAGAGAGAGAGAGGCGGTGACATACCTGGAGTTAAGGGAGGTGTTGATTGGGTTAGGGTTGATTCGGAGAGATTCTATGCAACTTTTGGTGCCGAAAAAGCCCAGTTGGGACCAAACTTTTCTCAGATCATTTGTCATTTATCGATTCCTAGGGTTCGAAATCAGAACCCTGTATCATATTGGGATCTCGATCGATTCGGAGACATGTACATTGAAGCTATAAAACGTACATGAAATGTGTATTTAAAGTAGCTTCGTAAAGAAACCCTAAAAGCAGCTTCGTAGAAGAGGCTTCATGTGAGACTGTTGAATCAGAGTGAAATGATGGATAAAGTGGAGAGAGAGACAGTCCTTTCCCTTTCGCCTTTCGGGGTGGAGTGGCTTTTTGCAGCTAGCCAAGGTTCTCTCTTTGCAGTTTTGTATTTGCGTTTGTTCTTGCGAGCTTTCGGGTTTATTTTTAGGCTTAATTTTAATAATTCGAATTGTTCATATTTTATGATTTATTCAGTATATCATACTTGTAAAAAATCAAGTTGATCGGATATCAGAAAGCATATGTTCGAAAAACTGTTTATTAAATTCTTTAAAAAATAGTTTTTAGTTCAATTTTTCGAACACATACTTTCTGATATCCGATCAACTTGATTTTTTACAGGTATGATGTACTGAATAAATCATAAAATTTGAACGGTTCGGATTATTAAAATTGGACCTAAAAGTAGACCTGAAGACCTGTAAAGACAGGTACAAATACAAAAACTGGAAGGAGAGGATCCTCATTCTTTTGCAGCAGCTCTCTCTCCAGTAAGTTACTGACTGGTAGACGGGTCCACCTAACCCATTTTGCCACATCAGTATATATTTATATATTCCTAGGCTATGGTCCGATCAAAATACAATGTTATACACGTTGACTTCGAATTGACAATTTGGGTCCGGGAATCCATCCAAATTTGGGATCCATCAATTTTATGCCAGAAAAATGTTAGGTGATTTAAATTTGTGTGGCTTAAATAGTTTGAATGTGTCAAAATGATATCATTTTATATTTAAAAAATATTTAAATTATTTAAGTTATAAAATTTTGAACCATCTAACATTATTGTTTATGCAAAATAGGTGCTAGTCAGGTATAAGGAAAAATGTTAGTTTGTTAATGAGTAAACGGGTTGACCATTAAAACTTGTTTGACACTGTTGGTTTATTTTTTCTATAAAGGAAAATATTATAAATATAAGTGTATTAGTAAAGATTAAAAAAAATTATAGATTAAATTTAACCAATTATTAAGGAATTATTTTGACGGTTCTTTTATCTTAATTAAGAGAATTTTAAAATTACCAAGTGTAGAGAAAAAAAAATTAAAAGAAGGAGGGAGACGGAGAAAGATGATTGAGTGAATAATCGAGGTGGTTAAGTGAACAATCAAAGTAACAATTAATTACCTCTACTCCTCTGCTTTGAAAATGAAGTGCATAAAATTACCTCTACTTCTATATTTCGAAAATGAAGTGTTGAAAATAAAGTGTAGGAAATATAAATGACAAAAAATATATATAAATCAATTGCCTTTGATTTAAGTTATGAATCTTTACAATGTAGTCATGAATGACTATTTATAGGCAAACATTTGTAGGAAAAAATTACCTAATAACTACCACATTCTTCCATTTTTCACACTTCATACTCCATGATCTTCTACTTTGTCTTTATGTCTCCATAACTTCCTTTAACCTCCAATTCATGCTTCATGATCCTCCACATTCTCCATCATTTTTTCACATATGTTTAATGATTTATAACTTCAAATACCTCCAAATGAGTAAAAGAGTGCCATGTGTCCTACAATTTATTAATAATAATAATAGTAATAATTTATTTATTTATGGTGCCAACATTACCTCCTGCAACTCTTTCGAAATGAGAAACATCAAATTCATATAGAGTTGTACATCAATTTAGACCATATTTGGCAATTAATTAATGTATTTGAAGGAAGACACGTATTTGAAGGTTCTTTTATCATACAATATGATTCAATTTTTGTTAAAAAAAAAAAAACAAAACCTTGTTTCGAATGTGGCCACGGCAGATTTCAGAAGCTTTAAAAGCTTCGAATGCATAATAGCTACTTGCTTGAAGAGTTTATAAAGCTTCAAAACATAATTAAAATAATTTCACATGCTTCGAATTTTAATGCGTGTTTCGAAATTGGATTACTTTGCATATGTTTGAAATTGTGAATTCTTAGCAAAATATCACCAATTTGATTTAGTCACAATGCATGCCAATGTTATTGTCTTTGAGCCATTAATAACAGTTGGCCCTTCTATACTTCACTTCAAGACTTTCGATGCATCATGAGACTATGGAAATTTCAAGACCTTCAAAGCATGATTCTTCAGACCTTAACAATATATTTTCGCTTCTGATTGCACTACTTTGAATTGCTTCGAATTGACAAACAACATACACACTCTTCAAATCACACTATTTTAAAGTGTTTTGCAGAGTTTTGAATTACCTTTTAACCAAATATGTACCTTCGAAGTGCTTTTGAGGGAGCTTTGAGCCACCTTTGAACTAAATATATGGAACTTTAAAGTGTTTTCGAGTTTCGAAATACCTTCGAACCAAATATATGGACCTTCAAAGTGCTTTTGAGGGAGCTTCGACCCACCTTCGAGCCAAATCTGTGGCCCTTCAAAATGCTTTGACATACCTTCGAAGCGAACATGATAAAATTTTGTAGGTAAGATGATTGTTAATAAAATCATGATATATGGAACAATGTTTAAAGATGATTGTTTTATTAGTCATTTCATCAAAATTAAATTTTGATGCAGCCCACAAAGCCAAAATAGATTTTGAGTTCCGAAAGTCATGACATAATATAGCCTTAGAAATTCAAATGTTTTGACATTTTCAACAATGTCAAATATTTTAAATCCATCAACAGTGGGTTGATCATCATCTTTAATCATATTTGGTCTAAGAACATGTTCTTTGGCCAAATAATTTTCATCATTCATTGACAAATGGGGTTTTTTTATTTTTTTATTTTAGCCATTAATGGCTTATGAAAATCCTCCATGTGAGTTTCATCATTTCTTGGCCTAATTGGTTGTTCTATTTTAGCCATTAATGGCTGATGAAAATCCTTTATAGACATGTTATTTCCATGGTTTGACCCCCCGAGTTTTTCAACCCCCCGAGTTTTATATGGAACATCATTTTTAACCATGTTTGGCTCAACAACATGGTTTTTAGCCATGTTATTTTCATAAGTTGGCTCTTTAAAAATGGGTTTTTTAACCCCCTGAGCCACTGATGAAATCAACTCTTTCCTTTTGCCATTTCCAACACTGAAAGAATTCTGAAAAAATTCACCAATTATGCCCATTTAAGCCTCGATTAAAGACTTAGTAGTGAGAGTTGACAACTCATCATTCCATTGGCGAACTTCCATATCAAATCATGAATTTCTCCAATTAAATCGTGTCTTTTTTTTCCCACCAAATAATATTGTAATGGATGGAAGTTTGTTTCATCAAGAAAATGGATCTTTTCTTGAATATTCAAAAAATTTGTCTACGCCAAAAGATTTCATCTAGGTTATTTGGAATAGACAAATCCAATTCATTTTTCATTTCTTACACTTGACATCCCACTAGGCGTGCCAAAAAATTGTTGGCTTATTTTTCCTACAAAGAAAAATACCATAAATGCGAGCGTACAAGCAAGGATTGAAAAATCCTTACAGATTAAATTCAAGCCAATTATCAATTGTTTGTGTTAACGGTTCTTTTGCATCAATGAAGAAGACTTCAAAATTGTCAAGTGTAGAGAAAAGAAAAATTAAAAAAAGAAGAAAGGAGACGAAGAAAGATGATTGAGTGAACAATCGGGATGATTGAGTGAACAATGGTGGTGATTGAGTGAACAATCAAAGTAACAATTAATTACCTCTACTCCTATGTTTTGAAAAGGAAGTGCATAAAATTACCTCTACTCTTATGCTTCAAAAAGGAAGTGTTGAAAATAAAGTACAGGAAATATAAATGATAAGAAAAAATATAAATCAATCGTCTTTGATTTGAGTTCTGGATCTTTACAATATAGTAATGAATGGTTATTTATAAGCAAACATTTGTAGGAAAAAACTACATAATAACTACCGCATAATTCCATTTCCCACACTTCACACTCCATGATCTTCCACTTCATCTTTATGTCTCCATAACTTCATTTAACCTCCAATTCATGCTCCATAATCCTCCACATTCTCCATCATTTTTTCACATATGTTTGATGATTCATAACTTCTCATAACCTTTAAATGAGTAAGAGAGTGCCACATGTCCTACAATTTATCAATAATAATAATAATAATAATTTATTTATTTATGGTGCCAACAGACACCCAACAAAAGATTTAAAAAAAAAATTCAACCTATTATATACTTGATGAAGGTAGGGTTCTCTCTTTCTACATAATCGATTACCCTTTTCAGAAAATAAAAACGATGAACTAAAGTCGATTAGGGCTTTCTCTCGCACTATTTTTGAGGTAACAATAGTGATTGAGTTTTACAATTTCTAGTGATGATTGAGTTCTGCGATGGTCAATTAGTAAAATTTCTACTCCACTTAGTTTCTTCGGATTCACTCTCAGGTTAGTATATCTATGTATATTGTGTTGAAAGTTTTTGGTTATGTAATTTTGATTTGTTTGATATTTTTACTTGTGTTGTTTGGTTCTATTAGGTATTTGTAACTCTGTTTTTGTTGCTTTTAGATTCAGATTAGTTGGATATGGAAAATCCAGTTAAGGGACTTGAAATATACTCAAAATTTTTTATGAAATTAAACACATTTAAGAATTGGTATGATAATGATAACTGGAAGGGTTAATTACACTTTACTCCCTTGTGGTTTATCTAAAAAACACGTTACATCCCTATGTTTAATAATATACATGTAACTCTCATCTTGTTTGGAGTAAAGTGCAAAAGTAACAAATTCTGTTATATTTATGTTAGTAAAAATTATGATGGGTCTAGATCGACAGTAACCAAACAATAATCTTAAACTAGACAATTAAACAAGAACAATCAAACAATTGTGGTACTGGTTCAAATGCCTCAAAAAGATGAGGACTTCTTTGGATCAATTGATGGTAACAAAGTAAACAAGTAAACAAACTGTTTTATATCAACTAATGGTCACAAAGTAGACAAGATAAACAAAAGTAATTTCAAACTGAAATCACCAAAGTTCACCCAGTTACAAGGTACAAATTATAGTGGAAGAACTACTCTTAAGTTACAATCTGAACTACTCCTAAAATAGAACCAAGTTGTTGTTGTGTTCTTGATGTCCTCTCTCTCTACAAATTTCTGGCCTTTATACTTCTTCTTTCCTACACTCCCATGATCTCCTCAATCTGCAACTGGTACTATGCAACTGCTGCAATTGCTCTGTCACTTCCCAACCCTCTAACTTCGCCAATTCTTCCTTTCTATCTGTCTAACCACCTTTCTTCACGTTGCCACGTGCCCCTCAATCCTTTGGACCTTCCACCGACAGAGAAAAACTTCTATTCGACACATGACTCTTCTTGCAATTTGCCCACTAAGCCTATGACCTAGCCTGATAACAACTCCATCATCTCGACTTAGCCTGATAACTGCTTCATCATCTGAACCATCCAATGCATGTGATCAACCTCTCTAATGCCACCGCTGAACTTCACAAGCACTGCTACGTGTTCCTCATAAATTGTTGGCCCATATCAACAGGCCATCTTGCTATTTACAAGCACTAAATGTCTTTTGAAAATTGGCCTATCATTCAACTGCTTGTAACTGATCCACTGATTGCTTTCACCACATTGCACATACTTTGGCCTAGGAAGTAAAACATCTTCAAGCTTTTTTGTCACATGTCATAATCAACTTTTCACTCTCTGTTAACAAAAAAATTACAAAATTAGGTGCAAACAATGCCCCCCTAACTCTTTAAGAATGAGACTTACTCAAATTCTTGAAGAGTTATAAAATCAAAATTAAATTGATGGTAGCATTTTCAACAAACAAACATATATAAAATATATGCCTTGGGCCAAGAAGTCTAATGGTCAAAGACCACATTATTAATAATCATCTGCACATAATTGGCAAAATCACAACTCAATCCAAGTGAGCTATATTAGACAGAGCATATTAGAAACATTTTAAGTATGTGATGTGCAAATGGCTAATTAAAACCACCTTCCACAAAAACAATATCTTTGTGCAAATACAACTGCTGCAATTTCCTTTGGTCTTGTGTTCATATTTGATTAATATAAGTAGACCAAAAAGGTTTCTTCATGCACTTGAAAATCTGATCAGATGCTTTCAACTATTAGTGTTCAACAATGAAAATACACTTTTGCTTAAAACCAAGTTTTGGTGTGATCCACATATCTAAAAAAGATTTTGAACAACAAAAGCCATCAATGGCCTTAAAAACTCATACATGTTGACATCTTGAACAATGTCAGAAATTTTGAATTCATGAACATATGGTTGTTCATCATTTTCAGTCATATTTGGCTTAAGATCATACTTATTTGTTTCACACATTAATAGGTTAGAAACATTTTTTGAAAATTCCAAAAATATTTCTTCTTTGTGAAATTGCCCCCCCTCATTTAAAGTGAAAGTAAAACTTGCCTTAAATGATATAAAGGATAGAATCTAGACCAATCCATATTTACTAAAAACCATAGACTAGTTTTAGCCACAATCAACAGAAAAAATATATACTTTTTTTTTTCTTTTTCTTTCTTCAGTCGATTCATGCAAAGTATAATCAATTGGCCATTAGCCCTTAAACTAGCCTTCTGTCGATGCGTCGATATTATACAACTGGCCATTAAATTGGCTTTCATGCAAAGTATAAATAATTAGTCATTGACCATTATTGGTTGGCCTGGGTTGTTTTATATGGTCATTTTTTATTTTATCAAACTTATAAGAATAAGATATTATTTTTGTTAACCAATTTGTCAAAATCAATTTTTGATGCGAACCACAAACCCATGGTGGTCGTTGGGTAACAGAAACCATAATATCAAATAGTTTTAGAAAATCAAAACTTTTAACAAAATTAGCAATGTCAAAAATTTTGAAATTCAACAAATGTGGGTTGTCCATGATTTTCAACCATGTTTGGCTTAAAATCATGCCTCAAGCAAATCTTCACCATCATTTTTGTGATAAATTTTCATCATTTTTTGTCGAAAGGGATTGTTTTTCTATTTTAGCCATTAATGGCTTAGCACTCTTTGCCATGTTTGGCAAAAAATCATGCCTACCAAGCGTATTTTCACCATCATTTTATGATGGATCTTCATTATTTCCTGTTAAAAAGGACTGTTTTTCTTTTTTAGCCATTAATGGCTTGGCACTCTTTGCCATGTTTGACAAAAAATCATGCCCCCTAAGTGTATTTTCACCATCATTTTGTGATGGATCTTCATCATTTCTTGTCAAAAGAGACTGTTTTTCTTTTTTAGCCATTAACAGCTTGGCACTCTTTGCCATGTTTGGCAAAAAATCATGCCCCTCATACCCATAGTTATGTTCAAACAAAAGGGCCATGATTGAAAACATCTTGCCCTCCATATCCATGTCCAAAAGGCACTTACCTGTCGACATGTAAAGGGGGTGCTGGAAAACCATTATTTCTTGGCCTTATGTTAGGGTAACCATTAAATTCTCGATTGAACAAATTTTTATTTTCTACACCTTTTTGGCCATATAGTGGGTTAGAAAAAACATTTGATCCAGGTTGCCCCCCAGGCCAGTTTCCTTGAATTTAAACATTTGGGGTTTGAAATACCTCATGCATTCTTTCCTCAGTAGTTGGGTCCCTGTAAAAGGACATTGGCTCACCAACAAACTGGTGTAGCATACCAGTTGGTGGCAGCATGTGTGCACTCCTTGCCTTCTGTACTTTTATTTCACCCTGACTTGCATACTCCATCGATGGAGCTTTTAACACACTCTTCACTTCTCCCAACAGGATCTGGTTCTCTTCCAGTGACTGATTTGCCAATGCATCCTTGATTTGAGCCACCAAAACTCCTGTGGGAATTTTGGCATGTCCACTTGTTTGGCCTTTCGTGCTCACTACTTGGCCACTTATCTAGTCTTTATGGGCCACTACTTGGCCAACATGTTAGGCACCACCATCAACCTATTTCTTTGCCTTCACCATTTTTTGATACAAATTATGCAAGAATGTCCCACTGGACATGCCAAAAATTGTTAGTAAAAATTATGCTGGGCCTAGATCGACAGCAACCAAGCAATAATCTTAAACTAGACAATTAAACAGGAACAATCAAGCAATTGTGGTACTTGTTCGAATGCCTCAAAAGGATGAGGACTTCTTTGGATCAACTAATGGTAACAAAGTAAACAAGTAAACAAACTGTTTTATATCAGCTGATGGTAACAAAATAGACAAGATAAACAAAAGTAATTTCAGACTGAAATCACCAAAGTTCACTCAATTACAAGGTACAAATCACAGTGGCTGAACTACTCCTAAGATAGAACCAAGTTGTTGTTGTGTTCTTGATGTCCTCTCTCTCTACAAATTCTGGCCTTTATACTTCTTCTTTTCCACGCCTCATGATGTCTTTAATCTGCAACTACTGCAACTGCTGCAACTGCTTTCTCACTTCCCAACCCTCAAACTTTACCAATTCTTCTTTTCTATCAGTCGAACCACCTCTCCTTCATGTTGCCATGTGTCCCTCAGTCCTTTGGACCTTCCATTGACAGAGAAAAACTTCCATTTTGCACATGGCTCTTCTTGCAAGTTGCCCACTAAGCCCATGACCTAGCCTAATAACTGCTCCATCATCTAAACCTAGCCTGATAACTACTCCATCATGTGAACCATCCAATGCATGTGATTAACCTTTCTAACACCACCACTGAACTTCACAAGCATTGCTACGTGTTCCTTATGAATTGTTGACCCATGTCAACAAGCCATCTTGCCATTTACAAGCACTAAATGACTCCTGAAAATTGGCCCATCATTCAACAACTTGTAACTGATCCACTGATTGTCTTCACCACATTGCACATACTTTGGCCCATAAAGTAAAACATCTTCAAGCTTCTTTGCCACATGTCATAAGCAACTTTTCACTCCTTGTCGATAGAAGAATTACAAAAATTGGTGCAAACAATGCCCTCTAACTTTTTAAGAATGAGACAGGCTTGAATTCTTGAAGAGTTATAAAATCAAAATTAAATTGATGGCAGTCTTTTCAACAAACAAACATATATAAAATATATGCCTTGGGCCAAGAAGTCTGATGGTCAAAGACTACATTATTAATAATCATATGCCACATAATTGCCAAAATCACAATTCAGTCCAAGTGAACATTCGACAAAGCATATTAGAAATATTTCAAGTATATATTGTGCAAATGGCTAATTAGAACCACCTTCCACAAACACAGTATCTTTGTGCAAATACAATTGCTACAATTTCCTTTGGTCTTGTGTTCATGTTTGATTAACACAATTTAGACCAAAAAGGTTTCTTCATGCACTTGAAAATCTGATCACATGCTTTCAACTGTTAGTGTTCAACAGTGAAAAGACACTTTTGCTTAAAACCAAGTTTTGGTGTGATCCACATATCCAAAAAAGATTTTGAACAACAAAAGCCATCAATGGCCTTAAAAACTCATACATGTTGACATCTTAAACAATATCAAAAATTTTGAATTCATGAACATATGGTTGTTCATCATTTTCAGCCATATTTGACTTAAGATCACACTTCTTTGTTTCACACATTAATGGGTTAGAAACATTTTTTGAAAATCCAAAAAATATTTCTTCTTTGCGAAATTGCCATTCTTTTGTCCAAATTATGCATAATTTTTACTAACAATTTTTTGCACGCCTAGTGGGACCTGTCTAATTTGGAGTTATGGCGATGAAGAAGCAAACTAATGCTTATGGAATCATGCCTTCAAGCGGCATGTGCACGTCTTATGCACCCATGGATGCAAACCGCCAATGGAATGGCAGTATTTCCATGGATATAACTTATCAATGGAATGTCTCATCTTCTATGTCTAACGATTGCCAATATTATGGCAATGATTGTAACACCTATTTCCAACATAATGGCATGATAAATGATATGGAAAGAATGATTTGGCATTGTAAAGATGAAATTTATTGGCACGGGAGTGAAAGTTTGGCTATAAGAGGAGAAATTAATTCTTTTTATCGGCAAAGATTTCAAATAATTTCATCATCTCCATATTATTTAATGCAGAGAGATTTAAATTATTTTGCTGAAAAAATTCATTAACTTGAAGGCCAATTTTACCTAATTAATGAAGAAATTCGATATTGGGAGCATAATTTAGAAGGCTTAGTGGCCAAGAAAAATTAAGGCATGAAAATAATGTGGCTTGGGAGGCTAATACCCGTATTCCTAAGGAGCCAATTATTCATGAAAAACCAAGGTATGTGGCTCGAAGGGTTAGTACACCAAGTCATGAAGATAACATGATGTTAGAGAATTTTCATAGGCCAATAGTGGCTAAAAAAGAAAAGCAGCCACTTTTGACAAAAAATGATGAAAATCTATCATAAAATGATGGTGAACATTTACTTGGGGAGCATGATTTTAAACTAAACATGGCTGAAAATCATGAACAACCCACATTTATTGAATTTGAAATTTTTGACATTTTTAATTTTGTCAAAAGTTTTGATTTTCTAAAACTATTAGATATTATGGTTTCTGTTATCTAATGACCACCATGGGTTTCAAAAATTGATTTTGATAAATTAGTTAACAAAAATAATATCTTATTTTTGTATGTTTGATGGAATAAAAAATGACCATATAAAACAACCCAGGCCAACCAATAATGACTAATAACCAATTATTTATACTTTGCATGAAGGCCAATTCAATTGCCAGTTGTTTAACATTGATGCATTGACAAAAGGCTAGTTTAAGGACTAATGGCCAATTGATTATACTTTGCACGAATAGACAGAAGAAAGAAAAAAAAAATACACCTCATCTTCATATCTTCCTTTATATCTTCCTTACTCCTATCAGTCATCAACTCATTTTCCTCACTCTCTTCATCAGAAGGAAGAGTTTTAGATATCTCATCTAACCGTCTCCTAAGGAGAATCTTTCTAATTGTTTGCCCACCATCTTCTCTGTTTTGCTTGACTCAACACCTTCTTCCTTCACATTCTCTCTCACCCAAATCAAATTGTTTTGATCATCTCTCTTTGAATTGTCACCCTCCTTTGTTGAGAACATAACATGAAACTTTCTTTGTTCTCTTCTCACCGAGTCCTGGTTGGACCCATAGGCTTGCACTCTGACAAAGGAAACTTTGGATGTATCACACCTTGCCAACCAGCATATGTAGACACTGGTGGCTTCACCATCCTTGGTTGCACTAGGGGATAAGCCTGTGGAAACCTCACCCATTGGCCATGAAACTACCCTGGCTTGAAAAACCTCTAACCCTGGCCAATAAATGGCCTTTGTAATGGTCTTGGTACAAATGCGGGTCTCTAAACATGACTAAGGCCACTAGATGGCCTCTAATATTTCAACTGCCTTACTTTAAGTCTAACCCCTTCTGCTCCATGAAGAGAAGGATACACAGGCTTCCATCTAAATAAAAATGGACCATCCTCCTCACTATATGATCTGTCGGCAGGCCCAAAGATTCGAGGGTCCTGCTAACACATGTGACGAATCTGAATCATACTTCTAGAGCATACATATATGAAATACATCATGAACTTTGGCAGGCTGTGGCGGCAAGGCCAAACTATAAGCTACCTCCCCAATGTGCTTTAGGATCTCAAAAGGCCCACTAAATCTAGGAGACAACCTCCCCTCTTCCCAAACCTCATCAAACCTTGTCTTGGTGATTTTTTCAAGAAGACGTGATCTCCTACCTCAAATGATAATGGTCTCCTCCTATGGTCAGCATAACTCTTCTGACGACTCTGAGCCGAAACCAACCTCTTACAGATAAGTGCAACATTCTCCGTTGTTTCCCGGACTAACTCGGGACCTAACATAGGTGCGTCACCCACCTCGGCCCAACACACAAGAGATCTACACGGTCAGCCATACAAGGCCTCAAACGGTGCCATGCCAATACTTACTTGAAAGCTATTGTTATAGGCAAACTCCACTAAAGGTCAGTGCCTCTCTCACGACCCCTTCAAGTCAAGAACATAACCCCGAAGCATATCTAGGATTTGAATGGTACACTCAAACTGCCCGTCAGTCTGAGGATGATAGGCGGTGCTAAATGTCAATCTAGTGCTCAAGGCATGCTGTAGGCTCTACTTCAAAGAGTTGTGAAACGTAGATCTCTATCCAAAACGATAGTCACAGGGACCCTGTAAAGTCGAACTATATCCCTAACATAAAGGTCGGCAAGGTAATCTACCGAGTCACTCGTGCGCATAGGTACAAAGTGTGCTGACTTAGTTAACTGATCAACTATCAGTCACAAGGCATCATTACCCCGTTAAGTCCTCAGAAGAACCACATCAAAATCCATTGTGATATGCTCCCACTTTCACTCAGCTATAAGCAAGGGTTGCAACAAACCAGCTGGCCTCTAATGCTTGGCCTTCACTTGTTGACAAGTAAGGCACCTCGAAACAAACAAGGTTACGTCTCTCTTCATTCCCCTCTACCAAAATTGGCGACTAAAGTCGTGATACATCTTTGTGCCTTCCGGATGTACCACAAGGTGCAAATGGTGGAACTCTCGGAGTACTTCCTCCCATACCACTCTGGCACAAAAAGACAGTCAAGATATCTAACACTCGAGTCAGAATACACATTCAAGCCCTTCACTACCTTTCCACTAGATATCTTTTCTCGAATAGACTCTACCTCATGATCAACCCATTGTACTTCTATAACTCGGCTCACAAGTGTCGGTTATGCAACTATAGTAAACAAGGCTGCAGACTCAACGGACTCACTAAGATGCATTTCGAACTCGCCAATAGTGCCTAATATCTCCCATTCCCGGAAGGCAATACTAGCTACACTGCTGATGGACTTCCTACTCAAGGCATCGACCACTACATTGGCCTTTCTCGGATGATAATGCAACTCAAAGTTGTAATCTTCCATGAACTCCATCCACCTCCTCTATCTCAAATTCAAATCATTCTGTGAGAATAGATACTTCAAACTCTTGTGATCGGAGAATACCTCAAACCTCTTACCATACAGATAATGTCTCCAGATCTTTAAGGCAAAAATCACTGCTGCTAGTTCTAAGTCATGAGTAGGATAGCTTCTTTCGTGTATTTTCAACTACTGTGAGCCATAAGCTACTACCTTCCCCTCTTGCATCAAGACACAACCCAAACCTTCCCGAGACGCATCACAATACACTGAATAGCCTAAACCTCTCTATGGAACAATTAACACTAGGGTAGTGGTAAATCTAACCTTAAGCTCTTGAAATGATTTCTCAGAAGTCTCGCTCCACACAAATTTGATTCCCTTCTTTGTCAGTCTAGTCAACGGTGAGGCTAATATAGAGAAATCTTCACAAAATGTCGGTAATACCCGGCTAAGCCCAAGAAACTCCGGATCTCAAAGGCATTCTTAGATTGTTCCCAATCTTGCACTGCCTCTATCTTAGAAGAGTCTACAGTCACCCATTCCCCGGATACCACATGGCCTAAGAATTTCACCTCTGTCAACAAGAACTCGTACTTCCCGAACTTAGCATACAATTTGTGGGCTCTAAGCAACTCAAGTACAATCCGCAAGTATTCCTCGTATTCCTCCTCAAAGGGTCAATAGATTAAAATGTCGTCAATGAAGACAACCACAAAACGGTCTAGGAACTCACGAAAGATTCGATTCATCAAATCCATAAACAAAACCGGTGTGTTGGTTAGCCCCAAAGGCATCGCTAGGAACTCATAATGGCCATACCGCATATGGAATGTCGTTTTCTAGATATCCTCCTCCTTCACTTTCATCTGGTGATAAGCCAATCTTAAGTCTATCTTAAAAAAGCAACAGGACCCCTTCAACTGGTCAAACAAGTCATCTATACAAGGCAATGGGTACTTGTTCTTAACAGTTGCTTGGTTCAACTTCCGGTAATTAATACAAAGTTGTAATGTGCCATTCTTTTTCTTGGCAAAAAGAGTCAATGCTCCCCAAGGCGAAGTACTACGGCAGATAAAGCGCTTATCTAGCAATTCGTAGAGTTGAATCTTTAACTCACTCTGCTCGGTGGGTGCAAATCTATACGGTGCCATGGAAATCGGTGTCGCGACAGGCACTAAGTCAATAGAGAACTCAATCTCACGGTGAGGTGGTAAACTAGTGAGATCCTCGGGAAAGACATCTGAGTATTCACAAACTACCCTCAACAACTTTACTTGGACCACATCACTCTCAACACCTAAGAAAGTAGCAAAAAAAAGACTAAGC
This sequence comes from Camellia japonica, assembly GCA_030407325.1. Lineage (NCBI taxonomy): Eukaryota > Viridiplantae > Streptophyta > Magnoliopsida > Ericales > Theaceae > Camellia > Camellia japonica. The sequence continues at coordinate 111,554,509 of JAPPVO010000031.1, forward strand.
TTGCCCCGACCACATGGATCATATGCTGGCAACAAGGCTTTATCAACTCAATCCTCCAATAAATAAAAACAATCACCACTCGAGGTGCATACTGTTACTCTCTGACAGTAACAGTCTATAAGGGCCCAATAGGATGACAACCAATCCATGCCCAAAATGACATCAACACTCAACATATCAATCAACATAAAAGCAAAAGGAAGTCAGCGACTGGCAACCCCTATCTTACAACCCCGATACCCCTGGTCCAACAAAACCTCATCACCAACAGGTGACTCTACGCTGAGTGGAGATGCTAACTGAGCCACTTTTAACCCCAAGGCTGATGCAAATACAAACAAATTGAAAGAATGCGATGCACCAGTATCAATCAACACATTGGCAATAGAATTACACATGGTGCTATTAATAAGTCTAGCATGGTAACAGCATATACACGCCATGTAGGTCTCTGCTCTACCTGTTCATCCCTCGGAGCATAAGTTTGATACACTAACTGAGCCGAAGAGGCTCCCTGATTAGCCCTCGAGGCTTATGCTAGTGGTTAGGCTGACGGCTCTGTGTCTGCCTCGAACAAGACGCACCAAATGTGCCACCCGATTGAGGGCAAAACCTTTTCACGTGCCCTAACAGCCCACACTGATAATAGGTAGGCGGCTGCCCTCTCCCCTAACTCTAGCTCTGATGATGAGCTGCAGATGGTGTAGATTGTTGCCCTCTTTCTCTATGCGGGCAAACTAAAGACTTGTGGCCTAGTTGTCCAAATTTAAAGCAAGTGATCCCACCCTGATCACCTCTATCCCTGGCCCAGAACTTGGTACAAGAAAAGTGGATCTAGACTGTGCTCCCTAGGACTGCTGTTGGGTGAAACCCCTCTACCTCTTGTTGTCCCGAGTCTCTCCCTGAACCTCCTGACTTCTTTACCTGGAGCCCCTTATCCGTTCCTCCTCCGACTGAACCACGGTCTCAAGATGAGCTACCGCCGCCGCCTCCTCACAAGGCGTCTATAGTCCCTAATCATGGACCCAATCACTTTGAAAAAAAGCCTAATCCTCAACCTCTTCTCGAACTCATTACAACGGCGTTCCTCCGTCGCCACGAGCTCTGGTGCAAACCTCGACAAACTAGAAAAGGCAACCTCAAACTTGGCCACCAGTGTGTTTAACTGCTCGAGTTTCAAAAGTTGCTCTCTTAACTTTTCCTTAGCAGTGGGAGGTAAGAACTTATCTTGGAAGGTGTTAACAAAAGCCTCCCAAGTCACCTCAATACGCCCACGCGTGTACTTCCACCACTGACCCACATCTCCTTTCAATTGGAATGATGCCAAAGTCACTCTCAGTCCATCGTCCTCGATGCCAAGCATCTTGAACATCTTCACCATCTGTTCCAACCACTCACCCGCCTTTAGTGGCTCTTTCGGATCCCCCAAAAACTCATCCGGATTAGACCGAAAAAACTCCCTCTTCAGAAAAGATGGCCCTATCTCAGCGACATTGGCCTGGACTTGATTTTCAACTCTGAGAATGTCCATGGATTCCCACAAGGCTCTAGTCATTTCACAGGCTAAAGCACTTGCGGCCTGCTGACTAACTGGTTCAGCCACATTGGCCTAATCAACCCCTTCCTCCTATGCCGGAATATCATCCGGTAACGACACTTCCTACAGTCTAGGCCTGCTACGTCTACCATCACCACGTCCACGTCCTGACATCCTAAAGAAGGTAACACAAGAGATTAGCACATTTACAAATTTGTCGAAACTAATTCACCCATGTCCTAATGCGATGGACAACAATTAATTCACTCCACATAAGCACATAGTCACGTAAACACTTATGAATTTCATTTCTAGATAATGATCATCCCACGACATTACCAAGTTCCAGTTAGAAATAGTAGTGATCAAGTGCTCTTCTAACAGGACTTCTAGAAACTCGTAGACCCAATTAATATCTTAAAAATTCAATCCCATACCTATCTAGTCACATAAGCATGTTATCACATAGCATACCAGGTAAACTAGCGAGATAAACCATTGTGGTAAAAACCACATCCCACGATCCCAAGGTATTTAAACCTGGTAGCTCTGATACCAAGTTGTAACGCCCTGAAATAATAACCATAATTCATCCCATGTCAATTATTAAATAACCATATAGTTCTAAATACAGTGTCCTTCCATTCATATGATTATGTTGTACAAAAAGTAACACATGCAATTGTACATTCATAAGTCCTAACCCTAAATCTATAGTATGTGCCACAAGTTAATGGTATGAAATAAAAGTTAAACAGATATATAAATGCCCTAATGGTTATAACTTTCCAAGACAATGCTTAGTTACAACAAAAATGAGTTTTAACTCAACACAGTTTAAGCCCTAGGCTTGTACAAAAATAATTATAACAATAACAAAAAGAAGCTCTTGGCTCCAAGTCCTTCCAAGCTACGGCCTTCGTAGAGGCATATCATCAGCACTTGAAAATGGTTTTCCATATACGGTGAACCAAAGCTCAGCAGATATACCTAACATAGTGTATGAATCTTAATAAAGCTATAAGGTGAATACCTATGCAATGCTCGTGCGAAAACATTTTGTATCTCTTTTCAAAACTATGCAATGTCAAGTTTGTATCATAATTCACGAAAACATTCCATTAACAATAGAAAACAGGCAGTGGATACAAGCACTGGGAATCTCAAGGTTCGTGTTTGCCAGTAGGCTATACAAGTACTACCAATGCCATTTTTACCGGTATTAACCAGAAGGCTTGACACCTAAACACGCGGGTTTTTGGACTTTCACCAAAGATACATAGGCTAACAATAATACCACAACCACACCCCCTACCCAGATTCACTAAGGTTGTAACAACCCTCGTTTTGACTTAGCCATGCTTGCATACATTCCTATGTGATCTTGTCTTATGATGTTGCAAGTCTTGTTTATCTTGTTTTGCCTTGCTTTGTTTGAAGTGTTGCTTGCATGATTTTGTTCCTTGCTCGGTGCGTAGCCGAGGTCATCTTGAGCTTAGTTCACCTCTGAACCTTTGTACTTAGAATTATTTTGGAACCACATGGTTGACCTCCACCTTCACCCCGGGCATGTTTGCCGAGATGTCACTATCTGGGCCGAGATGTTCGGACCCAAGGCCGAGGAGTGTATCATCTAGGCCGAGATGTTTTGCACTTAGTGATTTTGTTCCAGGGCAGGTATGGCCTAGACCGAGGTGTGGCACATCTAGGCCAAGGTGTGGCACAGCTTAGTCAAGTGTCGTCCTCCCTAGCCGATGTCTTTGTTACCCTATTGCCGAAGCTTTGTCTTTAGCCAATGTCTTTGATTGCCGATGTGTCTTGCCTTAGCTTGTTGCATACGCTTTGTCATAGACTTGTCTTGTCAATCAGTCACTTTTTGAGTTGAACCAACCCGATAGTGCCACGTGTCCGAGCTGTGTGTTAAGACAGCCGGCAGACCTAGAAACAAATCATTTTGTCTCAAATCTTTGTCTTTAGAGAGAGAAGCTCTAGAGGAAGAAGGAAGGAGTTTTAGAGTGAGAGAGTGGAGTTCCGAGCTTGATCTTTGAGGATCGAACCGTTAGATTTGAGTTTTGAGGTTAGATTCTTGCTCTGCTCTAGTTATTCTTATTGACTATCAAGCTGCATTGCATGATTGAATTCATTTTGCGCGCCATGCATTGATTTGAAGTTGGGTTTTGAAGAGAAAATAATGTTCATGTGTTCTTGAAGAAAAAGTCTTGTTTTGATCTGGAAGTGTATGGCAAGAACCATGTTTTTGTGTTTGTTTTCACACGATTTCCTTGTGTGGGTACCCAGGTCCATGTTTTTGAACTCTTAGCATGAAATCTCAGTTTTTGAATAAACAAGTTATGATTTTAGCATGCATGTTCTTGATGTTCTTGATGATCTTGTTCTTTGCATTCTTCAAGGGGGGAAACCCAGGTTTTCCCAATTTCGTTTTGAACGAGGCCATCGGGACCACACCTCGGCAAGGAGGTGTGGGACCTCGGCTAGACCTGGATGGTACCCAGTGTGTTTTCCATGAGGTGGAAAACAGTGTCTTGACTCCCAACATGTTTTGCTTTGTTATTAACTTAGATTCGGTGAGAGTGCCGAGATCATTGCTTGTATGTAAAGCTTGTTTTGAGAGTGTGATTCGCCATGTGATTGTAGGGCTTTGACCTTTGCTTTGAGCCTACACCCGAGAAGATCTAGGTGAGTGGTATTTTTAATAAAGCTAAGTTATACTATTTTGATAAAATCTTGCTTTGTTTTGTCTTGATGAAAGTATTTGTTAAGCATGAATGATTAGCTCTATTTTGATGTATCAAGTATAAGCTTTGTTTTGATGTCATCTTTGAAAAGTCCCTTGTGCTGGAGGACTCTAAATTTTCGCAGTACCAAGTATAAAAGTCCCTTGTGCTGGAGGACTCTAAACTTTCGTAGCACTAAGTATAAAAGGATATGGTCCCTTCTTGGAAAGTTTCTCGTGTTAAAGCGGGCTACGGGCCTAAGTAACACAAGACCATCGTGTTAAAAAGAGCTACGGGCTTAAGTAACACAAGTCCCTTGTGCTGGAGAACTATAAACTTTCGCAGTACCTTTGACTAATCGATTACGGATCGTGCAGTCCTTGTGTTGCCACTAACGGTTTACCGCGTGGAACTGTTTGTTCGGAAAGCTTGATTTGTGTTTTGCCGATGCCAGTAAGCATCCCTTGAGACTTGTAAGACTTGATAGATGAATACGGTTCATCTCTTGATTTTGATAAAGTTTTGATGTGTTTTGCTCTGAAAGGATCTCGGCTAATATATGTATGGTCTTGGCATGTTTTGTTTTGAAAAGACTTCGGCGATATTCATGCAAAACCTTTATTACTAGTGCCATTCACTGAGTATCCAAGCTCACCCTCTCTATATATATGTAGGTGATGAACAGGATGGTGGCGACTGTAACAGCGCCCGCGAGGGGCCTCGATGCTACAGTTCGGACTCCCCTTTTTTTTGTTTGTTGCGGTTCGTAATCTGAACCAAAGAGTCCAACTCTGGCAAATCGTTTTGAGAAAAAAAAATAGATTTTGAAAAGAAGTGCCAAACATGGACTGCTTTGCCAGATACAGAGTCGCCACCTAAATATTTTTTAAAATGGGAAATTTAGGAAACCCTGACTCGGTGCCGAAGGCCACGTGTCCGTCATCACCAAAGTTGTCTTGGCTCGGGAGCTTGGGTACGATCGGGGAAGGTCAGCTATGAGCACCCCCTTTCACCCGGTCCGAAGATCGGCCTCTACTAACTATGATATCCGATTTTGAGAACGTTATGTGTTCTTATTCCAGTTATTAGCCTAGAATTACTATGTTATGCGCACAGCAAACAAGTATAGACTAGATTGCCTAATTTGGAAACAAGCATTGCATATCCGTTTGTTTTAAAAAAAATGCTTTGGGTTTTGCTACTCGCAAGTAGGTTAAAACACGGATTTCAACGAGTTTTTCCAACTCAAACAATCCAACCTTCACCCACAGGCATTCAAACAGTTTATCTCATATAAGCACTTAGCCACATGGTAAGCATACTGTCATGGCAACATTCACACGCATGCGATATGCTAAAGCGAAAATACTTACATCGTACTCCATGCCAAAATAATAAACTAGTTAGCAAACATGCATGTCCTAGTTCATGTTAAAATGACTAATGCAACACAAGCAAAACGTGATTAGGATAGGCTCGGCTAATCTACAATGACATGTGAAATGCTACAACTAACACGTATTCAATTTGGAAATTGAAATACAGATGCAGTTAGAATGATGCGCCGAGCCCGGTGCGTGTAAGACAAATGAATGGATGCATGCATGCATTGCATAAGGTATGCTAAATAAACGTGCCCTAATCTACCATCGTAAGCGGGTAAATAAAAGGGAAGAAAGAAGTGGGGGTTGGAAGACATGCACACCACTCACACACGCTTATTACAGATTTGCCCTCGCCCGGAGGGACCAAATAAATATACAAATTAATTAACTACGCAAGCTAATTAAATATTACAGATCAATTAAATTAACTAAACAAATTAATCTAATTAAAACAGTAAAGCCCTCGGGAAGCGGGTTAGATGCAACACATGCTCGAGACTTGCTCGGAATCGCACTGCCATGCATAGTCTGCCTCTGTTTTCCCTGCTTTGCTCCTCTGAAAACTGTCAAAGTCTCAGGAATGCCTCTCAGGATACTGGGGGATCCCACCGGCTAAGTAGAATGACCACCGGCACTAGGATGTGGTCACCGGCACAAAATTAACCCATCGGCTGATGATATACTGCCGGTCGGCAAAGAATGCCTGCAGAACCTGTAACTTACAGCAGCAGAGGGCAAAACTTGCATGGCAATACAATTCAAACAATGTATGCACCAATCATGCCCCCTATCATGTTTGTGACTCAAAGGGATATGTGCCTCGATTCTCGAGCCACCAATCACGCATTTCCATGCATGATGGCCTAAAGAATCAAGTGTGCACTTTCATATCAAATGAAATGCAAACCAATCAAACAAAACAAGGCCCAATTCCTATCACCAAATCAAGGAACAAGGCATGCATGCAAGATATAATGCAACCTAGGCATGCAAGCTAAGGATGCAACATGGCATGGCAAGGCACTTATGCAAGCATACAAGCAAACATGAGACAATGCAAACTAATGAAAAGGTGGACTTAAACATGATTTGGGCAACTCTAATTAGGCCCAAAATCAGTGGCCAAAACCAAGGAAATGAAGGCCAAATGCACACACACATGCATGCAATCATGGTCCAACACCTTAAGCATAAACAAGGCAACTCTTAAGCACGCTTAAGAGACCAAACAATAGACAATTAGCATGCAACACAAGCTCTGAAATTGCACAAAATAGAGGTGCCAAACCAACTAATTCAAGCAAGTAAAGCATGCAAATGGCCCAAGTACTTGAGGCAAGCCAAGAGGCTTAAACCAAGGTCAAACCACCAAGCCTCACAAGGCTAAGGGGACTCAAAACAGGTCAAAGGCAGACCTAAACAACACCCAAGGAATTCCTAGATGGCATCTAAATGGCTCAAGTCCAAAGGCATGCACAAATGCACTTTCAAGGAGCATACAACACAAGCTCATAAGGCGTTAAAGAGGCATGCAAGGCAAACATACAAACATGTTAAAGGGACTGAAATAACATGAAAAAAAGACTCCAATCCACTAAATCAAAGCAAACAAAGCATGCTATACACTTACATACTTAAGGCCAACAAGCCCAAAAATGCAAAGAGGCTATATAATGCATGCTAGGGTCGACTCAAACAACCTAAGATAGACCTAAAGCATGGAAAAATAAGCACAAAAGCTTCACAAATCTAAGCCTAAAACATGCTAAAACAAAGGCACACAACCTAAGGCATATTAAGGCAATCACAAGGCATTACAAGGTAGGTGTGCAAGGCATGCATGGTACACCAAAACCAACTTAAAACCATGTTATATTATGGCAATATAAGCATGAAAAACAATCATGGCATGCTCAACACACACTCAAACATAGGCTCCCTTAAGAGACCAAAGATGGTCCCTTTCAAGGACAACAAGGAGAGGGGGTGGCCCTCCCCTTTTGAAGACTTCAAGGCACCATCTTCACCACTGAAATCCCTCAAGATTTCAGTGGTGAAGAGGCCCAAACACCAAAGTCTCGAAACTTGCACAAAATAGCACAAAAATGGGGCCTTTCAAGGCCTAAGGTGGTCAAACACACCCAAACCACAAAACACTCTTAACAAACAATCAAGAGGGCCTAAAAACAGAACTTTTTTATGTTATACACTAAACACAAAAACAGCTCTAAGATAGGTAGAAATAAGATGCAAGAAAGGGGTAAAAATGGCTAGTTTCTTACGCTTGAAGCCTTTCTTCAACAATGGTGGTTTTGTTGCCTCCTTGAGCTCCAATCCAGCCAAGAACAGCAAGGATAAGCCCTTAGAACCTCAGTAGCCAAGGGAAGGTGAAACACTAGGTGCTTGTGTGCAATAGTATGGACTAAAACACACACAAGAGTAATATAGAGATAGGATGTGTATTGAACCCTAACCCTAAAACCAGAGCTTCCTCTATATTTTCTAAGCAAAAAACTCTAATTTTTCTAACCCTTGAGCAAGGGAGAGGAGGGCTTCTCTTATAGAGGAGCCAATCTTGTAAACTTACAATGTAAGCTAACAAGAGGGGCATCCCTCCATACACGTGTATGGAGGGGAAGCAAATGCCAACCAGCTGTTTCAAAATATCTCCAAAAGCAGCTGAACAGTAGTCGGCCGGCCAAAAATGTCATTTTGACAAAATTGACTGCCGACCGGCAACAAAGAGTGCCGACCGGTAACATACATTGCCGGTGGCAACAAAAACCAGCCGGTGGCCTCTAGCCACTGCCGGTGGTGTGTGGGGATGCCTCACAAGGCATTCCCTGCCCCTCCAAGGCAAAACACAAGTGTTTGGTGCAAAACCAGACACAAAACGGTCGAGTTCGGAGATCCTGAGACAAGGCGGGTAGCCGAGAACTCCGGGAACTCCAAACGAACACAAACATGGATAATCACCGAGTGTTCAAACGGTGATGTCCAAGTCTTGAGGACGGTCAAAAATGGGGTGTCTACAGCGACGCCTAGATGTGTTTGCAAGCTTGTTTTGGATTCACGATTATGTCGGCTTTGTTTTGCATTCATGTCAGCATTGTTGTATTTGTGTCGGCAAATCTTGAAAATCATGCTTCTTGACTTGTATTCATTGTATTTTGTACATGTCGGCTCGAGAAGCCTTTTGATCAAGATGTAACTTGTATTTTGTTGATTAACGTCAATTGTAAAGCCATATCTTGTACGTCATTTCATTTGATCTATGCACTGCTCTTATGGACCACTTGTATTTTGGATTTATTGCTTCCGCATTTGTGAGCCCCATATATTATACTCTGGTTGTGTGTGATCTTTGTAAGCTGGCCTTCGGTAATCTCGGATTACTGGCCATCATGACACCATCCTACTAGGGGCGGGTTGGGGTCGTGACAGAATGGTATCAGAGCACAAGTTTCCTAGTATACGTTATTCACACACTCTGAGTCCTAAAGAGCATAGGATTTCCCTTAGAAAGATGTAGGGATTGCATCATAGTGCTTGCTATTTGAACAAGGTGTGCATTGTCTTGACATGTCTGTTTGTTACTTGCCTACATGGTTGTTTGCTTATTTTGTTTTAAAGTCACACTTTGCATACTCATAGCACCATGAGGAGAGGTAGACCTCCAATTGGCCGAGATCAGCCCGAAGATAGGATGGATAGACTGGAAAGATTAGTTGAAGGTTTGGCCCGCGAGTTGAGGCAAACAAGACAGCAGTACGCTAGTGCTACGTCGACTCAGGCCGAGCAGACCAACGGCCGAAATGTAGTTCCGCCTCCACCTCCTCCAGTGCCACAAGTTCCTCCGCAGCCAGCCTTATATGGGGATGGCACGATAGCTTTGATCAGGGAGTTCAAGAAAATGAAACCACTGAGATTCTCTGGAGGTATAGAGCCGATGAAGGCTGAGGCATGGGTTTTGGAAATGGAAAAGTTGTTCGAGATCTTTCCTAGCACCAACGCTCAGAAGGTGACATTGGCAGCGTTTACGTTAGATGATGACGCTCGCAGATGGTGGATGATGGTCCGAGAGAGCAATCCAGACTTGACCTGGACCCGATTCTTGGAGTTGTTCTACAACAAACACTTTTCCCTAAGTGTTCGAAACCGCAAGGCTACCGAATTTCAGACTTTGACGCAAGGCAACCGAACAGTGGCGGAATACGACCGCGCTTTTACTGAATTGGCGAGGTTTGCACCCCACATGGCCAACGACGAATACATGAAGGCTAGGAAGTTCGAGAGTGGGCTTCGCGGACCGATTCAAGACCGGGTTAACTTGCACAATATGCCGACTTACGCCGAGGTATTGGACAAAGCCATTCTGGCCGAAGCTAACTTGAATCGATACCAGAGCTCAGAAGAGAACCAGCGAAAGAGACAGAACTATGACAATCGCCGAGCACAGGTGGGCACCAAGAAGAGGACGAACATGGGCAGTGCTGGTAACCTAAGGCAGGAAGGTAATGCTAAACCGACGTGTTCGGATTGTGGGAAGCAGCATTTCGGGGTCTGTCGTCGGACGTCTGGAGCTTGTTATGAATGTGGCGAAATGGGTCATTATGTGAAAGATTGCCCTAAGACAAAGGCTGATAACAATAAGAAAGGTGAGAATACCCCGGGTTCCGTTCAGAAGGGTAATGTTGGGAAAGGACAGATGAGGCAGGGCAGAGTATTTGCGCTAGTACCAGGAGACACTCAGAATGCTGAGACAGTGGTGTCAGGTATACTCCTAATTTGCTCCCAAGATGCTTATGTGTTGATTGATTCAGGTTCTACGCATTCGTTTGTATCTGCTAAGTTTGCCGAGAAGATTAATAGGGAACTAGAACCCCTTGATTATGTATTATCTGTGTCTACTCCATCTAGGAGATCTATGACTGTTGCATCCATTTATAGAGCATGTGTTGTTGTGATTGAGAATGTTGAATTGTTAGTAGATTTAATGCCTTTGGACATAACTCATTTTGATGTTATACTGGGGATGGATTGGTTAGTCGCAAATCATGCATCTATTAATTGCGTTTCGAAGAGTGTCACACTGAAACCCCCAAACCTAGCTGAGGTTACATTTCAGGGTAAAGGGGTAGTGCCCCCACCTTATTTGATTTCGTCCGTTAGGGCCTGTAAGTTAATTCGGAAAGGGTGTCAAGGTTACTTGTGTAGTATACTGAATGATCATAATGGAAATGCTAATTTAGCCGACATTCCAGTTGTCAATGAATTCGCCGACGTCTTTCCAAATGAATTGCCTGGTCACTTAGTTGATAGAGAAATAGAGTTTACTGTTGATATCATATCGGGAACACAGCTGATCTCCAAAACACCCTATAGAATGGCCCCAGCTGAACTTAGGGAATTGAAACTGCAACTGCAAGAATTGTTGGATAAGGGATTTATTAGGCCGAGCACTTCACCATGGGGAGCACCCGTTTTATTTGTTAAGAAAAAGGATGGCACACTCCGTCTTTGCATTGATTACAGAGAACTTAATAAGGTCACCATTAAAAACAAGTACCCATTACCTAGGATTGATGATTTGCTTGACCAACTACAAGGAGCACGAGTCTTTTCTAAGATTGACCTTAGGTCAGGTTACCATCAACTTAAAGTTAAAGCCGAAGATGTTGAGAAGATTGCTTTTTGGACAAGATACGGCCACTACAAATTTTTAGTGATGCCTTTTGGAGTAACCAATGCCCCTGCTGCATTCATGGATTTAATGAACAGAGTCTTCAAGCCATATTTAGATGAGTTGTAGTTGTCTTCATTGATGATATATTGATCTATTCCAAGAGTAAAGCTGAACATGAGAACCATTTGAGACTTGCCTTACAGATTTTGAGAGACCGGAAATTGTATGCTAAGTTTAGCAAGTGTGAGTTTTGGCTTCCTACTATCTCATTTTTGGGTCATGTGATTAATGAAGAGGGTATCTCGGTTGATCCTAGCAAAATTGAAGCCATAGTGAATTGGCCGAGGCCGACTAATGTGTCCGAGATTCGTAGTTTTCTGGGTTTGGCAGGTTATTACAGGAAGTTTGTGAAGGATTTCTCAAGGATTGCAATTCCATTGACGCAATTGACTAAGAAGGGAACACTGTATGAATGGACTGAAGATCGGGAGTCAGCTTTCCAGGAACTGAAGACGAGGTTAGTTACAGCACCAGTACTCGTACTTCCATCAGGTAATGAAGAGTTTCATATCTTTAGTGATGCATCGCATAAGGGTTTGGGTTGTGTATTGATGCAAAAGGGTAAAGTCATAGCATATGCATCTCGTCAGTTGAAGCCACACGAAAGGAACTATCCTACCCATGATTTGGAACTAGCAGCCATTGTATTTGTTTTAAAGATTTGGCGTCACTACTTGTATGGAGCTTCTTGTCAGGTTTTTACAAATCATAAGAGTTTAAAATACCTATTCACTCAGAAAGAATTGAATTTGAGGCAGAGAAGATGGCTTGAGCTGTTGAAAGACTACGACATGCAAATTCAATATCACCCAGGCAAAGCTAACACAGTAGCCGACGCTTTGAGCAAGAAGATAACTGGAAGTTTGGCATGTCTAACCATGATTTTAGTGGAACCAACTATTGTTGAGGAAGTAAAGACAAGACAAATGGAGGATGAATTCTTCAGAAAGGTGGCTGATGAGATTGTTACAAAGCTGAGACCAAGGTACACTATTGAGAACCAAGTGCTCAAGTTTGAAGGAAGATTGTGTGTGGCCGACGTTCCAGAGTTGAAAAGGAAAATTTTGCAATAAGCTCATGGTTCCAAGTTTGCTATTCATCCAGGAAATACCAAAATGTATCAAGATGTGAAACAGACTTTCTGGTGGCCAAATATGAAAAGAGAGATAGTCGAGTTCGTGTCCCAGTGTTTGCATTGTCAACAAGTGAAAGCAGAACATCAAAGGCCAGCAGGACTCCTACAACCTTTGCCGATTCCTGAATGGAAATGGGAACACATCTCCATGGATTTTGTGATTGGTTTGCCGAAGACACAGAAAGGTATGAATTCGATTTGGGTTGTTGTTGACAGACTAACTAAGTCAGCACACTTTTTGTCTGTTAAGACTACCTTCAACGCCGATCAACTTGCCTTGTTGTATGTGAACGAGGTTGTTAGACTTCATGGAGTGCCGATGTCAATTGTGTCAGACCGAGATCCGAAGTTTGTTTCCAGATTTTGGCAGAGTCTACAAAGAGCTTTCGGAGCCGACTTGAGGTTTAGCACAGCTTTTCATCCCCAGACTGATGGGCAGACAGAGAGGACAATTCAGACACTTGAAGATATGCTTAGACTATGTGTTTTGGACTTCCAAGGAAGTTGGGGAGTGCATTTACCCTTAGTAGAATTCGCTTACAACAACAGTTATCAAGCTAGCATTGGCATGGCGCCGTATGAAGCCTTGTACGGAAGGAAGTGTAGGTCGCCGATATGTTGGACCGAAGTTGGAGACAGAGCTCTGCTTGGTCCCGAATTGATTCAAGTAACAACAGAGAAGATTAAACTTATTCGACAGAGGATTAAAACTGCCCAAAGCCGACAAAAGAGCTACGCCGACCAGAGAAGGAATAAGTTAGAATTCGAAGTTGGGGATCACGTATTCCTGAAAGTTTCACCAATGAAAGGAGTTTCCAGATTTGGGAAGAACGGTAAGTTAGCACCTCGTTAAATTGGGCCATTTGAAATTCTTGAAAAGGTTAACTCCGTTGCCTACAGACTTGCTTTGCCACCCGAATTAAGCCAAGTCCATAATGTGTTTCATGTTTCGATGTTAAGAAAGTATGTTCGGGATCCATTGCATGTGATTGACTATTCTGGGATTGAAGTTAATGAGAATTTAGGCTATGATGTGAAGCCGATGTGTATTATCGATAGACAGGTTAGGCAGTTGAGAAACAAGTCGATACCGATGGTAAAGATTGAATGGAGAGAGCATTACGGCAAGGATGCCACATGGGAAATGGAAGAGGAAATGAGAATTCGACATCCAGAATTATTCTTGGAGCAAGGTAATCTAAGTTTGGGGACCAAACTTCTTTAAGGGGGGTAGGATGTAACAACCCTCGTTTTGACTTAGCCATGCTTGCATACATTCCTGTGTGATCTTGTCTTATGATGTTGCAAGTCTTGTTTATCTTGTTTTGCCTTGCTTTGTTTGAAGTGTTGCTTGCATGATTTTGTTCCTTGCTCGGTGCGTAGCCGAGGTCATCTTGAGCTTAGTTCACCTCTGAACCTTTGTACTTAGAATTATTTTGGAACCACATGGTTGACCTCCATCTTCACCCCGGGCATGTTTGCCGAGATGTCACTATCTGGGCCGAGGTGTTCGGACCCAAGGCCGAGGAGTGTATCATCTAGGCCGAGATGTTTTGCACTTAGTGATTTTGTTCTAGGGCAGGTATGGCCTAGACCGAGGTGTGGCACATCTAGGCCAAGGTGTGGCACAGCTTAGTCAAGTGTCGTCCTCCCTAGCCGATGTCTTTGTTACCCTGTTGCCGAAGCTTTGTCTTTAGCCGATGTCTTTGATTGCCGATGTGTCTTGCCTTAGCTTGTTGCATACGCTTTGTCATAGACTTGTCTTGTCAATCAGTCACTTTTTGAGTTGAACCAACCCGATAGTGCCACGTGTCCAAGCTATGTGTTAAGACAGCCGGCAGACCTAGAAACAAATCATTTTGCCTCAAATCTTTGTCTTTAGAGAGAGAAGCTCTAGAGGAAGAAGGAAGGAGTTTTAGAGTGAGAGAGTGGAGTTCCGAGCTTGATCTTTGAGGATCGAACCGTTAGATTTGAGTTTTGAGGTTAGATTCTTGCTCTGCTCTAGTTATTCTTATTGACTATCAAGCTGCATTGCATGATTGAATTCGTTTTGCGCGCCATGCATTGATTTGAAGTTGGGTTTTGAAGAGAAAATAATGTTCATGTGTTCTTGAAGAAAAAGTCTTGTTTTGATCTGGAAGTGTATGGCAAGAACCATGTTTTTGTGTTTGTTTTCACACAATTTGCTTGTGTGGGTACCCAGGACCATGTTTTTGAACTCTTAGCATGAAATCTCAGTTTTTGAATAAACAAGTTATGATTTTAGCATGCATGTTCTTGATGTTCTTGATGATCTTGTTCTTTGCATTCTTCAAGGGGGGAAACCCAGGTTTTCCCAATTTCATTTTGAACGAGGCCATCGGGACCACACCTCGGCAAGGAGGTGTGGGACCTCGGCTAGACCTGGATGGTACCCAGTGTGTTTTCCATGAGGTGGAAAACAGTGTCTTGACTCTCAACATGTTTTGCTTTGTTATTAACTTAGATTCGGTGAGAGTGTCGAGATCATTGCTTGTATGTAAAGCTTGTTTTGAGAGTGTGATTCGCCATGTGATTGTAGGGCTTTGACCTTTGCTTTGAGCCTACACCCGAGAAGATCTAGGTGAGTGGTATTTTTAATAAAGCTAAGTTATACTATTTTGATAAAATCTTGCTTTGTTTTGTCTTGATGAAAGTATTTGTTAAGCATGAATGATTAGCTCTATTTTGATGTATCAAGTATAAGCTTTGTTTTGATGTCATCTTTGAAAAGTCCCTTGTGCTGGAGGACTCTAAACTTTCGCAGTACCAAGTATAAAAGTCCCTTGTGCTGGAGGACTCTAAACTTTCGCAGCACTAAGTATAAAAGGATACGGTTCCTTCTTGGAAAGTTTCTCGTGTTAAAGCGGGCTACGGGCCTAAGTAGCACAAGACCATCGTGTTAAAAAGAGCTACGGGCTTAAGTAACACAAGTCCCTTGTGCTGGAGGACTATAAACTTTCGCAGTACCTTTGACTAATCGATTACGGATCGTGCAGTCCTTGTGTTGCCACTGACGGTTTACCGCGTGGAACTGTTTGTTCGGAAAGCTTGATTTGTGTTTTGCCGATGCCAGTAAGCATCCCTTGAGACTTGTAAGACTTGATAGATGAATACGGTTCATCTCTTGATTTTGATAAAGTTTTGATGTGTTTTGCTCTGAAAGGATCTCGGCTAATATATGTATGGTCTTGGCATGTTTTGTTTTGAAAAGACTTCGGCGATATTCATGTAAAACCTTTATTACTAGTGCCATTCACAGAGACACCCTCCTAGAAGTTTTGCAAATAGAGGCTAACCATTCAAGTGCAAGAAAGATCGCTCGAGCGCAAGAAGGATCGCTCGAGCTAAAAACACCACCCTCTCAATACTTCTGCAGGCCTGCAAAAGTACTGAGAGTTCCCAATGACCGCTCGAGCAACCAAAGGACTGCTCGAGCGAACTGACCAAAATCTAGGCAAAGACTTCTTTGAACAACGGGCTTCGAACCTATTCCAAACGCAACAACGACATCCAAATAACCAACTCAATCAAGAATTGGATGTATAAGGGTATGAACAACCAGACAAGACAAGGAATCCAGGTCCAAAACAATAAACAGGTCGAGTCTAAACCAGAATCATTCTGTTCGGGTTTGATTTAGAGTTTGAATTAATTCACAAAATAGGGATTTTGGGATATGTTTATTTGAAATATTATTGGAATGGTTTATGGTGTTGGGAATTGAAGAAATTTCTTTAAAATGGAGAATGTCGTAAGAAATGTTTGTTTTGGTATTATGGAAACATTTATGATGCTTGATTTTCAACAAAGGAAAAGAGCAAATTGGTGAGATTTTGGAATGATATTATGATAATAGCTATTTGAGTTGGAAGAGTGGAGTTAAGCATGTGATTGTTACTCCTATATTAAATTCTAAAATTTATATTTGTCTCTTGGAATTTTTCTTTTGAATAGAGGTATCTGTTTTGGCTATCGATAAAGGATAGCATTGCTTCTTGTAAAAATTGCATGCGCTAACGAAAACTCATTTACTCATGCATTGCATTTGAACATTAGTTTCATATTTATTCATTGAAATAGATTGTTTTCGAGAAAAATGGGTGAATACTATGATAAATCTAGTTAGGGGGTATGGTTGTGGTTATTATATTAGCCTTTGTGTCCTTGGTGAAAATCCAGAAATTAGCGCGGTTAGGTGCCGATCCTTTTAGTTAGTACCAATGAAATGGCTTTTGGTAGTGATTGTGTAGCCTACTTGCAAACACGTATCTACAGATTCACAGTGTGTGCATTTACTACCCTATTTTTTTGTTTTGGAAGCAACAGTTTATTAATTGTGATATAAACATGGCATTGCATTGTTTGAAAGATAAAATGCATGTTTTGGTAATGACATTCATATACATTCACCATATGGCTTTGTTAAGCATCATATCATTAAACTCATTTCTACTAGGCTTTAGCTCACCCTATGTGGAAATCAACTTTCAAGTGCTGATGGTATGCCTCCGCTAAGGGGTTAGCTTGGGAGGACTATGAAGCTGAAGGCTTGTTTTGTTTTTGTTTTGTATTTGTGTTTTGTACAAGCCTAGAGCTTTTCCTATATTGGGTTTCTACCCACTTTTCTTGTAACCAAGCATCATCTTGGAAACATGTAGCCTTTAAGGCATGAACTTGTATTTATTTATTGTTGTTTTATATATCTGTCACATGCTATAGATTCATAATTTAGGATTGTTGAATGTATTAACGCATGTGATGCCTTTGTAATATCTAAAGGAAGATCAATGAATGAAATATAGTTCGGAAAATGTTTATGTAATTATATGAGTGAGATTGGTAAGCTTCCGCGTGTATGTTTGAAAGTTATGTTGCATATTGATTATTGTTATTTTTGGAGCATGACAGGAAGCAAAAGAACCAGATTTCTTGTATCCAAAACAAGTAAGGGGAGATGATTACGGATCTCAAAACAAGCAAGCAGATTTTTTTGGATCATTTCAAATCATTATTTAAGGAGGAGCTTCCCAACAAGAAGTTGATTAGCATATTAATCCAGGTGCATTCCCAAATCATTTTAATTTACTTTATGTTTTTACTTGTAAATTTAATGAGGAACAACTTGGAATATTAGAACAACCTTTTCATGCTAGTGAAGTGAGGCAAGCAGTGTTTCAGCTTGGGAAGTTTAAATCACCTGGTCCAAATGGATTTATTGCTAGCTTTTATCAATCCTATTAGAATATTGTGGGTCCATCAATTTCAGAGGCAATGCTTACTTTCCTTCACTCTGGTTATTTGTTGAAAGATTTTAACAAAACTTTCATTTGTTTGATCTCTAAAATTCGCAATCCTCTCAATGTAAGTAACTATCGCCCAATTAGTCTATGCAATGTAATTTGTAAGATTGGGTCCAAAGTGTTGGCTAATCGACTTAGGATGGTGCTACCTATGCTAATTTCCCAACATCAAAATGCTTTTGTTATGGGACGTCTTATAACAAACAATGTGCTGTTAGCATATGAGCTTCTGGAATTTATTCGAAAGAAGAAGGGAAGACAATCATCCTTTGGGCTCAAACTTGACATGAATAAGGCCTATAATCATGTTGATTGGTCTTTTTTTCATTAAGATTTTGAGAGGGGTAGGATTTAGTGAGAAATGGATTCAATTATTATCGTAGTGCTTCACGACTGTTTCTTTTTCGATTTTGGTTAATGGTCAATAGTCACAGTTTTTCCAACCTTTAGCTGACTTTCGACAAGGGGATCCCCTTTCTCTCTATCTCTTTCTTTTAGTCATGCAAGGATTATCGAAAGGATTTAATCATCTTCAGGCACAAGGAATCTATAGAGGGATTGCAGTGAGTAGGCAATCCCCTCCTATTTCACATTTACTTTTTGTTGATGATTGTTTTATTTTCTTGAATTTCAAGGCTGGAAAAGTGTGGTGCTTGTCTTGGTTTTTGAATGCTTTCTGTGCTCAATCTAGATTGAGAATCAATACTCACAAATCAGAAGTTTTCTTCAATCCAAAAAGTTCACACCAGAACAAGGAGCTAGTACTCAGTTTTTAATGTTAAGGTCTTGTAGCCTTTTCCATCACTTTCTCTTGCAGCTCATTCAAGCACACCCATGCACATCCGACTTTATATCCTTTTGCCCTCCAAGAGCCATCAATCACTATTGTCCACACTTGAAAATTTGAGATGTTATCCAAGGAATTGACCAGCATGCAATTATTAATAACACTACATATATTATCAGTATCAATATTAGATAGAGGCAGCAACTTGCATGCATTGATAACATATTTCTACATCTCATCCACTGTACTGATAGTCTGCGGAATTGTCCAGTGCACAACATAAAAAAAGAAAACTTTTTTGTTGGCACCAAGTTGCCCATAGGATAGCAATTGATTTTAATGATAATCTCCCAATGGAATTGTCCAATACACAACATCAAAAACAAAACTGTTTTGTTGGTGCCAAATTGCCCATAGGATAGGCATTAATTTTATTGATAATCTCCCTGCAGAATTTTCCAATGCATAACATAAAAAAAAAAAAAAAAACCTGTTTCATTGGCGCCAAATTGCCTATAGGATAGCAATTGATTTAATGATGATCTCCTCTTCCTTGATTGATTCCAAAAATCATTCCTTAAAAGTCATTGGAATACCTGGTGAGAAATCTAATCATCTTCTAGTGGATTAATAGATTGGCTATCTTCCACAACCCATTTAACTACTTCTTTAATTAGACTTCTTCCCCACAAGATACTTCTCCACCCCAATGACACTGATTTGCCAACCCTAACATTAAGAAAAGATTGAGAATAACATGTAAGAATGGTTTTGGAAAAATAGGTTTTTCTTAAACTTTGGTCTATTTTTTAAGTTGGACCCATGTGCCGAGGTTGGTGGGTATTGTTGGTAATAGGTTCTATGCCGTATTGTGATTCACATAGTATATTTGGTTGTTCAAAACCATTATTGAGTGAATGGGAAATTGATGCCAAAGTAAGCTTCACAGAAATGGTGTTTTGGTGGGTTTTCCGAAATTGAAGGAAGGAAAGTTTGTCCCACATTACTTGGCTAGGCTAACATTGTACAGGTTTATAAGCTTTGAGTTTGGACCTTGGGGTAGGCCCCAAGGGACACTCAAATTTTATAGAGGGGGAGGTTATGAGCAAAGTGAGCTAGACCCATTGGACCCAAAACAAATACACATGCGTGTGTCGCCGCCCCCCATCCAGTCGAGTGGGCTGGGCTGGGCTGGGCTAGGTTTGGGCACGGGTGCGTGGTGTGAGGTTGGGTTGGGCTTGTTCGGCCCAATACTTATCTTTTGGGCCAAAAACTTTTGAATTTTTTTTTTCATAAAAAATAAATTCTTACCTTTTGGAATTTGAATTTCGGTTTGAAATTCAAAATTCATTCCAAAATGATCCTGACATTTCTGAACGTTGGCAGTTTGGTCCCTCGCACCTCTTCAAAATTTTTCTTTCAACCGAATAGGTTCATTATCTGTTCAAATTTAACCCTACCTGTTCAAATCTGTCTGAACAGGTTGGTACCTGTTAAAGTCATTCTAAAAAGCCACCAGTTCACCTATAAATAGACAAATCCTTCATTTGATTTTTCATCCAATTTTTGTTCTTCTTTTATGCTTTTATTTCCTGCATTTGCTACATAAATTTCCTGTGTGAGAAAGAGTATAAATACAAAGTGTGTTTGTTAGACAATTAGTTGGTAGTGCTACTATAAGTTGTTGTTGATTATTTCATCCTGAGAGATAGATGTCCAATATCTGTGAGCACCCTAGAGGACGAATCTGTCTTAAGGACACAGTGTTCAACACTAGACTTGATCCAATTTTGTTCAAGAAAATAATACGGTTAGTGATTAGTTTACTTTTCTGTTTTTATTAATTCTTCTTTTCCAGATTCTGGTTTTGTTTTTGTGACAAAATAAAAATATGTTTTTCTTAATTTTTTTTTTATATATATAATGTTTTGATTTTTGTTATCAAATAGACTCTCATGTCTTTATCTTCTTTCTTTGAATACATTGAAGATTGGTGTAACATAACAGTACTTACCCAATAAAGCCTTTGTGAGGAGATAATATAATCTTTGAAGC
This sequence comes from Camellia japonica, assembly GCA_030407325.1. Lineage (NCBI taxonomy): Eukaryota > Viridiplantae > Streptophyta > Magnoliopsida > Ericales > Theaceae > Camellia > Camellia japonica. Next base: position 111,575,210 of record JAPPVO010000031.1, read on the forward strand.
AGTCACCAAGCTTGTTTAGCCAACAATGCTTGATTAAAACACCCCATGTCGCATAGTCCTAGACCTCCCATCCCTTTCGACATGCACAAGTCGTGCCAATTTTTCCAGCAAAATGCCCTTCTCCTTCGTTGAATGATAGGGAAATTTCCTTGAAATGGTTTTAATCTGATCCAAAAAAACATTAGGCACCTTAAAGAAAGAAAGAGTGTAAATTGGGATGGACCGTCAAACATGTTTAACAAGGGTACTTCTTCCTACAAAATTAAGGAATTGCCATTTCCACCCTTGTAATCTTTGCTTGATTCGATCAACCGTAACTTTAAATAACTCCTCTTTCCTTCAACATGAAAAATCAAAATTCATTCCCAGATAAATCCCAGGTTGACGGCGGAAGCAACTGCATGCTTGGATGGTATTCGATGGGCAGTGTCTCAAAATATAAGATGCATTTCGATCTTCTGCAATTGCCAAATTTTGATAGATTTGCTAAATGGCAAAGGGATTCCTGATTGGAATGTGGATCTTTTGATTAAAGACATTACTCAATCAGCTATGTATTTTGATTTGTTATATATTTCTGAAGTACCAAGAAATGCTGTACAACCAGCACATGTGCTGGCTAACAATGTATGTTTGTTACCTAATTAATGATATTTGCTGTTATTATTCTCAAAAAAATAATGTGTAAACTTTATTTGTAAAATGCTGGAGGTATGAAAATAAAGATAGAGGCCCTAAGCCAAAATTGAATTGATTGAATGATAAATTAATTAATTTTGGTGTTGGACCCTTTGTAATGCCTTTAAATCTTGGACTTTTCTTAGGTGTGCCTTGCATATGGTATGCAAGGCACTTACACCCTTCTATTTTGCATTTACACATTTGTATGTATTGGGTTATATCAAAATATTTGAAAACTTACACATTGGTGACCTGCTAAGCGGGTCACTTTCCAGGTAAATTAATAAAATAATATATTATATGACTAAAGGTGTAAATGGTCACAAAAAATGTATAAATTTTCACAAAAGGCGTATATTTTCACGAAAGGCGTAAGCAATTTCAGAAAAAGGCGTAACTGATTTCTGAAAACTTACGCTTTTTGTGAAAACTTACGCCTTTTGTGAAAACTTACACATTTTCTGAAAGCTTACACCTTTTTCTGAAAACTTACGCCCTCTGTGAAATTATTTACACATTTTTTGAACACTTACTCCTTTTGTGAGTTTACTTACCAAAGGTGTAAACAAACGAAAACTTATACATAATACTTACATCTTTTGTGAAACAAGTCACACATTTTCTGAAAAGTTACACCATATGTGATAAAATTTCTTTCATAAAACTTACACATTTTCGTGAAAATATTTACACCGTTTCTTAAAAGTTACTGCTTTTGTCAAATAATTTTTGTCATAAGATTTATACTTTTTCTTTGAACTTACACTTTTTGTGAAAGCCCAACTTAAACCTTTTTCGGAAGTCACTTATATCTTTTGTGAAAAAAAAAAATTCATAAAATTTATATCTTTTGCTAGAATTTACACCTTTTCGTGGAAGTGCTTATATCTTTTCTGAAAAGTTACTCATTTTGTGAAATAATTTTTGTCATAAGATTTATACTTTTTCTTAACACTTAGACCTTTTGTGAAAGCCCAACTTAAACCTTTTTCTGAAAGAACTCACATATTTTGTGGAAAAAAAAATACATAAAATTTACACATTTTGCTAAAACTTACACCTTTTTGTGAAAATACTTACACCATTTATGAAAAGTTATTCCTTTTGTGAAATAATTTTTGTCATAAGATTTATACTTCTTCTTCAAACTTACACCTTTTGTGAAAACCCCAACTTAAACCTTTTTGTGAAGTCACTTATATCTTTTGTGAAAAAAAAAAATTCATAAAATTTATAACTTTCGCTAAAAGTTACCCCTTTTCGTGGAAGTGCTTATATTTTTTCTGAAAAGTTACTCCTTTTATGAAATAATTTTTGTCATAAGATTTATACTTTTTCTTCAAATTTACACCTTTTGTGAAAAGCCCAACTTAAACCTTTTTGTGAAGTCACTTATATCTTTTGTGGAAAAAAAAAATTCATAAAATTTATATCTTTTGCTAGAATTTACACTTTTTCGTGGAAGTGCTTATATTTTTTCTGAAAAGTTACTCCTTTTGTGAAATAATTTTTGTCATCAGATTTATACTTTTTCTTCAAACTTACACCTTTTGTGAAAAGCCCAACTTAAAAGTATAAATCTTATGACAAAAATTATTTCACAAAAGGAGTAACTTTTCAGAAAAAATATAAGCACTTCCACGAAAAAGTGTAAATTCTAGCAAACGATATAAATTTTATGAATTTTTTTTTCCACAAAAGATATAAGTGACTTCACAAAAAGGTTTAAGTTGGGCTTTTCACAAAATGTGTAAATTTGAAGAAAAAGTATAAATCTTATGACAAAAATTATTTCACAAAAGGAGTAACTTTTCAAAAATTATTTCACAAAAGGAGTAACTTTTCAGAAAAAATAAAAGCACTTCCACGAAAAGGTGTAACTTTTAGCAAAAGTTATAAATTTTATGAATTTTTTTTTTCACAAAAGATATAAGTGACTTCACAAAAAGGTTTAAGTTGGGCTTTTCACAAAAGGTGTAAGTTTGAAGAAAAAGTATAAATCTTATGACAAAAATTATTTTACAAAAGGAGTAACTTTTCAGAAAAAATATAAGCACTTCCACGAAAATGTGTAAATTCTAGCAAAAGATATAAATTTTATGAATTTTTTTTTTTCACAAAAGATATAAGTGACTTCACAAAAAGGTTTAAGTTGAGCTTTTCACAAAAGGTGTAAGTTTGAAGAAAAAGTATAAATGTTATGACAAAAATTATTTCACAAAAGGTGTAACTTTTCAAAAATAGTGTAAGTTATTTCAAAAAAGATGTAAGTAGCTTCACAAAATGTGTAAGTTTCGTTTTCACAAAACGTGTAAGTTTCAATAAAATGTGTAAAATTTATAAAAAAAAATTATTTTACAAAAGAAGTAACTTTCTAAAAAATTATTCCTTTTATGAACATACACCTTTTCTGAAAATTATTCCTTTTATGAACATACACCTTTTTTTGAAAAAAGGTGTAACTATTTCAACGAAAATGTGTACATTTTCAAAAAAAGTGTAAATTTTAACAAAATATATAAATTTTATGAAAAAAATTATTTCACAAAAAGAATAATTTTTTAAAAATTGTATAAATTATTTCACAATAGATATAAGTAGCTTATGTTTTGTTTTCATTGTGAGGTCCACTAAAAGTGTAAATTTTATAAAAAAATTATTTCAGTGAAGGTGTAATTTTCAGAAAATCTGTCGATCTTGGTCTCCGGCTCTGTCGATCTGGATCTTGGTCTGTCGATCTGTCGTCTCTTCTCTGTCGATCTCCGTCTCTCTCTCTCTGTCGATCTCCGTCGATCTCAGTCTGTCTCTCTCTGTCGATCGCCCTCCCAAATGCTTTGTCTCTCTCCGGAATTCTAGAGAGAGAAATACCAAGCCCTCCCAAACGCCTCTTCTCTCACACATTGCCATTATTTGAACAACAACACAAATACAGTTTGATTCGATTGTAGGAGCTCTTCGCAATTTTCGTTCCTCTCTCTCTACCCGAAAACATCAACAGATCTGGACTTGGGTAACTTCTTGGCTCCAATTCGATCAGGTTTGATATCTTCTTCTCTCTTTTAGATCTGGGTTTGCTTCAATTCCGAATTGTGGTGATTGATCGATTGTTTCAGATCTGGGTTTGATTCGTTCTCGGGTTTTTGGGTCTCAATTTTGTTGTTTTAACACAGATTGAGCTCAGATTTAGCTATATTAATCATTTCTGTGATCATTTTCATTCATTGATCGTCTCATTTTTTTGTTTGATATGTCGATCTTGGTCTCTCTGTCGATCTCTGTCTCTTCTTTGTCGATCTCCGTTGATCTCGGTCTGTCTCTCTCTGTCGATCGCCCTCCTAAACGCTTCGTCTCTCTTCGGAATTCTAGAGAGAGAAACACCAAGCAATATTGTCAGCTGCACAGTTCTTTTTTCTACCTTCCATGTGAAAAATGTTTTATTTGCAATATTCTCCATCAAATTATGCATTAATACCTTTGTTAATGCGTTCATAAACTTCATTTAAAGTTTCCATTTTATGCTATATTTGATACATGATTGTGATATATCCGTCAATACATCCTTATTTTTGCTCTTAATATCTTTGTTAATACATCCTTATTTTTGTTCTTCCATTATTCCTTGACTGTGCTTCTTGTAGATGGTCAATGCCAATTCTTACTTGCATGCAATTTAGTTCTATGACAGAACTCTTTTTATATTGTATTATTTCTATAAATGAACACGTATTCTATGTAACTCGTGTTATCCTTTTTTATTTATGTGTTTTTGTTTTTATTGCTTCTGCCTAACCCATGGATCGTGTGACTGGTTTACATCATTCTCAAATTTATTTTCTTACTATGATAGGATTTGGGCAAATCGGCAGTCAGCTGCTAGCTCAAAGGAAAGGAAGATGAGGTACATAGCTGAGCTTGAAAGAAAAGTTCAAACCCTGTAAACTGAAGCAACCTCATTGTCTGCTCAATTGACCCTGTTGCAGGTAGATTCTGCCATGCCACATAATATGTGTAAATGTTTGGTCTTAGTGACAGGTTGTATGACTTATAGCAAGTCATTTTGTTGAGTACATGATCTAGCTTATTTATTTTCTTGTTGGATTGCAAAACAAATTTGAGTTTCTAACCACGAGGAGGATTTTGTAGCTAGGGTTAAAATTGTTTGTTTCAGTCGGAGATAGGAATGATGGGAGTAGGGTGGTGGTGGCAGAAATGGGGCAGGGTTTTCTGAGATCACTAATTCTGTTGGGGTTCAAGATTAATTGGCTTGGCAAAAATTGGATGTGGCTTGTCAGGGGCAGAGAAGATTGGGTTTCTTGAGGGGTTTGAGAGTGGTTGTAGGAAGCTGGATTGTTGGAGTCGCCAAAACAAAGGGGAGAGATTTGTGGAGATTAGGGCTTCCCAGAGGCAGAGGAGAGAGCGGGATTTGCCGTCTAGAGTCTGAGGAGAGAGCAGGGTTTGCCTTCCAGAGTGTTTAAGTATGGTGATGGGTGCATAGGTGTGGCAGAGATGCTTCTGGATTTCATTCTGTATGGGGGTGGAAGGAAGGGATCTGAAGACCATTGGGCAAAATGTGAAGGCCCCAGTGAGGTATCAGAAGCATGGTTTTAAATTACTGTATCGACTAGTGTAATGGTCACTGTTGCCATGGAAATTAAACCTGTGAGGGAGAAGGTTAAGAAGGTTTTGAAGAAAGAGGGTAAAGTGTCCTCTAGGAAGGAAAGAGAACTTTTGAGGATTCAATGATCAGTGAATTATGATGATCACAAGATGAGAGACCATATAGTGGGCCATAGAATCGTAAAGTCCAAGGATGGTTGTTTAGTTGAGGATAGTATATTAGGGAAGAAGCCTGTTAGTGCTTTTATTTATTTATATTTGTCTTTATGGACATTTTTAGAGAAAATTCCAAGAGAGCATCTGGATATCAGTTCTCATTTGCTAATTGGTAAAGGTGGTGGAACCAAATGGAATCAATGTTGTAAGCCAACAAAGAACCTTTTGTGGAGTTGGCACTATATTGAAGCATTGTAGTTGGTGGGACTTGTTTTTGTCTTATTGTTTTGCAGTAGGGTGTTGGGTAAATCTTTTGTATTTCTTCTCTTATTTTCCTTTTGTTGTTTGTATAGGGGTGTGTTCCCTCAGCACATTCTTTAATACGATTCTCCCTGTTGCTTATAAAAACAAAAAAACCTTTTTTTTTTTTCAATTTCTTTAGAGAGAGTATTTGAAAAATTCTAGTATATAACATATTATGGATTATGGTATGGATATCACTATTTTCTTGTGGGTTTGCCATGAATAGAGAGATACAAATGGCCTGACTGCAGAAAATAGTGAACTTAAGCTGCGTTTGCAAACAATGGAGCAACCGGTTCACTTGCATGATGGTAAGGGTATTTTTCCTAAACTCCTGCTAGGAGTTGCTTTTGTTGTAATTACTTTTCTTTCATATATTTGTTTTTATCCTAAATTGTAGTTTTTATGAAGAGGCAGTATCATGGTCATTCAGACTTGTCACAAAAAAAAAAAAATGTAAAATATGATGGCCATTCAGCCATAGTTTGATAATATATGCTTTGTCAAGAACCTGTAGATTTTGCATAAAATGGACATGTTGGCCTTGTATATTATCTAACAATGGGAGGCGTAACGTAATTAATTCAACAATACCCTTATACTATACCCCAATTAGAGACATCAATAGGTTCTTTTCTGTTGGTGCAGGTGTATGTAGGTAATAAAATTTTCATTGAAAATAAATATGTAGAAGACTTGGGAGACCTACGGGAATGGAGACAATTGTGAATAGTTGACTTTGTCTTGTGTAATAAAGAGTTCAATTAGTAGTCTTGGCTCTTGTGCTATGTTACATGGACTCATTGTGTGTCCAAGCGTCAGATCTTCTTAAACTAAATCGTAGGATATTAGGATATGCATTTAAAAGGTAGGTATGGATACAGGGACACGTCTTAAACACGTATATATTGCATATTGTTTAATATATATATATATTTTTGATAAATCATATTGCCTTTTCATATATGTGGAGTTTGGGCATGTATTTCAAATAATTTGAAATCTAATGTAATTTGTCTATATATTTGTATTGCACACCATGTGTTTGTTGTAATTTCTGTTAGAATATAGATTGTAATTATTTGGGTTCCATGAATGGAGAACCTAGCTGAATTTATGGTATTGTAGCATAGGTGGCTGTAACATCGATTAATTGATCAAATTTTCTGTCAAATTTACTAATATATGTATTATCTCATAAATTTTGATCAAATTTCTATCAAATTTCTGTCAAATTCTCTTAATTTCTGTCAAATTTTCCCTCTTTAAGTTACTAATATATGTATTATCTCATAAATTCTAATTTGATCAAATTAATTATTCGCGTAACTTATGTACAGGAGGATGAAATTATAGTTGAATTGGTGGATAAGTTATGTAACTTTATCAATATTCTGTATTGTATTCTCCTTGTCTTGTTATAAGCAAATAACCATTTGATTTCTACACATGAAATATTGCAATCAAAGGAAAATTTTGCTACTGACACTATGTACAGGATTTGGAACTTCTTTATTTGTGGTTGGATTGGTTATTTGATTTGGGTGCAGCGGAAGAGGATGCACTCTCATGCAGCTGTGATGACTTGATGGACTGTGAGCTTGGCAAGTTTGATGGCCTAGGGCATACCCATGTTGAAGGTTATCGTGTTGCTGATCATGGTGATGAAGAGGAGGAAGATATTGATCAAGATTGGACTGATGGTGGTGATGATGAAGTGGTGATGAGCAGCACTGCAAAAGCAAGGGAACACAAGAAATTGAGGGTTTGTGTTGATTCAGCCATGGAATTGATGAATGAAGTGGTGATGAGCATCCTATTTCCAGCTGCTTTATTCTTAATTTTTTCAATTGTGAATATATGACTTTGTAAGTTATATGTTCTTGAAGATGTTTTTGATCTGATTTTGCTGCTGATTTTGTTTGTGAGTCAATTGTGAGTCAACTTTGGAGCATCTGATTTTGTTTATTCTGCCTACTCCATGGCAAGTCTACGACCTTTTGACTGCTTGCTGTTATGTACCTATTTATACTGTGAAGATCTCATTGTTTTCGTTCTATAGAGCATCCATTAGGATGCTCTGAAGTTGGAGGAAAAGAAATCTGAGAATTCTTTCTTTTTCTTCCAGTCTCCAACTTGTACATGATTTGATTTTGATTTTTTTTTGTTTCTCCATATGCACCTTCAGAACTACACTGTTTATACAGAATTTGCATGCGAAGATTATATTCTTCTTGTGTCCTTGTGTAGGTTTTGGTCTCAGTTGTGAGCACGCTATGCTTGTTTTTACTATCCGCAAGTTTTGGTTTTGTTGGTATATGGATTGCTTTATCCATCTTCATGAGTTTGCATGCATGATATTGTATAAGAATATTTTGAAAGAAGTTAGTTTTTTTTGAAAGAAGTTAGTTTCTTTTTTTTTTTGAAAGAAGTTAGTTTTTTTTTTTTTTAGATTGGAAAGAAGGTAGTTAAAGTATAAGAATATTTTAATAGAAGATAGCTCAAGTAGATAGCCTTGTTGGAGTGTATATTAAAAAACTGACTAGCTAAAATAGTAAAGTAAAATTTTGAATAGCTATTTTAACTAGCCTTGCTGGAGATGCTCTTAGCATCTGGTCTCTCCATATCAGGAATAGGACACTCTTTCATGAAAGTAGGTGATTAATTGATTGTAAAAAGACTTGCATCACCAAATCTTTATTTAAAACCCAAAACAGTGAGATCTTCAACTTAAATTGATTTGGCCATTTGTAGACTCCTGATTTTAGATTTTAATGTGTTACAATTTTATGCATTGAACTAAAGATATCTAGAATCTACGAGAAAGCCAAATCCTCGATATCTTGCTTAGGGGCAATTTTGGGATGTACTATTAATTTGCCAAAACAGTGGAATGACGTGGCACACTTGGCAAAACTCTTGGAAATTTTGTGAGGGCTTCTGGCAAACATTTTAAGATTATACTATGCTAGTTTGTAAAAAACTAACGTTTTTGGGAGAAGGAAAAAAAAAAAATCGTTTATTTACCATTCCCATTTCACAAATTTCTCCTAGTGTAAAAGCTCTGAAGTTATATTTGGATTTTGATTTGTATTTGATCTGTGTAGTCCTACTTTCCATTCTCGGCAGCTTGGGTTGTGAGTAGCTCATAATCTGGGAACATGAACTCCAGATAATAAAGATTTGTGTGCATTTCGTTGAGGAATCTCTTGACATGAATTCACAATGCAGTGACTACTCAATCAAATGATCTAAATGGGAACAAGAAGGAATTACAATTTATATTAACTACAGGATATGGAGTTCTGCAGAGAAACCTCAGCACAGGTTAAATTTTTTTTCCAATTAGATTGACTTTTATTTGTAATTGTATACATTGGGATACATTTTTATTTTGTGTGCAGTTAATCCAAGAAAACGGTCTACATGATGGAGTAGCTTGGGCCGCCACCACCTTCTGGCACAGTCCATTCAATATTTTGCTTTGGGTCTTTGATATCGCAAACCTGAAAACACACAAAATACAGAGTAAATATAGTTAAAAACTCCGAAAATACAATTTCTGGCATGTGTACCACATCACAGAGAGAAACAAGAAAACACGGAAAAATAGATTTGGATATCGTAAAAATATAATTCATTCAAGAGGTGGTTTATTTAGACAATAAATTGTTGAAATGGACCATCAATTAGCGCCTTTGAGAAAACCAAAGAGTGAAGAAGATCAAAATATGAAATGGGAATCAGAGGAAAGATCATTCAGAAAGTTAGAAAGGATAAATTTCAATACGTACTGGTCGATAGTTCCGAGCTCTGTAAAGTTCTTCCCATATCCATGAATTTTTTAAGTTGTTCCAGTATGTTTCCATATTTAAGCCTGCATGAAGTACACTAAATGCAACTTTTGCTGCTAGCATTCCTGTAAGAAAATAAGCTTTAGAAGTACTCCTTTATTTTCTAATAGCTTGATCACAAATTCCAACCATTCTATATGTTATTTCATTTTTTCTAATAGTTTATTTTGTTGGTTGCATGTAGCGAAGGTGGACTGTGGAGGAGTTGGGTGTGGCAGGGGAGGGTGGGGAGGGGCAGGGGCAGGGGAGAGTGATTCTAACTCTCTGTTCCTCTCACACCCATCTGGGATATAAGTTATTTGGTTATGGAGTATGTATCAGTGTAGGTATATGTGTACGCATTTTTTTCAACAAGAGGATGGGTGAGTTGTAGAGGGGTTGCCACTGGTGGTGGAGGTGGCTTCTAGGAGGGAGGAAGACAGTGGAAAAGGAGGTATGTTCACAAAATTATCCAAGAAAGAGGGGTAAATTGACAAAATTATCCTTCTATGTTACGAAGATAGGACAGACGGCATAGAACCGAGAAGTTTAGGGTTTAAGAATTTTTTTGAAAAAAAAAGGTTTAATTCGTTTTTTTTTTTTTTTTTTTTGGGGGGGGGGGGGCAATTTACCTCAGATATATAACAATTTACTGCGGCAACAAAAAATCATCTGGCATACTTAATCTCATAGTAACTAAATCTTGAATGACTTTATCCTAGAATTTAGCAATTTACAACACCAAACAATCATAAAATAACATTGTTTTATATCAACTAGATACCAACTAGACATATCGCATGGTTTTCACATTAAAGATAAAGCCCTGCTTGAGATAATGTGAGTTATACCTGATTTCATGGCAGTATGTGTGCCCTTTATTTTTGGTACATTTAAGAAGCCAGCTGAGCATCCAATAATTGCTCCACCCGGGAATACTGGATATGGAATAGACTGAAATTTAACTAGCATCATATTTATATTTGCATAACATCTAACAAACAATTAGTAATATTGTTAATAAGGTACCATGCCTTTTGAGCTATAGATAAAAAACGGGAAAAACGAGTTGCCACTCTGCATTTGCAGTCTAATCGGCTATAAATATTATAATTTTAGCTCCTATGATTCTGGCACACAATATGTGCAAATCTTTTGTGTAAACAGCCACCAATAATTTTGCAAATGAAAATTATTTTCAGGCACTTGCATCTGCCTTTTAGCACTGATTTACAATACTACATGAGGCATGCATGTGGTGGATTCAAGAAGCCTTTGATACTTCTACTATCTTAATGTGAATTTTCCTATTGGTCGCTGGACAAATAAAATAACATATCACGCACCTGAAACCCGCCTTCATTCAATGTACGGGCACCATATTAGAGGACAGTAGCACCTTCAAGAAGAGGTTTGATGGCCGGATGATGTCTAAGTTTCCACACAAAGGAATTAATACACAAGAGACCGAGTAAGACCTTATGCTTGCACTTTGTAGATAAATACCTAAAAGGTAAAGAGATACACTCTATCCAAGGAAAAAAATGTTGATAGGATTACAGACTTCAAAATAATAAAAAACTGTTAAGGGATTCTCCAAGAAAGTAAACTTAAGTGATAAAAGAATCGCTCAAACAAACATTGAAAGACTTGGAACCAATACAAGTCAATAGCTATGAGAAAAAAAAAAGTTTATATATTCTTTGAAAGCAGGACAGCCTATTGCATTAGCTTCAGTTGACTCTTTTCTCTTTTTTTTTCTTTTTTTTTTTTTAAATGAGCTGGGTTTTGCACATTTTGTTATGGGTTGAACAATAAACATCACCTACCAAACCCACTCACAATATTGTCATTCAAGTTTGTTTGCCATATACTTCTAACCATACAATTGATATGAGACAAATATGATGGTTACAATTGATCCAATCATCCTATTTGTTGACTAAACTCAGCAGATCATCATCCCTATGGAGGGAAACCTTTTCTAGATTTGTATGATGCTTGATGCAATCTAACCACAAAAGGTGATTCCCAAGGAATTCCCAGGTTCTTCTTCTCTTGCTTCTTTCACTTTTATTCTTCTTAGACACTAGTCAGATTTTACTGTTCACAGGTAGTGCCTATTCAGTCCCTCATTTATCCTGTCAATCCAAAATCAACACTAACTCTTTCCACTACTTTTTGGCATTGAATTGAGCACTGAAACCTTAAAATACTTGCTGTCAATAACTACTGACAAACTATTCACTGAAAATCCAATAGCCTTTTCACTTTAAAAACTAAGTTCTAACTCTTTACAATTGGAAAGCCCTACAACCTTGCTTCCAGTTTATTAAATCCTAACCAACAAGCATAATGTGACTCCCACCCCCATTAAGCTAACTGCAAGCGGCAACATTCCAAGTTCCTGCTGTTTCCTACATCAATGTATGAGAAGAATATACAGAGAAAGAAAACTGTTTATAGACTTTTGGTAACATTTTATATTATAAACAGTAACAGATTTTCATTTTATAAAAAAGGAGAGAGAGAGAGAGACTCACATATGAAAAAGAAAATGTGCAATCTTGACTTATGTGAAGGTAGGTCCATATATAATATATAAATAAACATTGCAAAAATAACAATAAAAAATACCTGGAATTCCTCATAAGGATTCAAGAAAGGGTTGTGGTAATTCAAAGCAACAACAAGGCCAAGAGAAACCTGTATATCCAACCGAGGAAACATCTCATTTAGGTGCCCAAATTAGGGTTTCATTGTGGAGCATGCTAATGGAAAAAATTAATAACTTGTAAATTCTAATTTTAAAGCATCAGAACTTATGAAGTCAACAAGGTTGCTCCATCCACTTTCTGAACTATACATCGACGTCCACCTCTTTTTTCTCTCCTTTTGAAAACGTTTATCACATAACGACTAATGCATTTAAAAGGACAAAATTTCTAGCATTGTTAACCATATTTTTATAAACGACTTCTGAGTGGATTTAGCATTTCATTTTATTAGTATATCCTCCACTTATACAATTACATACCTTTGTACACCATATAATGTAACACAACAAGCTAAGGTAATTAGTAAAATTAATACACTAAATTGTATCCTTAATTAATATTATAGCGACCCCGGTTTTTTTCCCATTCGGTTGTTGTATCCGGACTTATGTCCCGTAGATCCCGTTGTTATAGTATTGTTGTTGCTGTCCTCTAAATTCCTTATTCTTGAGTTATTGGATGTATTGGGCAGGTTTGTTACAGGTGGGTTGGGTTTAGAAACCAAGTGTTGCTGTCCAGAATTTTGGACCGTCGCTCGAGCGAGGAGTTGGTCGCTCAAGCGAGGAGTTGGTCGCTCGAGCGAGCTTTCCTTCGCTCGAGCGAGTTTCGAGTTCTTCGCTCGAGCGAGCATTCTGTCGCTCGAGCGTGCTTCTGGGTTGCAGACCTGAAGCATTGCATTCTTGGCTCGAGTGAGACTTTCTTCGCTCGAGCGAGTCTTTCTTGTGTCTGGTCGCTCGAGCGACCAATCCTTCGCTCGAGCGAGCCTGTTTTATTTAAATACGCAGCAGCAGTTTTTAAAACATTTTTTCACATTCTTTTTTATCCTAAAACCCTAGTTTCGAGTTTTCTCTCCATCCACTCACCTTCTCTCTTAGGTATCATCTCCTTTTAGGGTGTTTCTACCCTAGGTGCTTTATTAAAAAGATAGAGTGAGTTGAGAGCTTCGTTTTAATCTGAGAGTTTGTGGATTTGGAGCACTTTGGATTTTGGGTCATCATCTCCGTCTTCTCCATTTGGGTTATTTTCTTCGAGGTAGGGATTTCCTACTCCATCCTATAAGTTTTGTTCTAAGTTTTGGTATTTTGATATGTTGGGGGTATTTTGGTAAATTTTGGGAAAAACCCTAGTTGTTTTAATGAATTAATTTGTATAATTAATTTAAGGAGAATTGAGGAATTTCTTGACTTAATGGTGTAGTTGGATAATTTAAATCACTCGCCTATTGAATTGTGGATATATTTATTTCCAATCTAGAAATAACTGTTTTGGGCTATCGGTGGAGGATAGTCGTGATTGTTGTAGACATTGCATTTGGATTAGGGATAACTGAAACTAATCACATTGGTTAAGTCATTAATTTTGACTATTGAATTAATACAGAAAATACGTGTATTGATTGAGCATTGCATTTGCATATTGTGTGGGAGGAGATAGGGGATGTACTCCACGGTTTAGGGGAAGATAGGGGATGGACCTCTAAACCGGATTTTGTTTGGGAGGAGATAGGGGATGGACTCCATTAGCATCACTTTTATGTGTGCTTATTGATATTGAAGTGTTTTTACATGTTATTGATACAGCACTAAAATGTGTATCAAACGGGAAGTATGAAGTGTTTTGATATGAGCCTGAGTCTCATTTGTTCGGTTGATATTGGAAGTAATGTGAATATGATATATATAGTTCAATGTTGTAAGTTTGGCCAGGTTCTGAGCCACATTGATAATAATGGAAAGTGAAACGTGTCATAGACATTAGTGTCATGAGACTGTATAATGATATAATTGATTATCTTGGTTAACCATCTATTGAATGCTATTGCTTTATTCAATGCTTATATTTGGTTTAGTACATTTCTACTGGGCTGTGGCTCACCCTATATGGGAACATCATTTTCAGGTCCAGGTGATAAGCTACCTCCAAGGACTTAGCTTGGAAGGATTTGGATTTTGAAGACTATCTTTAGTTATTTGTTTTTATTTGATAGTACATGTAAACATTCAAGCCTAGGGCTTTATTTGTATTTGAGTTAGAACTCATATTCTTGTGTCCAAGTGTTGGCTTGGAAAGATGTAAGCCCGTAGGGCATTTAATTTGATGTTATATGTAATGTTTTTATTTAGTAATACTCTGATGAATGAGATAATGAATTGTTTTCTTTTAATATTGCATGTCAACGATATATATATAATGGGTTTATTTTGAGGTCATTACAAATATAGAACTATAAAGCAAGGGCAAATGATACCTGTCTGTCTTTCATATGGTATAGAAAAGATCCCCCATATGTCTTGTTATCCAATGGCCAACCCAAGGTGTGAAGTACATGACCAGGTTCATGCTTACTTGAATCAATTTCCCAAACCTAATAAAATTCGCTTCAAGAATTAAGCACAAGCTAGAAAAATCTTGGGGATGTATTTACTAGCTAGTACTATAATTCTACATGCCTCCAAAAGATTCTCTCTTAAATTATTTGGTCAAATGAGATTTTGTGAAAGCAAAACTACTGACGAAAGTGAAGGATCACGGAAGAACAACCATTAGATATAAAACATCCAGTTCTTCAACTACGCCATAAGGCTGTTTTTATGGATGCACCATGCTTCTAGGAAAAATTAATAACAATTAAATCATATGCATTAGAAGATAAGACTATGAATGATTTATCCTCAATGAATTATGTGCAAATTGATAATATGATGCATTAAAGTTAACTGGAAAATGGATAGCTTAGTTGACAAGACTTTATTCCCACATGTAGATAGGTTGTTTTCGTGTTTCAAAACACTCATGCTTATGTCACGATAGAGCAACCTTACTGTTACTCCAAGGCCCACCATTGGTGACAAGTTTCGAAAACAAAAATGTATAGGTCAATGTATCAAATTTCCAACCTACATTGCCCCTACCTCCAACCCAAAAAAATTAGAAAAATAAATGCAACTGTTATTGCAAAAAAAATTACTAAGAACAAGAGAAATTTACCTCTTTAATTCCTAGAGCATAAGTTTGATGTTGTCCCTGCACCTTCTCCCTCAAATTGTACGTACTTTTTCATTATTTTCTGCATATGAGAAAACAAAATAAAGTTCTTACTAGTTAATGAACATAGGATTGGACAGAAAATTGTAGAAACCATAGCTAATACTGCAGCCATAAGAGACAATCTCTTTATACCTCTGATAATGACCCTCGGCATCCTTCACCAAGAAGTGTTATGCGTCCTGCAGAGCAACAGATTTATTAAGAGTCAGAACCAGTAGGCTAGGGACTAATAAATAAACCTTGCAAACTAGGTCAATCTTGGCAAACCTTTTCTATATGAAAGCCAATCATAAACATGAAGTTCTTTTCTAAAAAATTTCTTATTTTCTTACTGTTGGTGGAAATATGCATATAATCAAAAAAAAATTATTTTTATTACTATGCACAGATCAAATTAATTCCATATTACATAGGTTTTTTGTGGTTGATTCCATTGTGAATAGAAAGGCCGATCTTCCATTTGACTATAGAATGGCTATTGTTATGTATTAGGGAATAAATAACAATTAGTTTCAACTTTCAAATGCTCATTTCAGCCTTTGCCTTTGACAACTTAAAGGTGGAAATGGAGGCCATTCTATTCCACTACACTCACTGCAAACCAAAGTTAGCATCGATGATGTTATATGACAAAATGACTGATACAGTTTGAGAAAGATCAGAAAGATGAAATAGCTATAAGCAACTAATGCTCCAGGAAGCGAAAAATGCATATGCAGCATACACACTCAACCTGAGAGATCTTATATATTGCAAGGATGAGGACTAGAGAAAGAACTTAACAGGACCCACCTTTCAATTCTACACCACATTGGAAATTGTCCCTCCTTGAACCATCTTTGGCAATTCCCATAT
This sequence comes from Camellia japonica, assembly GCA_030407325.1. Classification (NCBI taxonomy): domain Eukaryota; kingdom Viridiplantae; phylum Streptophyta; class Magnoliopsida; order Ericales; family Theaceae; genus Camellia; species Camellia japonica. Next base: position 111,591,480 of record JAPPVO010000031.1, read on the forward strand.
CATTCGTTGCAATACCAATAACTTTCTCATCATCATATAAAATCTGAAAAATCAAATAACATGTTAATTCATGACGTTCAAATATGCCAGACATTAAAATGTGTCAACCAAATGCAGAAGCACCTCACTAGTAGCAAAGCCTGGGTATATTTCAACTCCTAATTCTTCAGCTTTTTCTCCCAACCAACGTGCTAATTGACTCAAACTGCATCAGAGGGTCTATATTGGTAAAATGCCCTAAAATATTAGCACCATTAAAATGTGAAAAACAGAAAACAGTTGTAGAATGTAACACTTAATACTAATAAATCATCTAAATGCCTCAACCTCAAAACCTCAAAAGGAGCAACTAAGTCTAAGGTTGTGAAACAAGGCGGGTCAAACATTTTCCTTCTGAGAGACAAATACTATAAAACATCAAATTCACAAGCAAAAGGACCATCAAAAGAAAACATATACTCATAAATGTATGACCAATGTCAGTAACTTAAAAATGCTAGTTTCAGCCTTCTATACGGTGGCACATTTACCGTATCGTTCTGATATACAAAGACAAATATAGCAAGTGTAAATGAGACAAAACTGGAGGAAAACAAAAAACCAAACCAAACCAAGCCTTAAGTTCCATCAAATGGGGTCGGCTACATGAATCCTTCTTATCCATTCGGCTCTATCAAGGGTTATTTGATTAGTCAAATTAAGGAGGTTCATATTTCTATTTACTACACTATCCCACGTCAATCCAGATCTACCCCTTCCCCTAGCATTTCCATCTACCTTAACTGTATTTCATCTCCTTACTATTGTCTCTGTTGGTCTCCTTACTCATTTAATTGATTGGGCTTTTCGGGGCATAACTATATCATGCAAATTTTAAGATTCACAAGACCAAAAAGAAAAGGGGGGAGGGAGAGGGAAGGTAATACTTTAACAAATATGAGCTTCAAAGTTGCACCTCAGTCTCTTGTGTGCTTCTGTAAGTTGAGCTTGCATCATCCTCAATTGGTTGGATAATTCCTGTCCATAACAATTTAAATAAGAGATGTCAAAAAAGTTCACTGGGATTCTAGCAATGAATAAGAACTGAAATTCAAAACATTACGGTGACAACAGTAACAAAGGGCTAACCTCAATTCTTTGAGTGCTGTCAGAGGAAAAAAAAAAAAAACATTAGTTCTTTCACGAGGGTTAATCCCTTAAGATTTAAAAGATTCATCAAAACACCAAGCCAAACACTTGTCTAACAATAGAACGAATTAATTCCAAGAAGCTCCCAAATGACCATGGACACAAAGGGCTGAGATAAATTTTTTAGTTAAGAATTAAGAAAAAATGATTTAGTTCACTTTTGTTAACGCTTTAGAGCTCAACCTTTATTAAGAAATTTAGTTAGCGCTTTAGAGCTCAACCTTTATTGTTAAAACCTTACTTTTGTATAATATAAACTAGCAAAAATGTCAATACTCCTTATTTGCAATCTTCCCAAAAATTTTGCAAGTTAAATTAGATGGGAAAAAAACTTAAATCAAAGGACACCAGGGTAACTAAGATGATTTAGTTCTATGGATATAGATAAGATGGCAGCATTAAACGATCCATAGGGAAAAGTTGTTACTAATGGTCCAAAGATGCAGAAAAGGGGGATAGAGAGGAGAAGCGAAAAGGGGGCCTTGTAATTACTGGGGTGGAAATGTTAGGGATATCATTATCTAATATCAGCCATGTGCATCCAATTCAATTGAAGTTAAATTCAATAATATGTTCCAAAAGCCTCTCTTGCCTTTAACCAAAACCCAAGTTTTTTTTTTTCTGTGTTTGTGTTTTCTATGATTATTATTTATTACTTTTCTAAAGTTTTTAAGTTCCATGCAAATGACTTTTTTTTTTCTTTTCGTATTCATATTGCAAAAGCTTGGAGCATTCTTTGTATCACATAATTAGTATGAAATCCCGTAGGCCTAAAAAATTGGAGAAAAAGGCAAGTTGGGTTCCATGTGAGCAGAACTCATAGGCATGTTCTTTCCAACAAAACAATCACCTTAAATAAAATTATAATAATTTTAACAACAATTAAAATAAACAATGTTTTTTTTTTACGAAGGTAGGTCCGCAGATAATGTGGCCTGTAGTATGTGCTTCTCAAATTCATTGTACTATGCTGAAAATTATTATGCTGCTGCATATGGAGAGGTTATAGTATCTTCGACTATGCTCAAATATTATTGTGCTACTGCACATGGTGGTCAACTAAGAAATGCAAAACAAACGTGTAAAGATGTTCTTTTTCCCCTTATTTGATCACAAATCTATGGAACACACCGAAAGATTTTATCAACAAAACAATTTGCAGGGATAATTAATTTTAAGCAGGGATTTCTTGCTAAATATATATTATAATACATTTAAACCACTACATGACAAATTTATTTTGTAATTCCAACAAACACACTTTTCAGTCAATTAAACAAACACATAAAGTGCACAGTTAAGAGTAGTACCAGTAACCCAAGAAACAGGACGACTATATCATACTTACATTTGAGCAGAAATGGAGAAAAATATTAGGGCAAAGATGAACTGTCCATCTTCTGATTTCGTTTCTGACGCGTTAATGTGCCTCGCCGCCTGGTCTTTCTCATCGCAATCAGCCCGTTCGAGATCGCCGTTCTGACGAGTCCGACGATAGTCCTTTGTAGACAAAGGTTCTGAAACAGTTGAGGGGAGTGTGGGGTCTGGATTTGAACATATGGCTTGTGGAGGGATTGGAGAAGATCAAAGGTAGGGTTAGGGTTTTGGATCCGACGACGAGAGTGGAGAAGACGAAGTAGACGACCGGTGAAGAGAATAGGAAAGAGAGAGAGGGCGGTGAGGGAGGAGGTGTGGCGGCGGCAGTGGTGGTCGCCGGTGGCGGCACCAGATCCGACGACGTAGGAGGCGGAAGATATAAAAGAAAGAGGAGAGTGAGAGGGAGTGTTAGGTTAGGGATTGGGGATTTGAGAACGTGAGAAAAAAAGGAGGGGGAGGGAGAGCGGGAAAACGAAAGAAATTTTTTTTGTTTTTTTTTTTTTTTTTTTTTGGTAGTTACTGATTTTTTTTATTTTCAATTTTTTTTAGGTTACTAAGGTGGAAAATTTATTTGTTTCATTTTTATTTTACTGAAAAAAATTTATTATTATTTTTTATTTGGTAGAAGTAGGGGTAATATTTTAATTAAAAATATTTTCTGTTAAAATAAAGTTAATTTTTTGTGGTCAATGGAAAATATTTTTTTGCAGTCTATTTTTTTTGGTTACTATAAATCAGGAACTAATTTTTTGTAGTAGAGGAGAGGGTGCGGTAGTAGTGGTGAAGGTGGTGGATAAGAGGTAATGACGAAGGAGATTAGTGGTGAAGTTGTGGAAGTGGTAGAGGAGATGGAGTGACGGTAGTGGAGGAGAGGTAATGGTAATAGTAGTGACAGTAGTGGTGGTGGTGATGGTAGTGGAGTGGTAGTAGTCGTAGAGGTGGAGTGGCAACAGTGGTAGTGGTGGTAGTGGAATGACATTTGCAGTAGTGGTGAAGGTAATAGAGGAGATGTGTGGTGAGAGAGAGAGATGAGTGAGAGACAAATAGAGAAGAGAGATAGAGAAAGAGAGAGACAGAGATAGAGTGTTAAGCGAGAGAGAGACAAAGTGGTCGCTAAAAGTACATTTTCTTATAGTAGATCGATAAGTCCAGAGAGAGCCTGGTAAGTAAAAAATAGGAGAGGGAGAAAATGAGCAACGCGAACACAGAAACATATATTTGCAATTGATCATAGAAACATGAATGTAAAGTACCAATGCAAAATACTCTTCGAATTATCAAATCTGGAAATTAACATATGCCCATAACGAAATATGGTGGCTAAGAGAGAAAAAGGAAGATATTAGGGCACGATGGCAGGAAGCAAGAGAGGATGAAGAGGGACAACAAAAGCAATGGAAAGCGGGCTTACCGGTAGGATTGGCTGGTGGTAGCGATGGGTCGTGCGAATGTGGGGATTATGGCGACGGAATGGGGTTCCGTTGTATTCAGAGAGACGGTGCCAACGGTGGCATGATGCCGTAGTGATTACAGGGCAGTGAAGGTGTGTGAGGTAGAGATTGCTAAGAGAGGGAGTTGGTTTGTGAGAAATTAGGGCAAAGAATAAGATCTAGAGAAAGAAACATAAATCAACTTACCTGGTTAGAATGAAATACTCTAAGTTCGTGAATCGGCGGTGTTGACTTTGGATTTCGGGCGGTACAACGGTGGAATGGAGCAACAAAATCGTCCGTGAGGGAAGAAGAATGAGAAGACGTAGTTGTGTGAGAGAGAGGAAGAGAAAGAGACATGAGAAACGTAGGAGAGATTAGGGGCAAAACTTGGAGGGCCCCAAATTTTAAGAGGGAATTTCAAATTAACGTAAAATTTTGGTAATTACACACATTACACGATTAATTATACAACAAATTAATTAAGAAAATTAAATTATCGTTAGCTAATTTAAATGATAGTGACAATCACTTTTTTGCCAATGAATCCATTGATGACATCTCTCTTTAACTCGTAAGTTTTCCATTTACTCGCTAGTTCATCTTTGCCTTTAATTTTGTAATTTTTATTTCTTTAGTAGAAATTTCACCTTTTTAATAATTTCACCTAAATATTAAGGTTAAATTTCACTATTTGAAGATAATGAAATTTTACTACTTGAAATGAAGGTATGTTTTATGATAACGATGACAAGGATAATAAAGGTGGTGGTAATAACAATGGTGGTGGTGGTGGTGGTGATGACAGTGACAGTGACAGTGACGGTGATGGTGGTTGCAGCAATATTAGTGATGATTGTAGCAATTGTGAGGTTATAATGATGTATGTTGATGCTTGTGTATAAATATTTACAAATTCAATTAGCATTAAATAATTATGTAATTTCATGTGAGAAATTCGTCGTAATTTAAATGAATTTTATCCTACAAACTCAAACTCAATTATAATTGGATTCAAATGGATTGGACAAAGGGTACCCGCCTCTTACACCAACACCGCAAAATTATGATAATAAATTTTAAATAATATATACTTTGCAAAAAAATATATAAATTATTATTTAGAATTATCTTCACACTATGAAGCATGGGTATAAAAATAATCATTTACAATTATCTCGACACTATGAATTATCTTAAAACTAGTTACACACTATAAGAAATTGCACATTTGAAAACTAAATTTTTAATTGTTAAAAATCATTTTTAGTCGACTAAAATTATTTAGTAGCCAAAGAATACCATTCGTCGACTAATAATTTAGTCGCTATAATTTTTTTTATAAATTTATTTTTAACTTTTATCGACTAAATTTGTAGTCGTAGATAAATTTTATCACTATTATGTTTTATTTAGTGATTAAAATATATAGTCGCCAATTATTTTTTCCATTATCGGTGACAAATTAATTTTGTAGCCAAACATCTAATTGACTCCTTTAGCTAGCAACCAAACTTTTTTGTAGGCAAAAGATTGTAGTTTTTTTGGTGACAAAATATTTAGTCGTCAAAAATATCGACAGTTTTTTTGATGACTACATTTTTAGTAGGCAAAAACTTCAAATTTTGTGGGCTACTAAATATTTACTCACCAAATAAAATTTATTTTTCATCTTATTTTTTTTTTACTACAAATTATTTAGACACCAAAAATATTTTCTTTCTTTTGGCTACCAAATATTTAATCGCGAAAAAGCGTTTATTTCCTTTTGGCTACGAATTGGTTAGTCGCCAAGAACTTCCCTTCTTTTTAGCTACTAAATGTTTAATCGTAAAAAACTTTCTTTAGTTTTTATTTTTATTTTTATACATATATATATACATTTATTTCGCCACAACCTGTATTTATTCTGTGCAACCTGTACCTTGTATATAAAAATAATAATAACAATCCAAGAAAATTTAACTTTTAACATCAAATTCGAAATATAATAGAAATTCCATACGAATCAAGCATAATCCAACATAAAATAATAATTCTATACAAAACAGAGGATTATACAAAAATCATGTTTGCCGTACACAAAAAAAGAAATATCCACAATACCATGTCAAATGGTAATCTATACCATGCCAAAAGTAATATGTTCTATGCCATCAGCAATTTGTACCATGCCAATAGTTATCTGTATGAACAATAGTAATCCAAAAAAAAAAAAAACAAAGGACAACATAATAACAGATTATAAAAAAAACAATGTCCTCCGCACAAAAATAAAGAATATCCACTTTTCCATGCCAAAAACCATCTGTAAAAATAAAATTCACATCTACATCAAAATACAATACATCCACATCTATTATTAATTCATTCCCTGTACAAATTATTAACATTTTCTAAAATTCAATACATCCACATCTACATCAAAATTCACATTCAAAAAATCATATACCAAGGCACTGACCAGACAACTCGGATCATTGCCACCCACAATGAACGATACATGCACCTTTATATTAACAACGACAGATGGGTCAATTCTTGTGCCATAGAATGAAACCCCAATGCCCTGGGTGAGCGCATCTATTAGTCAGCCACCTCCAAAGCAGAATCCGATGATACCAAGCTTCTTTGAGATTCCTGCAGCTACAAATCAGGAAACATACTTGTAACCGTTGCAGGCAACACGATATGCAAAATCTCTAGTGGATGAATCCTCAAATCCTAAGATATCAGACAAGAGCAAGATGCTGGTTCCATTGTTGTTCTTCACTGCCGTGAAAAGACAAGCAAGGATACTGTCATCTCCTTCCCCTATCGAAATCTCAACTCCATTGACTAGCTCACAAGCCTCATCATTTATACCGTCTTCAACTTCCACTGGGCTGCGAGATACTTTACAAGCCGTAGATTTTATAAAACATAACGAGGGCAGGCGAGGATTTGAAATTGCAGATTCTCTGGACAATAACTGAAGCCTTTATAGTCAAAATTTCCAATTATGAATAACAACTTTTTAGCAAGATAACATATAAAAGGCAGAAAGAAGACATTTGTTTTAAGTGAAATACTCTTATGTGCTCTACTTCAAGCATAAAATGCAAATCCAAAATATACATATTTGACCAGACCAATTATGAATAAGATATATAAATATTCCATTTTACAGCCAAAAAAAGACAATGACAAGTAAACAACATATGATTGGCACTCCTATCGTTTTCTTCTGTAAATTGTAGAACTAGTTTCCTCTACTTGTTTACAAGTGATCTAGGTATGGCTATAAGAAGAAAAAGTTCACTTGGGTTCGAATGATAACAAATTAAATTGATAAATATACCAAATTATCACAACACACAATTTACATGTTGAAGCATCATTTATTTTGCAAGCAACGTGTCACTGGGATGGGATGGGAAGTGTTGCAGTTACCATTTAAGAAATGCATTTTCGGGTCAACCTTGGTCATGGAAACTCTCTCTTTATACATCAATTTTTCTCACCATATCATGCCAAGCAAAATATACCCAAATTAAAACCATCAAAGGTCGTATACCAGAAACTGTATGAGGCCATTCACCCCATATATGAGTATGATGAATAAGACATGGCAAAGGAGTTCAATGGTTAACTGAATGTAAACCATGGTTGGCTATTTTTACCTAATTAAGTGAAGGTTAAGGTCACAAATCATAATTTTTGTAAGTTTCAAAATCAAGAATAGACCATTTTACATTTCTAAAGATCAACAACATAAAGCATCCATCCAACCAAAAACTCAAATATGGGAGCTCTTACTATTAAGATGGTGGTCTAAAGAGAGAATTTGTTTCCCACAAATCCTTTTGCTTGGAATCCTTGATGTCCATTTTGCAAATGACGCTAATAACGGTGCCACATGTAATGTAAGCTTCAAATTTCCAAATGTGTTGACATTGAAACTTCTATGGATCTTTTAGAACACCGAAATGTCATTCTATTTTCCTTGTACACGAATGTGCTTAAATTATCAAAATTACCACTTAAAACTTTATTCACATACAGAAGCTACATTTCACACACACCAACCATGAACAAATTAGGTGTAGGGGGCGGGGGGAGGTGCTATGGCAGAAGGGTCAATAAACATGACAACAATACCAGATACATCTACCTTGCTTACTAATGATTCTAATCTGGTTCATTCCTCAGCCCACAACCACTTCCCATCCCCAACCCTTGCCCAAATCTTGACTCATACATAAATTTGAGTAAACAACCACTAAAACCCCCTCCACTCCTTTACTCAAACCTATACCAACTTGAGTTTCACTCAAATTTTGACTCAAATCAAGGGAGACTCATTTCCATTACTCAAATTTATATCCAATCAAAACTTGACACATAGGTGCATTTACCCAAATTTTCCAAATTCTCCTTTACTCTGACTCCTGGCATCCACTCAAAACTTAACACTAGGTAATTTTACTAAAATTTGATTTTATCGATTAGAGTGTTTCATATCAAATGAAGCCTTTTACTCAAACTTCTAGTCAATTTATTTATGTTTATTTTTATCTTTATTGATTTTTTTTTGCTGATTACAGAGTGATTCTTTAAAAAAAAAAAAAGAAAAAAAAAAGGTGTAATATCATTTAATTAATTCAAGATTCACAACTAAATCAACCCAAACTATAAGAACCAGATCAATAATATAATAAGCACGAATCTCAACAACCCATTAATATTTCTTCAAAAATCTGAACAATCAATAAAAAAAAACAATTTTAATAATAATAAAAAAAAGCAATGGAAACAAACTTACAGAAAAGGGAAGCTGAGGAGAAGCAAAAGTTGAAAACAAGTGAGGGTGGTGATGGTTGAGCTGCCTTCTAAGTAAGATTGGAGCCGAAAACAAGGGTGATGATGCCAACCCCATAGCCATATCCCTCTACTCTTTTACTCTAAAAATGGTTGCAAAATTCAACTGCAGAATGGAAAAAACAAACAAGTGGAATTGACCTAAACTAACTTAAGAATATACATCATTCTATCCATCAAAGAGCAATTATATTGACCCAACTGCATGTTATCAATTAGAGACAACTAATAATCTCTGCTTTCTAAAGAACTCAATTGAAGGAAAACAGTTAGTTAACAATGTATCTTCCCAATTGCTTAGGTTTTCTTCATCAATTACAAAAGTCAAGAAACGATGGATCTTGATACCTGCTTCTGTGGGAAAAGAAGTAGCATTTAAAACAAAAATTTCCCAAATACAAAGGTTCTTGGCCAATATTCACCAAGTGACAGTAGGTTTCCATCTCTTCTCAAGAAACAACAAGGCTACTTGCTCTCAATTTCAGATGTGGAAACAAGCTACTGAGGAAGAAAACTGAATATTGTGACTTGTGAGTAACATAGTAAGAGGAAAATGGATTTCCTTGCAATTAAACAAGTATTTTCTCTTCTAAAGATGAACCATGAAAGTACTGTCAAGCATTAAATATGATTGCAGAAGATCAGACATCAGTCAATTGAAAAAATGATTTTCTCACCAGTCCATGCAGGAGAAAATAAAAAGAAAATAAACAGAAAGAAGTAACAACAAAAATGGCAACGAAACCTATGGCCCGTCCAGCTATGGATTTGCTATCCTCACAATATGCATAAAATTCAGCTAAAAAAGGGTGACCCAATGCACAAGTTTCCCACTATAGCGAGGTCTAGGATGGGCAGCCTTACCCTCATTTCTAGAGAGGAGGTTTCCGTAACTTGAACTTGCGCCACCAAGGACACTAATGACAAAGCTTATAGTTAAGCATCTGATAATTAAGCATGGGTAAATACAAAATAAGGTCATTGAAAGATATAACAAAGCAATTTCCTCTTACACTAAGGGTAGTGATAATGGACAGTCATATAAGTCAGATATGAGAACCATATGGGTAACTTTTTCCCATAGAACTGGAAATACTTTACATAGCATTATTATGCCTGGACTTTGAGTAGTTTGACATATTACCATGTTTCAGAGGCATTACTGACATAATATGCAGAAGAATGAGATAAAATATGAGATGAAAAGTTCAGAGACATGCAGATGAGATCAAAAATATCATCCTACTGAATTCCCATAAACGAAAGAGGCAAAGCAAATACCAAAGTTAAAGCAGATATGCCATCTAAAGGCACCACGAAAGTTGTCCAAATAAGCCTAATGTTGCCTGTCCACAAGAGGATAATAAAATCATGAGTAGAAATACTGATATAGCGTATAATAGAGAATTGATATATCTCACAAGAATCAAAGCAACTAGTCATGAACATAATATAACTCACCCAAAACTGGACCACCGATACCCCTCATAGACATAGTTACATATAAGAACATATATGTTGAAAACCCAGAGAATAAATGGAAAATACTTTCTGTGTCCAAATATCTGCAGAAACAAAAATCTGATAAAATATGACAACAATTAGAAGCATTACTTGATGGTGCTGATATTGATACTACCAAATTCAATCCAAAGAATACATTATAATTTAAATTTTTAAAATGAAATAAAAGGAGTATTATATAATTTTAACATCTCCACAAATTCAATGATTGTGCAACCTGTCACTGTAGCTTAATGTCAAATAGAAAATTCTGAATTTAGCGAAACTTGAAAATAAAATTTAACATATCCAAAAAAGCAATTATACCAATTATTATTTGTTTATGAGTAATGCTACAATGACAATTTATTTCTACCATCATATCTTACCATATGATGTGTCAGTCTGTCAGCATTGCATTGGAGATATACGCAAGTCGTGGGTCCCATTAAACCAGTATTGTGTTGACAAGATGGTAAGAATAATATGGTATAGAAATGTGGGAAGTGTAGCAATATTGTTTGTTATAATATTTACATTAACAGTTCATCATTCTGTCTGTATCTCTTTTGAAAGACCATATAGGAATTTTCTATATTTCACTACCATTTCCATACATTCAAAACTTTTGCAACGTTAATAGTTCCATAAATCTTACCATGCCAGTTTGCGGCCTGTTTTTACAACTTACTCATTTTTGGTCTATGTAAATCAGAGATAGTCTCCGTAAATCATATGGTGTGCTAACGACTTGTAACAATAGGCCCATGTGGCATTCAACATGAAGTTCTGAACTACAATTTGAAGTCCTTCTAGGAAAACCAAGCTTTAAGTAGTATCTTAACATTACAATGAGTTCATATCATTTAGATTTAGAATTGTCTTCCTATTTGAATTTTTTTGTATAAAATTCATGAAAATGGGAGCTGGGACGCAATTTTAGAAGTTAGGTGCCTTATACATTTGATAGCTCCTCCCTTCTGTAGCAATAAGGCATATAGGTTTAGGGTTAGGAAATAAGTCTATATAAAGGCTTAAACAAAAAAATGTTAAAAGGGATGATGACATTGGAGTTCATTAAACTGTCAAAGATTCTTTTATCTCCATCATCTCCCTTTTCTATCTTACATCAAGATGCATGGAAGTCACTTTGCACCCTTTTTGGAACTCTTTTTTGCCTTACTCAATTTCCTCCTTCTCCCTCTTAATTCCTTCTCCTTCTCTTTCAGTTCTCTTAAAGTTTACAACCCCAGACGAGGTTTAATTCATGTAGCTAAATAAAAGTTTCAATTGACAAATCATTTCTTGTCAATTCCAACTTCCAAGTAGTCCAACTTTACGAAAGGTAATAAATTCTGTACACATTACAAGCAAATTCAAGCATCAATTATTAGTAATGACATGTGAATATCTTTTACATAGTCTAAAAATGATCAATTAAAGAGATCCTTAATTTTTACCCAAAAAGAAAAGAAAAAAAAAATGTTTCAACCACCTACACTGGCAGAGGAGAGGAGGAGAAACTAATTTGAATTCGCAGAAGGAGCTGACTTTTGAGAAACTAATCATATCACGGTTTAGTCAAAACAAATACCCAAAAATATACAGAGATAATCAAGGGAAGGAACCAAAAAAACTGCAGAATTGAACAATTCCAATAGATTAAATGATGAAATCGAAAGTTCATGTAATCATAAATACCAAAGAAATCAATCAATTTGAAAGGTAAGAATCGACTTATATGTATATCTCAAAAGGAAAAAAGAAAAAATTGGGGAAAACATACCTGAAGCAGTCTCCATGGTTTACCTTGAAGTTGTGAAACCCTAGAGAAAGAGAGATGAATAATTTAGGCAGTAACAGAGGGAAGAGAAACCTGAGAGAGAAACACGAACAGAGATAGAGAGAGACGTAGGGGGAGAGAGAGAGAGAGAGAGAGAGAGAGAGGATTGTAGGGATGAGTTTTTGTTACAGATAACAGAGAACTATAAAATATATGTGGGTCGTGACCGAAGTGGGAAGTCGCTGCCGCTGCTGCTACAAGCAGTCCGTGAGGGTAACGCGAAAGCAAGAGAGAGAGAGAGAGAGAGAGAGAGAGAGAGAGAGAGAGATTGTTAGGGTCTGTGTGTAACGCCCCCAAAATAAACCCATAATATATACAATATTAACATGCATTGATTAAGAAAGACAAAACCTTATTCCATTCATCAGAGTAATCTTATTAAAAGACATTACATGTAATAACGAAAGTAAATGCCCTACGGGCTTACATCTTTCCAAGCCAACACTTGGACACAAAAGTCTGAGTACTAACTCAATTACACATTAAGCCCTTGGCTTGAGTTTACATGTAATATCAAACTAAAACAAAATAACAACTAATCTAAACAGAGTCTTCAACTCCAAATCCTTTCAAGCTAAGTCCTTGGAGGTAGCATATCACCTGAACCTGAAAATGATGTTCCCGTATAGGGTGAGCCACAGCCTAGCAGAAATATACTAAACCAAATATAGAAATTGACTAAAGCAATAGCATTCGATAGATGGTTACCACTTAAAATCAATTATAACACAATTCAGTTTCATGACAATAATGTCCATGACATGTTTCACTTTCCGTTACTATTCAACTTTTCATTTATACAAACATGGCTCAGAACCTGGCCAAACTACAAAATGAGACTATATCTCACATCAACATTACTTCCAATACCAACAATTCAAATGAGACTAAGGCTCATACTGAAACACTTCCATAAATCAATAAGTACACATATTTGTTGTACTAATGGAGTCTATCCCCTTTCTCCTCCTAAACAATATCCGGTTTAGGAGTCCATCCCCTATCTTCTCCCAGTCAATATGCATATACAATGTATTAAACACTTGTCATACACAATATTCAATCAATACACGTATTTGCTGTATTAATTTAACCGTCATATTCAATGACTTATTCAATGTGATTAGTTTCAGTTTTCCCTAATCAACATGCAATGTCTACAACAATCACGACTATCCTCCACCGATAGCCCAAAACAGTTATTTCTAAACAGGAAATAAATGTATCAACAAATATAAACTCATAATTTTCCAATTCCATGAATTAAACTTAATTCCACATTTTTCCCAAAATTAATTATACAAATTAATTTGTTACAACAATTAGGGTTTTTCCCCTTTTTCCTCAAAATCAACCCTAAGGTTCAATTTTCTCAATTTAACACTATCAGTGTCATTTTTCATGACTTACAAACATATGATGTTTAATATATGAAAAACCCCATTGTTCTCAAATTATAATTCAAACCCCAAAATTACCAAACAACACCCACATATCAAAATGACCAAAACTTAGGACAAAACCTATAATATGGAGTAGGGTATCCCTACCTCGAAGTGAAGAACTCAAATGGAGAAGATGGCGAAAACCCAATGTGCTCCAAATCCAAGATTGTTCAGATTAAAATGAAGCCCTCGATCCACTCTATCTTTTATACAAAGAGCTTAGGGTAGAAACACACTAAAAGGAGATGAAACCTAAGAGAGAAGGTGTGTAGAGGGAGAGAGAACACGGACCTAGGGTTTTGAGATCAAAAGAGGATGAAAAAATGAAGTTTAAAACCGCTGCTGCGTATTTAAATATAACAGGCTCGCTCGAGCGAAGAAGTGGTCGCTCGAGCAACCAGACACAAAGAATACTCGCTCGAGCGTAGAAATCCTCGCTCGAGCCAACAATACAATGCTTCAGGTCTGCAACCCAGAAGCACGCTCGAGCGACAAAAGTCTCGCTCGAGCGAAAAACTCGAAGACACTCGCTCGAGCGAAGGAAAGCTCGCTCGAGCCAAGAAATACAGCTCTCAGGTCTATACCCAGACGCAATCGCTTGCTCGAGCGAAGAAACCCTAGCTCGAGTGAAGGACCAAAAACAAGGATCTCGCTCGAGCGACAAACTGCTCGCTCGAGCGAAGGACTAAAATTCTGGGCAGCAACCCTTTGCTCCCAAACACTCCCAACTTGTAACAAACCTGCCCATTACATCCTATAACTCAAAAATAAGAAATTAAAGGACGACAACAGCAAATATATAGTAACGGGATCCACGGAACCTAAGTCCGAATACAACAACCAAATGGGGAAAGATCGGGGTCGCTATACTGTGTGATCGAGTATGAGAGGAAAGAAGAAGAGAGGAGAGGAGGGTTACCTGGAACTCTTCCCACACTAGAGGTGTTGGGGATGCGAGAGAGAGACAATTGGGAGCGAGAGAGAGTAACAGTGACGACTGGGAGAAGATTGATGGTTTTTTTTTTTTTTCCCTTTTTTTTCTTTTTTGATCTAAGAACTGAAAGGATAGGGAAGAGGGTGTAGGGAAGAGTGGGAAAAGAGGGAGGGCAAAAATAGAACATTTTGCGACGGAGGAATAAAAGGAGTCGCAAAAAAATTAAAAAAAAAAAAACGCGTAACAAATTGTCGCATATAATACTATTTTTTGCAACGGTCTTAGATTTTCCGTCGCAAAAAAATTAAATTGACGACGGCTTCATTTGCCGTGGCAAAAACATGATTTTTGCGACGATTTTCACACCATCGCAAAAGGTTCCATGTCCAATACTCCCTTTTCTAGTAGTGTATGTCCCAACAGGTCGTACTTGTCACGAGCAAGCTGCCGGTGACATCCCTAGAGTGGTTTACGCACTGTTTCGTATTTTTGCCCTCTCTTAACGCCTTTTTTCAACTAAGTTTAAAGCGTTTTGAACTCTAATCCCCACCCTATGTGTCCTAATTACATGTTGTCTATCCCCACAGGTCGTATTTATCACAAGCAAGCTTCTTGTGACATTCCCAGAGTGGTTCACACCCTGTTTCATCTTTTTGCCCATCGGACACCCTTTTTCGACAAAGTTTACAGCGTTTTGTACTCTAACTTCCAACCTACGTGTCCTAATTACATGTATTTTGTTCCCACAGGTCGTATTTGTCACGATCAATCTTCTCATGACATCCCCAGAGTGGTTTAGGGGCTATTTCACATTTTCACCCCGGAACGTCCTTTTCAACAAAGTTTAAAGAGTATTTTACTAACTTCCAACCTACATGTCCTAATTACATGCCGTCTGTCTCCATAGGCGTATTTTATTGTATAAGCCAACCTTAACGAAGTAAAAATATGAAATTGTATTACAACAAAATGGATGATCATTATTGAAATTATATTTGTCGTCCATTATTTTAAAACAAATATGATTCGAACATATAGCTACCGATGTCCAATCATCTTGATTTTTGCATGAATATTCTACTCAACAAGTCTAAAGTATTGTCTCTAAATAATGAAAAGAAATTTAAATAAGCATAAAATATCACCATTGTTAACAAAAATAGACAAAATAGAACATATTCAAAAGAGAAAACAAAAAAAGAATATACTTCTAGAGAACCTTATAAATTCCAGCAACATTGTTAACAAAAATAGACAAAATAGAACATATTCAAAAGAGAAAACAAAAAAAGAATATACTTCTAGAGAACCTTATAAATTCCAGCAATTATAGGGGGAACAACATGTACTGCGTTAGGTGAAGCATTTTATAGAATACAAAGTATACATATTACATATAGACACGCACATAACCCCCCCAAAAAAAATGATTATACCCAAATAAACAAAATATGCTGAATCAAATTCTCAAATAGTGGATTTAGAGAGGAAATGGCAGAGAGAAGGAGCCAAACCACAAACCATTATATTTGCTTTGAGAGAAGTGTGTACAAAGTGTCTACGTGTAGAGGTCGTAAGACAAAGCTCTGAGTTGCGAACGCAGTGAACACTACAATTAAGAACGAGAACAAAAATAGAAAAACCCACTATGAAATTTGGGACCTTACGTAGCATAATTGAGAAGAAGAAAAAAATTGAAACTCATTATCAAGTAACCATGAAGATTATAAATTAATCGAGAAAATGTATAGGCACTCTATAAAGAAACCATTGAGACTCAATAAAGAAAACATATTGTAACTCAATAAAGAAACCATTGACACTCTAAAGAGACAACTCATTTAGGTGCATTAACACTAGCCACCGAATTCAACGACCCTCAAAACCCTATAATATTTTTCACAAACCCCAATTAGTATATCAAAACCACAAAAATAAAATAAAAAATATAAATAATTCATTTAGCAATTGATTGTTGGTTCATAAAAAGCCAGAGAATTTAGTAAAAGGACTTGATCATACATTCAACAATGAAAAATAATCAACAATTAAATGCACACCTAGTAATATCTATCATGTACAAATTAATATGTGCCTTCTCAACAAACTTGGAGAAAGTGAGTATAATATGTGAGAGAGAAAAGGTTCCATGTAGGAGGTCAATAACCCATTCCAACTATTTCTAGCCTTAAAAAAAAATATTAGATCAAACTCATCAAGATGAAGAATAATTAAAATGTAATACGAATGACAGTTGAAAGAAAAAAGAAGTTATTTAAAAAAAAAAATTATGCAAGGTTCCATGAGAATTAACAAAGTTGCATTTTTGTAACATCCGTGACAAGAAACTTCATGTCTTTTACCGAAGAAAAAAACTACTTGAGCAAAGGGCATAATTCATACAAACATAGATCACACTAAAACTATTAAGCATAACAAACATTTTGTTCTTGGAGATGATTTCATTTTTATTGAGTTCTTGATATATTTATTTGCCGACCCCATTTGAAGGGACTTAAGACTTGGTTTGGTTTGGTTTGGTCTGGATATATTTATTTCATTTTCTAGACTTGTTCGGTAAATCAATTTTCTATTCAAGAATGAGCTACTAACTAGCCGCCATGGGTAGACTGCATATAAAAAAGAAGTTATTTGCAAAAAAGTATGAAAAATTATGAGAATCAACAAAGTTGCATATAGAAACTTGGCTCAACAAGACCTGAATCCCATATATTAAACTCATATATACCTGCCACATTGCAAGACAAATTGTCAATTTAATTCTTCAACATATCCAATCAACTAAGAGTTACAATCCACAATGATAGTTATACCTGCCACACTACAAGAGAAATTGTCAATTTAATTCTTCAGCATGTCCAATCAACTAAGAGTTACAATCCACAATGACAATTACTTTAGTAAGGATCAAAACCCAAGCAAGGGCCCCTGATATTTGATAATATTTCCAAGTTAATATGAACAATATAGAAAAATCTAGCTGAAATCCAAAAATTATAGAAGCCAAAAGCTTACTAATTCAACAAGGACAATAAATTGGTAGACCGTGGAATTAAGATACACGGGCAACAGATTAAAAGATCTCAATTCAAGTAATGTTGAACAACACAATAATCTTACTTTTTCTACACATAGAATATATCATTCACTTTCCACACATTCCATTTGTTAAATTCAACAATGGTCATGAACTAAACTAAATTTTAACCAAATCACCATAACATGCAAAACCTATAAATATTAAAATCATATATTTTTCAAAAAATACATTAAACCCATTATCACCAAATAGAGAAGAATATAGCCAATTAAACCTATTAAGGAAGAATTGACAATGTCCTTCCAAACACAAACAATTACCCACCCCTTTCCTACATTTATTTTTCTTCATTCATTTCGTCATTTTTTTCCTTTTTTCTTCTTGTGTTCATCAATATCAATTCCCCCTTTCTTTCCTTTGTGCTTGTACAAATAGAGTTGGGTTAACAAACCAACTATGCAATGCAAGTGTGCATGTGTGTGTTTTCAATTATTAAAGCACACCACATATTCTATAATTAACTTGGAAAATGAAACTATGACTACAAGGAGCAGAAATAGAATTGATTTAGAAGTGTGAAAGAGATGGAGAAATTGATCGATCATGAAAAAAACATAAAGTTGGTGCATGCCAAAAATCGATTAAGAGAGATTTTTAGGACTTCTCAGAAATTGATTTGAGAGAGAGAGGGGGGGTTATTGTTGCAGATGGAGGGATTTTGAGTTTTGGAAGTGGTAGGGGCGTGGGAGTTAGGATGAGGCTTTGGTAGAGGGAAATCATTGAAGTGTAGAGGGCAAATAGAGAGAGAGAGAGAGAGAGAGAGAGAGAGAGAGAGAGTCCATATATACCTGATATCTATCTGGTTGGAGAGAACACCTTTACTTCAACGATGGAAGCCAATAGAGGCTTGTAGTCCGTTGTGGCTGGAACTCAACAGAGGCTACTACTTATTGCAGGAAATTAAGGATTACACAGAGATGGTGAGAGCAGCAGAGGAGGAGGAGTGAGAGACGAAAAAGAGAGAAAGAAGCATAATCGTTGTGGGTGTGGGGGAGTGAGAGGAAAATAGGAGGAGAGAGAGTTAACCGGTTGCTCAGGTTTCCCAATTTTTTACCATTAAACAATCCAATGGCCCTGATCAATTGTTTGTAATCCAAGGGCAGATAATTGGGTTGCATATGATGTGCAACCTTTAATGGGTTGCACAGCCAAACAGCTCCCTAAAAGAATATATATGTCATTCTTTTTCTATCTTGTATTATCTTTTTATTTTTCACCAAAAAACTTCTTCAACCTATTAGAGATTATTTCTATAGTATTTAATTTTTTTTTTCTATATATACATACAATTTATATATCATATTTATACATATATATATTCGTATATATGATAAAAAAAATTATTTTTCTTTTAACCTGACCAATAATAAAATGTTGGTTTCGTCCTTGGGCACAAGTACAACATAATGATCCCCATTATCTTCAATTTGACTTCATCCTTCAATTTGAGAAAAATGTGCAGTGTAAAAGGAATCTTTTAGTTGTTCCTAATGCTGAACTGTCCAAAACCTTTGATTAAACTATGATTGCCAGCAAACTTTCCTACTTCCTTGGGAGAAATTATTCAATATTCGCAGAGTATTACGTGTCTGTACTTCTTAGTCAATAAACCCTAGCTTGGACTAAGTTTCCAACGTAAAAAAGAAAAACACCAAAAAAAATCTAATAATAAGCAAAAAATGATACCCCAGCTACGTAGGTCACATTACCTTAATAAACAGACTAAAGTTTGAGTCTCTCTACCTTACCTAACAAAAACATGACAAAGGAAAAGAAAATACGATCAAAACATTTTATAAAAGAAGAAAAAAAAAAGAAAAAAGAAAAAAATGAAGCAAGAAGAGAATAGAGACAGAGGACAGTATATCATGCAACACTAAACTCAGGCTGCTATCCAGCTCAATTTCCCCAAGGTTTAGTTTGGAAAGCAAAGAGCATATAGGTCGGGCCTCCACCAAGGAAACACAGCCACTATAGCACTTGTTTATCTATCCTAATAGATGTACTTATCAAAAAATTAAATAAAATTGAATTTCATTAAGGCAGTGGCATGTTACTAAGTGAACAACCTCAACCTCATCATAGGGCACAATCAATGCTAGAAACTATCAAGTTGTGCTAGATACAATTTAATTTATGAATTCAATTTTACCTTTCATTTTGGAATGGCTTCCCAAAAATAAAAGTAGAGGTGGAGATTATAAAATGCTAGTGGATGAAGTCAAAGCAACCCAACATAGTGTGAAAACCCACATGCACTTGCTTAGGGCTTTATTTTTCCAGTCAAAAAGTCTTATTCAAACTTGAAAACTAAAGCCATAGTTGTGTAAATATCAATGCACCTTCCCTATTAACATCCACCCAACCCTAGCTTCATCAAATTAACCTCATAAACCCTAGCTTCATCAATTAACAGCTTTCAAAACTCAAAATTGTACAAAATTAAAAAACCAAAATCAAAACCCTAGAAACTTTTGTGTTCTATACCAAACACTTGAAAAAACGTACACACAAAATCAACTTACAAAACCTAAAGAAACAGAACAAGAACACTCCAGATTTATAGATTAATATAAAATAAGCATCAATCGACCAAAATATAAATTAAAATTACACTCTTAACAGCAATCAAAATGATAAAAATCAAACAAATTTGAATGAACCAACGAGAACTCACCTCACGCACAGATAATCAGTGTGATCTTGAAAGCATCTTCAATGACATTGAAAATGTACAATAACAGAGATTGGGAACATAGCTCTGTTCGGTATGAGAGAGAGAGAGAGAGAGAGAGAGAGAGAGAGAGAGAGATTTGCAATTCGCACCTCCAGAAGATCGTCGACTGTCAATTGAGAACAACTTGAAGGAACTTGATTCAGAACAACCTGAATTGCCTATTTACCATTGCTCCACGAGCATTGAATAATTTCTCCTATTTACCAACTGAATGAAAATCAAAATCAAGTTATACAGACAATTTAATCAATTAAAAATATATTAAGTTAACTACAATGGATACAGAAATAATCCCAACCCCAAACCTAATTTTTTCAATCCCTAATTTTTCAATTGAAACCCATGAGGCAAGAGACGAGATAAAATATAGAAAACAAAATTAAGAAAAGAACAAGTAAGACAGTAAGTAACCAACTAGGCAAAGAATCCATTATTAGATATAATGTATCAAATTCTACCAACAAATTTCACCCAATATATCTTATAATCAAGTTGTGCGAGAAACAGTTTGATTCATGGAATTGCTTATTTATCGAGAAATAGAGCTTTAGGGATTTCAAGCCATACCTCTTCAATGAGAACTCTTTTGAACCAATAAGCTACTGGAGAAGACAGAGATCTTCAATAAGCCTTCAAAAGCAAGAGACGAGAGTGACAGATGATAACGAGAAAGAGAACGGACAGAGAAATCAGAGAGAGAGAGAGAGAGGGAGAAACCATAGATTCGGAGCAAGGGGAGAAATTTTTAGGGATTTCAGAGCCCTACCTCTTCAATCCTTAAACCGCGGTCATGTTTAACACTTGTTGAAATTTTAAAAATTTACAAGTTGAAGTTAAACCGAGGTCATGTTTAACACTTGTTGAAATTTAAAAAATTTACAAGTTGAAATTAAACCAAGGTCATGTTTAACACTTGTTGAAATTTTAAAAAAAATTTACAAGCTGAAGTTAAATCAGGGTCATGATTAAAGGAATGAATGATAGATGTTCCATCATCTCAGGATGCCGAGGTAATAGAACCTAGGGGGCAGTTGTGGGGACATAATTTTTGAATGACAACACATGACCGAGGTGTCACCGAAGTGTCAGTCGAGGTGCCACGTGTCCTGGTCATGATGCCGAGATCATCTCAGCTAGGCCGAGGTTATCTGCAAAGAAACTGGAATCCGGGATAAGCGGATAAGGAACAAAAGTCCTAGAATGAGAGAGGACTTCAGTTTAGGTAAAGATAAGACTCTTAGAGAGTTTATCCCAATCCTACTGAGAGTCCAAGATTAGCAGTAATCCTAAGTCCATTGAAGCTAGGCTTCTATTGGGACTAGGTTTGTGTTGTCTATAAAAGAGAGGCACCCTCATGGGTCTAAGGTATGCTTTTTATGCTCTGAATAGTGAGTTAAGCACTTTTGCTATATTTGAGAGATAACTGACTTGATCGTCGGAGTGCCCCCGAGTGGACGAGCCACTGCCAGAATCTCTTCTTTCTGTGACAGGTTGTTCAGACTTAATCTATTCTGCCAGTGTTCTCCAGCTGAGTGCTTGATTGGCAGTGTGGTCAGAAATTGACACACACAATTTAGTTGTGGGGACATAATTTTTGAATGACAACACGTGGCCGAGGTGCCACGTGTCCTGGTCATGACGCCAAGATGATCTCGGCTAGGCCGAGGTTATCTGCGAAGATACTGGAATCCGGGATAAGTGGATAAGGGACAAGAGTCCTAGAATGAGAGAAGACTTCAGTTTGGGTAAAGATAAGACTCTTAGAGAGTTTATTCCAATCCTACTGGGAGTCCAAGATTAGCAGTAATCCTAAGTCCATTGAAGCTAGGTTTCTATTGGGACTAAGTTTGTGTTGGCTATAAAAGAGAGGCACCATCATGGGTCTAAGGTATGCTTTTTATGCTCTGAATAGTGAGTTAAGCACTTTTGCTATCTTTGAGAGATAACTGACTTGATTGTCGGAGGGCCCCCGGGTGGACGAACCATCACCGGAATCTCTTCTTTTTGTTATAGGTCATTCGGGCTTTATCTATTCTGCCAGTGTTCTCCAACTGAGTACTATTTTGGCAGTGTAGTCGAAAATTGACACACACAATTTGGCGCCGTCTGTGGGAACGAAAGGAGAATAGATGGCCAACGACGGATAAAAAGAGAAGGTTGGGGACGACACCCTTACTGAGAGTGGGAAACATATTGACCTTGACGTCGAAGAAGACAACTGCAACGAAAAGACTCGTGATAAGAATCACAGAGAAAAGAACGTCGGCTAGGAGGGCGGCGTACCGAAGAAATCGGACTGAAGCGGGTAATATAACGAGGACGACCTCCAGGTATGGAAAGATAGATGCCTGCGGAGGGACGACGAGATGAAGGGAATGGCGGACAAATTGGCGGACCAGCAAACGGTTGTCAATTTCCTGATGCAGAACAACGTCATGCAGCCACTGTTCCCGCTACAAGATACGCCGATTCCAGCGGCCAAGAAAGGTGCCCAGAAAGGGGGGCAGAAAACAATTCCTGCAGTCCCTCGGCATGGCGGGGCCAAGGGACATTCTCACCGGCCTTTGCGGGAGGTCGGGCATGGAGAATCCCAAAAGACATGATCTCGGCCTAGATGATTAGGTCTGAGAAGAGAAGAGCTCAGCCTAAAGTGAGCAGATCCCAGATTCCAGAAGACAAGATCTCGGCCTAGATGATTAAGTCCGAGAAGAGAAAAGCTCAGCCTAAGTTAAAGACTTTTTATATAAGGTTCACAAAGGAGTAGGTGGAATCCATTCAGAGGGCTGGAGAATGATGCTTGGGAGTTGGAATTTTCAAGCCAATATCGATTTAACACTTGTTGAAATTTTTAAGAAAAATTTACAAGTTGAAGTTAAACTGAGGTCATGTTTAACACTTGTTTAAATTTGAGAAAAATTTACAAGTTGAAGTTAAACCGATATCATGTTTAACACTTGTTGAAATTTTAAAAATTTACAAGTTGAAGTTAAACTGATGTCATGTTTAACACTTGTTGAAATTTTAAAAATTTACAAGTTGAAATTAAACCAAGGTCATGTTTAACACTTGTTGAAATTTTAAGAAAAATTTACAAGCTGAAGTTAAATCGGGGTCATGATTAAAGGAAGGAATGATATATGTTCCATCACCTCAGGATACCGAGATAATAGAACCTAAGGGGCAGTTGTGGAGACATAATTTTTGAATGACAACACATGGCCGAGGTGTCACCGAAGTGTTAGCCGAGGTGCCACGTGTCCTGGTCATGATGCCGAGATCATCTCGGCTAGGCCGAGGTTATCAGCGAAGATACTGGAATCCAGGATAAGCGGATAAGGGACAAGAGTCCTAGAATGGAAGAAGACTTCAGTTTGGGTAAAGATAAGACTCTTAGAGAGTTTATCCCAATCCTACTGGGAGTCCAAGATTAGCAGTAATCCTAAATCCATTGAAGCTAGGCTTCTATTGGGACTAGGTTTGTGTTGGCTATAAAAGAGAGGCACCCTCATGGGTCTAAGGTATGTTTTTTATGCTCTGAATAGTGAGTTAAGCACTTTTGCTATTGTAAGGCCCCGGTGTCCCACATCGGGAATGGAGGGGGAATTCCTGGGCTATAAAAGTAAAAACCTGGACCCTTATATAGCATCGAGGCCTTTTCCCGGGTGGTGAAATCCCTATTAGAACTCCCCAGTTAAGCGTGCTTAGGCTGGAGTAGTTCTAGGATGGGTGACCCACTGGGAAGAACAAATCCGTGCGGGCGTGACCCAAAGCGGACAATATCGATGACGTGTAAAGGGTCGAGGCGTTACAAATGGTATCAAAGTCGACTCTCCGGAGTACGGAGTGTGGGCCCCTGGCGTCTCTCGGTGCATGTGGGCGGCCTTGGAAGCTGGCAGGCTACTGCATGGGGACATGCAGCCTTATGGGGGGTAGATTGTAAGGCCCTGGTTTCCCACATCGGAAATGCAGGGGGAGTTCCTGGGCTATAAAAGTAAAAACCTGGACCCTTATATAGCATCGAAGCCTTTTCCCGGGTGGTGAAATCCTTATTAGAACTCCCCAGTTAAGCGTGCTTAGGCTGGAGTAGTTCTAGGATAAGTGACCCACTGGGAAGAACAAATCCGTGCAGGCGTGACCCAAAACGGACAATATCGATGACGTGTAAAGGGTCGAGGTGTTACAGCTATATTTGAGAGATAACTAACTTGATCGTCGGAGGGCCCTCGGGTGGACGAACCACCGTCGAAATCTCTTCTTTCTGTTACAGGTCATTCGGGCTTAATCTATTCTGCTAGTGTTCTCCAGCTGAGTATTATTTTGGTAATGTAGTCGAAAATTGACACACATAGGAAATTTTCATAAAGTGGTTTATTACTAATTTATGGCCCAAAGGACAATGCTGAGTTTGCTTTGTAGGGCCATTTGATGAAGCTTTTATTGTGTGTTGGGATTCATGGACAACAAACCATGTGAATTTAATTATATCTTTTGGTCATGTTTGATTCACAAGATTAATAGTGAGGTATTAATAATCGTATCAAATTAGTGTGGTATTTACTATCCGATAGGATTAATAGGATAAATTATTCATTGGATTAATAATCACATCCCTACCCCATTACTAATAATCCTACAAATTTGTTGGATTAATTATCCATTGAATTAATAATCCTAAACCAAAATGTTAAAACAAACATAGGATAATTAGGCTCACGAATTAATAATCTCAATCCTATACTCTAATCCATCTAATCAAACATACCCTTTGAGTACATACGCGTCTTGGGCAGGTTTGTTGAGGTTTGACGACAATCATTGCATCAAAGGGTATGCAAAACAGGGCATTAGGGGTGGGGTTTCACGTGCCCCCTCAGTTTTAAATTTTTTTTTTTTATTATTGTCATGCATAAAATGTATTTTTTTTTCTTAACATGTTCTTTGGTTAAGAATTTATTATATTATTCACAATAAGTAATTATTTGATATTTTATGAATACTAAATGCAGGGGCCGAGACAAATAGGAGGTAGGGGGTCACGTGCCCCCTAGGTTTGGTCTTCTTTTTTTTTTTGTTTTTTTTTATCAAATATAAAGAAATTTTTTTTTAAAAATTATAAAAATATTATTTGGAGTGAAATGTCAATGACATTTTTAAAATTATGAGAACAATAATGGTTGTTTTGATTGAAAATTAAAAGATTACGATGGGTTATATTATTATCTATGAAAAATTTATAATATTTTTAATGTAATGGTGATATCTATTATTATTAAGCATAATTAATCTTATTATGAAGATATATAATTTATTGGATTGTTAGTTACATTTGACATGTAAGGTTCACCCTTCATGTGTTTCTTTATTATTGGTTGATGATATCACATATCAATGGTAATGTGGTATTACCATTATATTGATTTTTTGCTCAAATTTTGTATAAAAAAATTACTTTATTATTATATAATTTATTTTAAGGCTTATATTCATAACTTTTTTTGTATTGTCCATGATACATTAGTTACAAATAACATCATTTTTTTGATCTTTCTCAAAGTCAATTGTAAAAATTTATGTAAAATATTTTTGAAAAAACTTTCAATATTATAATTAATAAATGCCCCATCTGATTTAATTTTTTGGCTCCGCCACTGACTATGTAGTATTATTTATATAGTAGTTTAAATCAATAGTGTACCGAAAAATATTTTAGGTTGGATATAATGAACTCATTATTTTCAAATAGTTGACATACAACTTAGTGTGATTTGTGATTTTCTATGCTTTGAGTATCATGTAGATAACGCTATATGGTACTCTAAGACTGTTTAATAATTTTCATTCAAAACACATCATTTATAAGAAATGTCATCTCTTTAATATTTTTCTATCAAATAAAAATTAAATAGATTTTAAAATAATTTGTGCTATAAATGAGATTTTTTTTTAATATTCTAAAAAAAAAAACTATTTAGAGAATTGACCCACTTTTCAAACTCTTTGGGAAACTAACCTGTTTTTTAAATCACATTTTGAAAATACAATTTTGAAATTGAAATTGTATTTTCAACATGCAATTTCACCTTGAAATCACATATTGAAAATGCGATTTCAATTATTTCAATTAAAATCGCATGTTGAACATGCAATTTCACCATGTCATCATAAATTGTATTTCAACCTGCGATTTTAAGGTAAAATTGCACGTTGAAAATGTAATTTCAATTTCAAAATCGCATTTTTAAAATGCGATTTCAAAAAGTAAGTTAGTTTCCTAAATAATTTGAAAAGTTGGTCAATTCTCTAAATAGTTTTTTTTATAGAATATATATTTTTTTTAAAAAAAAATAAAAAAAAACTCCTATAAATGATGTGTTTTTATTTTTTAAAACTAAGAATTTTGATCCATAATTTTTTGTGTTAAAATTACAAATTTACATCATCATCCCACACCGAACTATTCCACACTACTGTAGAATTTTGATTTGTTCTTATTAATAATGAATCGGTTCCGATTTGTAGCTCGAAATGGTGAGGCTCGAAAGTGGCTCAACACCAAAACGATGTCGTTTTGGTGTCATTTTTCTTTTTTCCTTTTTTTTTTTTTTTTCTTTTTTCCTGCGTTTTTGTTGCAAAAGGAAGAAGAAAAAGAAGGGAGGAGAAGAACACGGATGGGTCTGCAGATCTTGTTCATCATCTTCATCAACATCAACAAATTGCAACAACATTTGTAGCTCACATCTGGGAAATCAAACCACCCACACAAATCAAACCCAAACCCCCCCACAAACACACAGCAGCAAGATCACCCACACACACACACACATATACACACAGAGCAGCAAACCGGCACGAGCCTCGTCGGCGGCAGCACCAATCTTGGGTCGTCGTTCGTCGTTCGTCGTCCGCCGTCGTCCTCCGTCGTCAGCAGAACCAGCACGAGCCTTCTCTTCCTCTTCTTTTCTTCCTCTTCTCTCTTCCCTCTTCCTCTTTTCTCCTTTTCTCTCTCTTTTCTCTCTGTCTCTGTATTCGAATGTAAGAAAAAGAAAAAGAAAAAAATCGAGCCAAAATCGGGCCACATTTTTCGAGCTACCAGCCATTTTTCATAATGAATATGTAATTTCTTATATTTAAATTTATTTCATAAAATTATGATTATTTTAATATTACTCATGATTTTTTTTTAAATAAAAAATTATAATTAATAAATACATCTCTAACTTAATTTTCTTACTCCGCCGGTGATGAGAGTGAATAGCTTTGAAATAGGCATGTTGATTTTCAGTTCACAAGAGTCTTTTTCAAGTACAGCTTAGGACCTGCAGGTACTCTCTCACCTAAGACTACATTGAAATTGTTGGCCTAATTGGACACCATCTTGTACGGTTATCTGAATTGAAATCAGGTCCAAAAGAAGCAAATTTAAAATGACCTCAAATGGCAACTTCATCAAGAAGAAAACTTAAAAAAATTCTAATAAATTACATACTAAATTACTAATTACTCACAAGATCGTGTTTGGTCCATACCAATGTGGATGTGAGACTTCCACCACATTAATGTAGATAAGCTTTTCCAAATACATATTATTTGTCCCAAAAAAATTTATTTTGAGTTCTTCAAAATAAATCAACTTATTTGGTTTGGTTTTTCAGGATTTACTTTTCAAAAAATTAATTTTTTTTATTTTTTATTTTTTTTTTTGTTTTCATTGAATTTTTTAATATTTTTAGCAATAATTTTTTTATTTTTAAATACACCTAACATAAATACACTTAAAATGTATAATATTTGTAAAAAAAATATTTAAAAAATTCACTAAATATAAAAAAAATACGAAAATTCAGTACATTTTCGTATTCTTGTATATTTATTAATTTTTAAAATATTTTTTTGACAAATATTTTACTTTTTAGATACATCTAAATAAGATATATCTAAAAAAGTTTTAAAAATTGCTTAAAATCTTAAAAATATTCACTAAAAACAAAAAAATACAAAAAAATAAAAATTTAATTTCTAGAAAATTAAATTTAGAAAATTGAAATCAAACACAGTAAATAAATCTATAGACTGAGAAACTGATCATGGAATTAGTTACATATGACTAAGATTTTTTTTTTTAAAAAAAATAGACCATTCTAATAACTCTATAAAATCTATTAATTTATGTGTATTATCACATAAAATCTTAGGGTGAAGCACCAATAAATCCCAAAATATGATCTTGAGAATTATTTAGTCCTTTCTTTTTTCTTATGAATCTAAAGGTCCCATTCAAAGGGAAATTAGGCGTTTTGGGAAGTTGGTAAAAAGCTGACTTTTTGACTTTTTTAGTTTATTTTGTCTTTTTGTGGGTAAGTTATGCGAGAGGTAATGTGACCCAAAATTAATAAAAAGCTGGAAGCTGGCTTTTTACCAGCTTTCCAAAAGAGCACAAAATGGTAGTCACTTACATATTTAAGTTTAATTTTTGAGGAATAAAAATGGGTTTCTTCAAATATGAAATTTCACATTTGGACAATCCGCACTATATAGGGTAATTCTATTTCCACACACCCACTTATCTCAGTGTACATCATTTATCAGTGCACACATTTAGTAATTTGATTATGAGTTATTGTTCTCATTCAACACATCAAATGTTCCAATCATACCCTTAACTCATATGCTTGTACACACACCACCTCAACCCTTTTTCCCCAAATTTGTTCAAAATTATATACCAACGATTTAGACCCTATTTCAATTTAAGGCAACTCAAAGTTTTTAATCGGTGGTGTGACTATGAAATGGAGGATCAGTGGGTGGAACTTCAATGAATATGTGTTTGAACTAGACCTTGTTTTTCTAGGGAGTAATCAAGATGATGATATTGTGAAACAAGTTTGATTTAGCGGCAAAACCATCATTCAAGAAAAAGGAAGGAAAGTTAGAGAAATTGGATTTACAGACCCAAATAGGTGAAGGTGAGATTGGTAGTGATGGTGGATCAATGGATAGGGAGGTGATGATAGGGAGTTTGTTGTTTCTAAAGAAGAGTTTGGATGATCAAAGGCAAAAGGTGATGAATTATAATTGATATGATTAGTGGAGAAGAGAATGTGGCAATCGACAGAGAATCCAAAAGGTGATGAAATATGATTGATATGATCAATGGAGGAGAGAATGTGGAAATCGACAGAGAATTACAATTGATGCAAGTGATTGAGAATCTAAAGATGGAATTGGAGGTTGTGAAAAAGATGACCTTTGAATTGGAGATGGAATTGGGGATTTCTTAGTTCATAGCAAAACAATAATCTCTCTGATTTTAAGATGGTTCCATGGATTTCAATTTGTTCTCTCTCTATCTAAATTAGGAATTTTTTTTTTTACTCAAAAAATGTGCATTGAGATTTTTTTTTTAAAAATGTGTACAGAGAAAATTTAAATTCAATATTAAGGGTGTGTTTTGATATCCATTATATTCATTTTATTTTAAGTTATAATTGTCATTAAAATAATATTTCATTAAGTGTGTGCACTAAGATAAGTAGGTGTGTGGAAATAATTTTCCCACTATAGAGGTTTTGGATTTTCCCTCTTTTTGGAATAAATCCCACGTTGCGAATAAGAACGTAACACTCCAATGTAACACACTAAAAAACTCCTTAGTGAATTTTTTTTTTCTAAATGTAACAACGTAACACTCCAAACTTTTTGTAAATATAACACTCTAATGTAACACACTCCAATGTAACACGCAAAAAATAATTCCTTAGTATATTTTTCCCAAACGTAACAGTCCAATCAATGTAATCTCAAATGTAATATTCCAATATAACACACATAAAAACATTAAAAAGCTACTTAATGTACTTTTTTCAAATGTAACACGCACAGTTGGAAATTATACATTTACCCAAAGTTTACTAAGGAATTTTTGTACTATTTTTGTAATAGTTTGAACAATTCCACACCCTTTTGAAATGGTTTGAAGAATCCTACATTGAGTGTTACATCGAAATATTACGTTTCGAAAAAATACACTAAAGAATTTTTTTGTGTATTACATTGGAGTGTTACACTAAATATTTTTTTTTAGTGTTACATTGGAGTGTTACATTGAAGTGTTACATATTGAAATTATACATTTACTCAAAGTTTACTAAGAACTTTTTATACTCCTTTTGGAATGCTTGAAAATTTTCATATTTTAAGTCATTCCAAATAAAAAAGATTCTCATATATAAATTCATTCTAAATTTGATTATCATAGGTTGTGTATCTTACATTTCTAGCACACAAAAAAAAAAAAAAAAAAAAAAGAGAAGAGAGAGAAAGAGAGAAAAAAAATAAATAAATAATAGAAGTAAGAGTATAACCGTAAATTTACTTTTCAAATAATATATTAAATCTACATTTTCAAAGTCAATGGGACTAATTGGTCTATAAAAAAACTCTTGGGACTAATTAGATTATCATTCCTCAATATGAGATTTATAAGTAAATTTTCCAAAATCTTATTCATTTATGTGTATTATTATGTGATAGATTTTTTGTGTTCTACTTTAAATGTAGGGAAATTCTATTATACACGCTCCTTGAAAATGGTGTATCATATGCAACCCCTAGTTATGTCATTTTTTTATTTAATTATGACTAATTTTCTTCTTTAAACATGACAATATTTTAGTTATGATTCATCTGATCTTTGGTTATTTCTCATATGATGTTTGGTCATGACTTTTTAAAATTTTTTTATTAGTAATAACTCAAAACGTATAAAATCATGCCTTTTTTTTTTTTTTTTTTTTCTTTAGTTATAAGATTCATATGATATGGTAGTGTGGTTCAAAATGCTTTGAAATAAGGGAATAAAATATATATATATATATATATATTTCGCTTTTTATGTTTGGCTACTTTTTTATTAATTTTTTTTTTTTTTCATTTTGGCCCTTTTTTTTTTTTTTTTCCCAGCTTCACTCCTAAAGCTAATTTATGTTGAAAATTAGACCAAAAAAAATGCCACAATAACTATCACATAATATAAAAAATATATTATTATATTAGAGCTTGAATTTATGTTAGAAGTGTGAATTATATATAATAAAATATTAGGAGGATTTGGTAAAAAGCCCCTCATAATAAAATTTTAATGCATTAAGGATAAGTACAAAAAAATTTCCTTGAAAAGTCCAACAAATAGTACTATTATCAAAATATTAAATTTTAAAATAATATAACTTTTGATGTAGATGTCAATTTTTAATAAAATTAATATTTTTAGAGTTCTCTCATCAAGATCTATCAAATAAGATTCATGTTGACTATGAATTTTTTTTAAAAAAATTATTACTGTTGAAATTGATGTAAACAGTAATAGTAACATGTTATTCTGTTTGACAATTACTCCACATGTTACTCTGTTGGACAATTACTCTATTTGACAGTAACATGTTACTCTGGCAATATTTTCCAAGAAAGAAAAAAAATAAAAAAAATATTTTACTTTGTCCTTACTTAATTATGCGTTTTCTCCTTAGGGGGTTTATGAAGAAAAATAAATTACATTGTCATTTTTAACAAATAATGGTCTAATGGATGGGGTTTTGACTCAATTTTTCAAAATAATTATTATGTCACACGACTATCAATATATCATTTTCTATTTAATTTTGTACAAACATTAGTTTTAGGAGTTAATTGAGAAAAACTTAAAATATGAAAGGTCAAAATAGAAAAAAGAAAAAAAAAAGAAAAAAGAAGAAAAGTATAGTGGAATTGAGGGGATTGATAATGTGGTGATATTAGGTTGGAGGTGTAAGATAAAATGTGTTTGTTTGTGCACTAGTGTGATGGTATTAGTTAGCTAGAATTAAATCTGCAAATTACATAAAAAAAACCTTCTCACATAGAAGTTATTTTTGTTGATTTTGTAGAATGTGGGGCAAAATAGTCTTTTTGCTCTCAATCCATGGGAGTGGAATTCTAATCCCACCCCCCCTATGAGAATGCTAATTCCACCATGGGAGAGGATTGATAGTCTCATGGCCCCGTTTGTTTTCAGAGGTAGAATGGAGGGGATTAATAGTAAGGGAATTGTTAATGAGGGGATTAATAGTGAGGATATTAGTAAAATTGTGTTTGTTTGATGATAGTTGTTAGTGTGTGGATTGTTAAATTATTTTTATATAAAATAATAAAACAAATAAAATTATGATTTTTACTTAACAAAAAATACAAAAACATTAAACATTAAACATTAAACATTAGTGTTTTAAAAAAATGCCCAACAAGTGAAAAAAAAAAATTACAATTGATTGATTGACCAGCTGAACGTCCGGTAACACTCAATCCGAATGGACTATTTTGCTAATACCATCTCCCAGTCCAAATTGCTAATACCCCTCGCCAAGGCCAAGGCCTATCGTAATCCGAAGAGACTACAAATCTGAAGCTCTAAAACCAAAACAAACATAAGTCATCTTCACTGTTCGTCTATCACAGTCCGGAGTAGATTGTGATAGCGGAAAACAAATAGGCCCA
This sequence comes from Camellia japonica, assembly GCA_030407325.1. NCBI lineage: Eukaryota > Viridiplantae > Streptophyta > Magnoliopsida > Ericales > Theaceae > Camellia > Camellia japonica. Next base: position 111,624,449 of record JAPPVO010000031.1, read on the forward strand.
TAGGATTAGCATTCCATGTCACTTCTTCACAAATAAACATACTAATCCAATCTCCTCTCCCAAACTTTCAATCAAACATGACTTAAGAGTCAAAGTGATTAAGGTCTCGTTTGGCATGTGAGTATTTTAGTTTAAAAATAAAAAATTTATTAAAAAAATTAAAAAAACGTATAATCTATATTAAAAAGTCAAAATTTATTTTTCTTTCTAGTTATTGCACATTTTTTTTGTAAAAAATTAAAAAATCATTCTAAATATACTAATATTTGTACCTTATATTTTAATTAAAAATTTATTAAAATAATCTATTTGTAAACGAGACCCAAATAAAATGGGAGAATAGCGTAATTTAACACACACAACCACCCCCCCCCCCCCGCGGGTAAAAAAAATTAAGAACAGAAAATCTCGTATTCCAATCTTTCTGGGGGCTTTTTTTTTTTTTGTGTCTAATCAAGGACTGGAAATTCATTTGGGTACAATGCAGCCAAGCAATCGCTTGAGTTGGGTACTCTGGATATGAACCTGGGTCAATCAGCCCCTTCATTTGTGGCCTGGACTTGGAAGTCCAGTGGCCTCTCAGTCTCACAACTGACCTTACAATTTTCAACTGCAAATTATGTGGATATCACATAAAAACTTATCCCCCTCTCTCCCTCTGTTTCCTCTCCCGCCTTCCCTCACTCTCTTTCTCTCTCTAAAAAATAACGCCAATTCGAAATATAGAGAGAACCACAAGAGAGAGAGAGAGAGAGAGAGATAAGCGGCCATGAAAGGCTTGAAGATGGAACTCTCTCTGCATTGCATACATGGAGCGAAACCTCTGCTCCCATTTCTTACTTCAAGACCCATTTCAAGATTTCAGCCAAGATGCCAACTTGCCCTCTCCATTGGTAATTAATTTGCCTTGAATACATTTATTAAATATTAAAATTTGTTTGAGTTCCTGGGGTTTAACTTACCTTTGCTTCTAGTGATGTTATGTTAGTTTAGCAAATTGGGTCTTTAATTTGTCTTAGGAAATTAAAAAATTGCTGTTACAGGAAGTGTATGTGAAAGGTTATAATCAATTTTTTTTTAAGAGAGTAGAATTAAGTTGTGTTTCTTTTAGGGCTAAAACATTCTTGAAGTGAATTTGCCTTATTGCCCATATTGCAAATCTCTCTCTTTTCATCTGTGTTCTTATCTTAATTTTGATTAATAGATAAGTTAGATTTTGTTCTTTTATTGTATAGTTTAGTTTTTGTATGTCTTTTTCTTATTTTTGGGAAGCACCCATGGACTTCATAGTTGAAATGAGTTTTGCAGGGATAGTAATTTGTATACAAAGCTAGGGTGAGTTTTAAAAGATTTAAGAGCATATGGTGGGTATAGCGATCCCAGGTTTACCCTTGTTGTACAGTGATCCGGACATGCGTCCGTGGATGTTAGTAGTTGATTATTATCTTGTTTACATCCTTTCTTACTTTGTATTTGAGTTATAGGATGTGTTGGGCAGGTTTGTTACAGGTTGGTTGAGTTTAGAAACCAAAACTAGTTGCCCAGATTTTGACCTGTCCGCTCGAGCGGGGAGTTTGGCGCTCGAGCGGGGACCTTGTTGTTGCTTGTCCGCTCGAGCGGGGGTTTTGGCGCTCGAGCGGGGAATACACCCATCCAGTATTTCCTGTGTAGTGTTGGACGCTCGAGCGGGGGATTGGCCGCTCGAGAGGGAGGTTGTGAGTGACGCTCGAGCGGGGAGTTGGGCGCTCGAGCGGGGACCTGGTATGTCGAGATTCTGGGAGTGTGCATCCGCCGCTCGATCGGGAGTTTGGCCGCTCGAGCGGAAGTCTGTGAGTGCCGCTCGAGCAGGGGTTTGGACGCTCGAGCGGGGCGACTGGTTAAAGCTCCGTGTTTGGGACATTTTGAATCACTTTTTCACTTTTCCTTCTCTCTCTTACTTTTTCAAAAACCCCATTGTTGAGCTTCTCACTATAGAGCTCTACCTTCTCTCTAGGTATTGATCTAGTAGGAGTGATTTGCTCACCTTTGGCCTTTACAAAAAAGTTGTTGATCGTCGAGGGCTTTCTTTTGATCCGAAAAATTCGTGGTTTGGAGCATTTTCGTTTTCTTCACCTTCTTGGTTGGGAGTCATACTTTGAGGTAGGGATACCCTACTCCTCTTTATGGACTTTGTCTTTAAATTTTGGTATTTTGATATGTTGGGAGTTGTTATGTAATTTTGAGAAAACTTTGGGTCTTTGTGTAATTTTACAAAAGTTGGGGTTTTACTTATAGTGAACCTAGAGGCATGTTTGGCATAGAGAAATGGAATTCATGTTGAAACATTGATGAAAATGGAACCTTAAGGGTTGTAATGTTAATTATGGGAAATGCCCTAATTACATTGATTAATTAATTGGTATAATTAATTGTGAGAAATGGGGAATTGAATTGGAAATGTTGAGATTGGGAGTGTATGGGATTAAAAAGGGTGTAGTTGAGTTACTTATCACTCACCGAATTGAAATGTTGATTTAATATCCATTTGTGCATTTATTTTCCGTTTAGAAATAACTGCTTTGGGCTATCGGTGGAGGATAGTCGTGATTGTTGTAGACAATGCATGATGATTAGGCAAACGAAAACTAATCAATGGAATGTGTCATGGAATTTGACGGTTGATAGAATACATTAAATGTATGTATTGATTGATTGTATATAGAACCAATGTGTTTGTATGCATTATGTGTAGAGGAGGAGATGGGGGATGTACTCCGCGGTTTATGGGGAGATGAGGGATGTACCTCTAAACCGGATAGTGTTGGGAGGAGATGGGGGATGAACTCCGTAGACAGAGCTCATATGCTTGTCTAGAAAAGTGAAGATAGAGCTCATATGCTTATCTTTGAGAAGTGTAGGCACAGCTTATATGCTTGTCTAGAGAAGTGTAGATAGAGCTCATATGCTTATCTTGAAAATGTGATATAGTTCTTATACTTATCAGTTGATGTGTTGATATAGCTAGTATGCTTATCTATTATGAAATGGGAAAATGTTTAATATGAGTTATTGTCTCATATAAGTGGTTTGGCCAGGTTCTGAGCCATGACTAAGTATTGAGAATTGAAAGGAAATGGAAAATGAAATGTAACATGGACTTGTAAGTCACGAAACTGCGGGATGATATATGTGGATGTATTAGTGTTGGCCATCTATCGACTGCTAATCTTTTAGTCATTGTTCATAGCTGGTTTAGTGTGTTTCTACTGGGCTGTGGCTCACCCTATATGGGAATATCATTTTCAGGTACAGGTAGCATGCCACCTCCAAGGACATAGCTTGGGAGGCTAGATGCGGACAGACTTTTGTTATTTAGTTTCTTTTGATGTATCACATGTATATTCAAGCCAAGGGCTTAATGTGTAAATGAGTTAGCACTCTTTTGTTGTAACCAAGTGTTAACTTGGAAAGCTGTAAGCCCTTAGGGCATTTGCTTTTGTTGTTAACATGTAATACTGTTTGTAATGAAACTCCGATGAATAGAAGAATGTGAATCTTTTATATATCAATGCATGTCTATATTGTGGGTTTAATGTTATGATTTTGAGGGCGTTACAGTGGGGATTATTGATTTGTACTTCGTAATATTGGAGTTCTTATAAGTGGTGTAGTGTTTTTATGTGAATTCAAGAGTCCTCTTGCTCAATTGTGGTATACATATATATTGGTTGAAGATGACTTTTATTTCACTTGAAGCTACATGAATGTATGACTTGATTGAACAAATTCTAGTCTTTAAGCTTTAGTCTATTCCATAAATTTGGAATAATTAGTTTGACTTCTTGTGCTTATTTTTTGAACTTTGGTTTTCTATTTGAAGGTCTCAATTTGTCCTTGTAATTTTAGAGTTTTCTTGATTATCAAATTCAAATCAAGAAAAACCAAATTTATTAACTTAGGGGAGGAGGTATAATTATTTTCTCGACTCTGGTAAATCCTTCAACTTCTTGAGTTTAATCATGGTTTTGGATAGAAAAATGATAGAAACAAACTAACCTGACTCTTTTTTAAGTGTTTGATTGTATTGCCATGTATAAATTTCCAGACTCTTCAGGGCACAAAAATTACAGGTTTGGGGATTTGTGAGTGCAGTGTAGTGTATTCTTTTGGTTTTTCTCTGTGGACTTTGCTTTATCTAGATTTACCACAACATGGGTAGTCTTTTTTTTTTTTTTGGGGGGGGGGGGTGTTCCATATTCAGTGCATTAAGTTCCCTTCTTGAGGCTGACACATTAGAACCTGAATACAGGTTGCAGGGATCATTTTCCCTCTAAACATTCCAAAATGAAGGGAGCACGGAAAGTAAACTTCACCACAAGAATTACGTCAGGTAGAGAACTCTTGTTTGTTCACATTTTTTGTCATAGGAGCTTACAAATTCTTCAGCATCTGTCTTCCGAATGATATAAAAACCTTTTCTGGATATCTTCTTTCAGCATCAATACAACCTATGACTGAGGAATCGGTTGAGGATAAATCCAAGGATGTCCCCACAAGTGGGGATTCCATTCGCCGGCGATTTCTTGATTTTTATGCTTCATGAGGTCGCAAGGTCCTTCCAAGTGCTTCTCTTGTACCAGATGATCCAACAGTTCTACTAACAATTGCCGGAATGCTTCAGTTCAAGCCTATATTCTTGGAAAGGTATTTACATGTAGTTCAGAATTTTCTTACAAAGCCTGACTTGGGATCACTCTATTGAAAATAAAGACTAAACTTAGCATTCAGTTGATTATATTGGACATAGCATATAGAAATATATTACATTGAGATCATTGTGCACTGTGAATTATTTATTTTAGTATGCTACATTGAGATCGTTGTGCACGGTGAATTATTTATTATATTAAAACTTGTAGGTATTTATGCCTCATTAGACAGACCATGCTCTACTGTTGTTGGAATATCTCAATATTTAAGTTGTCATCCATACAATTGTAATGATTAAGGATAAAATTGCATCACATGAGGTAATAGATTTTTCTGTACTACCATATTGAAATACTTCTCCATTCTCCCACCACATAATATTAGGGTCTTGTAAGTTGTATCTGAATATATACTATTTTAAGCAAATGTATGATATGGAGTTATAAACACTTACCTTGGATAAAAAAAATATTTTCAAAAGGCACTGATGCACATCTTGTAATTGGGCTGGTTAACATATTGGCATGATGTCTGATGATTACCAAATGTATGATTTTCATTAATGTGTGTCGTAGTTTCCTTCTTCTTTTTTGCCTCCTTTGTTCGCCTTTTGATGGGTATGTGTCTCTTGGTTTTGGTCTACAAGGTCTGCTAATGGAATGCAATGATGCTGTCTTATTCATTTTGTTATTAATGAACATGTGTATATTACATATGTTCTTTCGAATACAATTTTGAGCCACTTTAATATCATCATCATATTTTGTTCAGGTACCTAGACAGGTACCCTGTGCCACAACTTCCCAAAGATGCATACGCACAAATGATGTTGAGAATGTAGGTCGAACATCTAGACATCATACATTCTTTGAGATGCTTGGAAACTTCAGTTTTGGAGATTACTTCAAGAAGGAAGCAATTAAATGGGCATGGGAGCTTACTACCTTGGAGTATGTACGAGTAATTTTATTGTGACACTGAAGTCTAGACTGATAATTCTCTTGTCTTCACACTCCTTTTGTTGATTGAATATGTCTATTTTTAATTTGTTTTTTTCCCTTCATTGACTTGCCATAGATCTCAATATCCTTATTTCAAGTTGGCACCTCTTATGAAGTTTTATGTTTCTCAATAGGTACCAAGCCTATAAAATTTCTGATAAAAACTGGTTTTTAAGTCATACAAGCAGTATTTTTTGAATAATATTTCCACAATTTTATGTCTACAATCAATGCCTGGAATTATTTATGACCTTAAAATATTATGAGCATCAATTCACTATATAAGATGTAACCATTCTAGTGGCTGCAAGTAGTTGTAGTTTCAAAGGCACGTCCTTGGACAGTGTTTGTTGTGGGATGACACTGTTGTTAGCGATGGGAAAAAAGCAGCAGTCAGAACTGTAAATATTTTGGGATCCACACTAGTAGTGAAGAGTGTGAAGTCCATGTGCACATCAGCCAAACAGACCCTAAAGTCAAGCATAAATGCCTTTTTGGGGGGGTTAGGTTCCAATATGTTAGTACCAGATGTTGGTCAATACAGAGGATCTTACTAAAAGGATGGGTTTTTCATAATTTTTTTTGAATAAATTTTTTCCTTGTCATAGCTATGAATTTGTGATTGTTTCTCTGAGCAAGAAGAATGAAAGTATTTTTTTAATTGCTCAGGTTTGGATTGCTAGCAGAAAGAGTATGGTAAGTGTTTACGAAGATGATGATGAAGCATTTGAAATGTGGCATGACGAGGTAAGCAGACAAGAACTTTAATCATATTGTTGTACTTATAGTCTAATATATCTTTTGTAATTTTCTCCGCTTGCGTATCTGATCATTAAAATTGTTTTCCATGTAAAGAGATGTCTAGCTATCCAAATTCATGCCAAAGAGGCTTGTCATGAACGTTTCCAAAATTTTCATACCCTGTTAAAATCACTCTTCATGGTCATTCAAGTTACAAATATGCACTTGCCTGCTAAGCCCGAGGTGTCCATTTGAGACTTTTTTGTTCTTCACTTCTTGGGGACTGTATTCTTCCACGTGAGAGTTCTTTTACTGATAGCTTCCAGATATAAATTATATGTGAAATTAACTTCATAAATCTGGTTCTTGCTTCAGGTTGGTGTTCCTGTGGAGCGTATAAAGAGGATGGGTGAAGAAGACAACTTTTGGACTAGTGGAGTGACTGGTCCTTGCGGTCCATGCTCCGAGCTTTATTACGATTTCCATCCTGAGAGAGGACACTCAGATGTTGTACGTATTTTGTTAAAACCATTTCCTTTCTTTTTTATATTGGTTTGGGTGAAGCTGGACTATTTTGTATTTGAATTATTTATTAGCATTATCACTATGATTTTGATTATTGAGTTGATGTTTTTCATTTGCAGGACCTAGGAGATGATACTAGGTTCGTAGAGTTCTACAACCTGGTTTTCATGCAATACAACAGAACAGATGATGGTTCACTTGAACCATTAAAGCAAAAGAATATTGATACTGGTTTAGGTTTGGAGCGTATGGCTCGCATCCTTCAGAAGGTACTTCTAGCTCTGCCACATCTGAGTTATGAACAGTTTAAGTACTTCTCATATCAAAGCAAATGGGATGCCTCCATCTGATACGAATCTTGGTAATGGAGTTTGTACTGCCCACAGCAAACTTCCCCCGGAATAATCTCATTTTGGTTTCAGAAGAATCATTTCTTGAAGATTCTTTTGGTTATTTTTTAGTTCAACTTCACACTTCATTTTGTATTCTACCATGTGTGCAGGTTCCCAACAATTATGAGATTGACTTGATCTTTCCCATTATAGAGAAAGCCTCGGAATTGGCAAATGTCTCGTATGCTCTTGCTGATGATTCTATGAGAACAAACCTTAAAGTATGCTATCACCAAGAGTTTGTGATATCTCCAATAGTTTTCTCTAACATGTATTAATTATTCTTATATTTGCACTGATACTATAAAACTTTCCATTGTTTTAGATAATTGGCGATCACCTGCATGCAATTGTTTATCTCCTGTCAGACAGCGTTGTCCCATCAAATATTAGGAGAGGTTATGTAGTTCGGCAACTCATCAGAAGGGCTGTTTGTACTGGCAGGTTAGTTGGTATAAAGGGGGATATTGAAGAAGCATTTTTGCCTACGATCGCAGAAAAAGTAATTGACTTGAGCACCCACATAGATTCAGACATAAAAACAAGAGCATTCCTCATTTTGGAGGAGTTGAAGAGGGAAGAACTACATTTTGTACAAACCTTGGAGAGAGGGGAAAAGCTGCCCAATCAAATGTTAGCAGACGCATTGTCAAGTGCTCAGGAAAATAGCACTGCACCTTGCTTGTCAGGCAAGGATGCAATTCTCTTGTATGACACGTACGATTTTCCCGTGGAGATAACTAGGGAAGTGGCTGATGAACGCGGTGTCAGTATAGATATGAACAGTTTTGATATTGAAATGGAAAACCAAAGACATCAGTCTCAGGCTACACATAATGCTGTCAAACTTGAAGTTGAAGATGGCGGACATCTAGCTGAAAATATTCGTGACACAGAATTTCTAGGTTATGACGCACTTTCCACCAGAGCAGTAGTTGAGGCCCTCTTGGTGAATGGGAAACCGGTACTACAGGTTTCCGAAGGCAGCGAAGTAGAAGTTTTTCTCAATAGGACACCACTTTATGCTGAATCAGGTGGTCAAATTAGAGACAATGGTTTTCTATTTATTCCCGAACCTGGAAACCAACAGACTGCTGTTATAGAGATAAAAAACGTCAAAAAATCCGTGGATAATATATTTGTTCATAAGGGTACACTATAAGGAGGGAAGTATAGAGGTTGGCGGTGAAGTGGAAGCTGCGGTAAATGCAAATACGTGGCTTCAAAATAATCTCAGAACAAGGGATTGCATCTGGAATCAGACGTATAGAAGCCGTTGCTGGTGAAGCTTTTATCGAATACATCAATGCTAGAGATAACTACATGAAACAGGTCTGGTCCACTCTCAAAGTATGTTTTCTTCTGTAATCTTTTTGCTAAATAGAGAACACCTAATTGTTTCCAATGTTTTCATTATTAAAATTCATTCTGCAAAGGTGAAAGCTGAAGATGTACCAGCCAGGGTAGAAACACTATTGGAGGAATTGCGAATGGCAAGAAATGAAATTTCAGCTATTCATGCTAAAGCAGCAGTTCACAGAGCCTCAATCATCGAAACAATGTATTGCTCGTGGGAAATTCTAAAAATATCAGGTTTTAAATTAACTTCTGTAGTTCCATCTATGTTAAAGAATAGAAATGTTGGATCAACTATACATCTATGATAAAGAGCACACAAAATCATTCAAACTTGTAAAGAATAGCTTGTTACATAGTCTTGGAAAAAACACACCCTAAAGTTAGCTCAGCATGAGGTGCCCTTAGATTTATATACTGCACATTACTTTTGTACCCAGTTGATGTGGAATTTCGCTTCACACCTTCCCTCACACCAGTGTGCTCGCTTGGCAGTACCCACCATGTACAAGCCAGGGATATGCACCCTACCCATCCCTAGTTCTCTGGCTCTGATACCATATGTTATATCTTCATTAGTCCCTAAAGCTTAAGCTATTAGAAAATGAGCCCAACAATGTATATTAAGCTATTCAACATAGCTAACTCACACCACCATCATTTGGACAACTCAACCTAAACCCAAGCGCAGAAAAGAACAAAAACAAAAACAAAAAAATTGACATTAACAAGTCTTGATATTATTTCCCCTTTGGAGATCTAAAAGAGTATTCTATGAATAATATAGTTGCTTTCTGGAAAATTACTTTACAGGGTGCTGGTTGAGTGCATGGATGATACAGATGCTGATTCACTGAGGAGTGCAGCCGACTACCTAGTGTAGTGGATACATTAGAAGATCCAGCAGCTGTGATTTTGGGCTCATGTCCTGGTGAAGGTTAGGTAAGTTTAATCACTGCATTCTCACCGGGGGTGGTTGGCATGGGAGTTCAAGCAAGGAAATTTATCGGGCCTATAGCAAAGTTACGCGGTGGAGGAGGGGGTGGCCGGCCTAATTTTGGTCAGGCAGGTGGTAGAAAACCTGAGAATTTGTCAAGTGCCCTCGAAAAAGCTCGATACGAGCTTGTTTCTATTTTATCAGAAAAAGCTAGCTGAAATTCATTATGCTGTCCCAAAAGCTATGAGAATCATTATTCTGTGAAGCTTTTATAGATTCCAGTTATGCAACTAGTTAGGCAATTATCACATCCCAACATAGCAATAGCATAGAACCCTTTTCTCTTTTCTCTTTTTATTTTTTTTTTTCTGTTTCTTTTGGTTGGGGTAAGAGGGTAAGTAGAAAATTTGTAAAGTTCATCATATAGCATTGGTATTATTTGGTCAAACAATGTATTTTTGCTATGTTCATGGCTTTGTGTGAGCCAATTGTACATAATAATCAAAAGTTTTCAGCTTTAGTACTTCAAAAATGACTGTTAGCCTGACTGGAAGAGGAAAAATATTTGCTAGTTTGGAAACAGTATATTAATTCTTCTGCTTGTGATTAGTTTCAACTGTCAACGACTATTAGATTAATTTTTTGTTGGGAATATGACAGTAAAAAGCATGTCAAAGATGATAGTATATGACAAGAACATGGTTGAAGATAACGAAATTGTGCTTCTCTTTCTCAATATAGAGATAATCGCCCTCGTCAACCACATATACATAGCATTAGGGTAAAAGGTCACAGTATCCCAACACACCACACAGTGTGTTGACCTTTGTTTCCATTTTTACCTCTACTTTTAGCTAGTGTGTGCGGCTTATGCATACCTTTGTGGGCACTTTCGTGTGCTTTGGAGCAGATGGTGTTTTCACAAATTTTTAAATGTTCCATGCCTTCTGAACTTCCCAGTTTTATATCTGCTCTTCACTCCATGCATATCATGGCCATTTGAAGCTGGAAAAGCAATTATTTATGAAGTTGTTTGTATAATTCCTATCTCTCTCTGTGAATCATCCAGATCTGTTGGGATAAGTATCAGATTTTTGATACCTAACCTGATCCATGTATGACGGGGAATGAACCATTATTAATATTAACATATATAGTTAAATTGTTTACTGCCATTTTGTTTTTAAATTAATGTTTTAAGTTTGAATCCCTGACATGGAGGTATGGCTGATTAGACAAAAAAAAAAAACTATATGGTCTAAAGGTTAAGCACAAATATTAATACTCTCTCAACATATTGTGTTTCGCGTGTATTTCTACTTGTAGTTTATACTCAGTTATGGTCAAATTTGAATAGCCAATGTTTTGCAGCACATTAAGATAAGGATAATTAATAATTTTGCTAGAACTAAAGAAAGACAAAAAGAATCACATGCTTTATTCCACAGCCCAACTTAATTGTTCTTGCTTGATAAGATCAATTTTTTAACTTTGTTCCTTTCTCTCCCCTCATTAACAAGATAAGCAATCATTTCATATCTCATGCTTTGCTTTGACGTCTCATGTTTTGTTTTCATATTGTTCTTAACTTCACAAGGTGCATTATTGAACCAAAACTATTGCCATCTCTTCCTCCCCCCCCCCCCAAAAAAAAAAAAATCTCCACTTAACAGGTCACATTGAGTCCACTTAACAATTCACATTGAGTCCAATAAAACATGATAAAAATACCATCTCCTAGTTGGCAATTGCATTTAAAAGAAAAAAACGATGACAGAGAATTTGCAAATCATGAGGATCATGCATACTTTCAAGGTTGTAATGTTCATTTTGACCCAAAAGTACCGGTTACCGAATAAAGATTAGATGTAATGGTGATCAAGCAATTTTTACCAGTGTTTAGTTAAAAGTGTGTCACCAATACTCTTTGAATTACAAATATGGTACTCACAAATCAATAAATACTAATAATTGAATGACTAGAGCCGATCTTAACTACCTCAATTGATTGGGTGGGAGACAAGATTGGTTCCATTCATCCTTTTGTGTGTGGTGTTATTGGTTGGAATTATCAAGTGCACATGCCACGGTGTTATTGGTTAGGAGTGTCACTGTCGCCACTGCCGCACTGGCTTTGGCAACTAGCAGCGCAGTAGTCTGGGGTGGTTTTGCACCACCCATGTTGGCTGCAACATAGGCCTCCTGGGCACAGTGCACCCCCAGCTTGACTTTCACATTGCTCTGCTGAGATTCCTAGTGTTAGTACTACTAAGATGGTGAGCAAAGAGAAGTGTCAAGGCCCAACTAGACCTCATTTTGATTCACTTTTGTGTTTTGAAGTGATTTTGTTGATGTTTGAGGAAGTGGCAGGGCATGTATGGTTTATATATAGGAGGTGATGAGGCAATTGGAGAAAGCATTTTTTATGTTGCTGGAATCCTACTGCTTTTTTTTTACTGAACAATTTTGGATAAATTGCAAATACACCATTTAAGATTTGTTTAAAATATGAATTGTTCATTGTGATTTTAGAAATTACATTTCGTCCCTTCAAATTTCTAATCCAATAACAAATAACACTTTTACTATTAATAAAATATCAAGTTAATTAATAATTTTTAATGATGTTAGAAATATATTTTAATTAACAATTCAGGTAATTTTATTATTGTATAAGAGAATAGTTAAAAAAATTATTCTTTAATTAATTTTTTTAAATAACAAATTCTGACAAAAAAAAATATTTATAATTTTTAAAATTACATAGAACAATCCAAATTTCAGGGGTATTTGCATTTTACCGAATAATGTTTGTGTGGGACCTAATCAATACTGATGGTGGATTTGGAGAAATATTTCTTTTCTTATCCAACCAAATCTCTGTTCAACAAAGTGAACAGAAGACCACTAGGACGGCTCTTATAGCTTCCTTCCTGTTCATCAATGCTGCTGTAATTTATTTATTAGATAAAAATAATTTAAATGAATTAATTTTTTTAGAAACAGAGAGAATAGTATTTTTAACTTGAAACAGAAATATTTTTAAATTCTCTATTTATAGATTATTAGATTAAGATGACCTCTAATTTCAATCTTAATTAAGATGATAAGCTTCACAAATACATTATTTGTTTTCTTGTTAATAAAACAATCGAAATTATAATTCAAATCAACTGTATGTAGTCACGTAGATGACTAGATATAAGGTTTCTTTCAAATTGATCCTTACATAGTTTTTGATGATGCTGCTGGACCTTGATGGATAAGGTCGGGTAGATCCACGCCTCCCACACCGTTGTCCAATGGTTGGGCCCACGAAGAAACCTGCACAAGAGTTCAACAGGGAACAAGAATCCCCTAGCGAACCCTTCGACGAATAAGTTAGAAAGGAGAGAATGATGGAATGTCTAGAGAGGATGGTGATAAGGAACTTAACCTTCGTTTTGTCTTAGAAACCTGCTTATATCCTTTGCTCATCATTTCCTTGTCCACTTTGACCTGTCATGTTAGCCAAAAGCCTATGTCTTAGCTTGCCTTGTTCATGATGAGGCTGCTCTGCCCTGACATGAGGGGGTTATTGCATTAAATGCGGCAAGGAAACCCATTAATGACTGGCGCGTGGTGCAATAACTCTGCAGGATCTTTATCTGCTTATGTGGCTAGTTCTTCTCTTAACAAGTGTTCAGATGTTATTGGTCCTTGGTGCAACGTTAGGCTTTTTAGTGTTTAAATTATGTATTGGGCTCTAAGCGGTGGGCCAAAAGTCCCTATAGGCCCACCTATGTCAGCTTTTATTACCGTCACTCTTGTACTTTTTCAACAAAGTGTGAATTAACCACCTTTCAAGTATTCATTTGTAGAAAAAATTGTTAATAGCGTACATATTTTCTATTACCATCACTCTAATCTTGTATTCTCTTCCAAACATAAACTTAAATAAATCAAAAAAAATATTATTAGATATTCTTAGATTATGATATAATGGTGTTTACGTAGATATGTTATCTTTTCTCATAACTATCTAATAAATGTGAGTAATATCATATAGTTTTCTAAGATTATTGAATAATTATCCAATAAATATAATGGACCTCACATTATCTAAGTTAATCATCACCACTTTGCTAACACCCTTCAAAATATAATTTGACTTTACTTATGTGTTATTCCTGACAAATGAATAACAACAAAACATATCAGGTTATCATTTGTTTTTCAATTACTTGACAAAAATGAGTCAACATTGTACCTTTAAAAAATTTTCGTCTCAATAACAAAAAATGTTTGAGACTCGTAGACTCACTCCCCTAATTTGACTTCTAATGATGTGATATAATACATATTAACTTTTGATTTGTGATACACTCATTATATAAGATCCAACTCTCTTACCACATCATTGTAAATGTATTATGGATCTAAAATTATAAATCTCTAATATTTTCAAACTATTTAATATGCCCTAAAAGCACATATCAACAAAATTTATTTTTTATTACAACATTAATTAAAAACACTTTATAAAATAAAAAATATCACATAATATTATAAAAGTACTAAATAATTCGCTTTAAAAAGTTAGAGTTGCGCGCCAAATTTTCAAAGGAGGCGGCTTGCATTTTTTAGTCGAAACAGGTAAGGTCTTGCCGCATCTTAGCTATGTTTGGCATGGATTTGTTTTTTTGTTTTTTTTTTTTTTGGTTGCTATTTTACTAATAAAAAGATAAAATAGATTAAAAAAATTAATAAGATAAAATATTACATCTAAATTATAATTATTTTATTTTTTCTCTCATAAAAATAAAAAATGTCAAAAAAGCTCATCCCAAACAAAAGCTTTATTTTCCTCACATCACAGTTAAGGTTAAGATTTTGTTGTATTTTTTATTTGTTTTTAAAATTTGATTTTTGATTTTCGATTTTTTAAAAAAAATAATAATTTAATGAAAAAAATAATAAATAAAAAATACTCATTGTTTTCCATATAATTTTATCTTCTTTTTATTGAAAATAATTTTTTTAAAATCTTTTTAATATTTTATTTTTTGTCACACTAATTTCTAAGTTTAACATTTTATTATATATAAAAAAATTATTATTATTTGATGTGACACATTATAAAGTCCACTTCCAAAAAAAAAACAACACTATTTCATAATTTTATCCATCTGAATTTTAAAAAATAAAAATTAGGTTTAAGATGATTTTTAAAAAAATGTTCCTTAAAATTGGATTTGTTTAGAAATGAAAATAACAATTCATGATGATGACATCTTCGCCATTTATATGTATCTTGTATTAAAAAAATTAAACATATTATAACTTTAATTCTCTAAATTTATTTTTAATAAAATTAATGTTCTTAAATTTCTTTTTTCGAGATCTTTACACCAATATCTATATTGCATATATAGTTTTGAAGGGAAAAAAATTAACAAATATATATATATATATATAAATGAAGTACTAATAAATCTCAAAATATAATTTTGTGAACTGTTTGGTACACTTTTTTTTTTTTTTTTTTCCTTATGAATCTAAAAATTACATTAAGGTGAAACTTACACAAAAGGATAGTTACTTATATATTTGGGTTTAATTTTTGAGTGATAAAAATGAGTTTCTCCAAATATGAAATTATACATTTAGGCGATCTACACAATAAATGTTTTGAATTTTCCATCCTTTTGGAACAAATCCAACATTACAAATAATAACGTAACATTCTAGTGTAACATACTAAAAAATTACTTAGTATACTTTTTCCAAACGTAATAAAGTAATACTAAAAAAAAAAATTCTTAATATACTTTTCCAACATAACACTCCAATCAATGTAATTACAAATATAGCGCTCTAATGTAACACAAAAAATACTAAAAAATTTCTTAGTGTACTTTTTTCAAATGTAACACTAACAGTTTGAAATTATACATTTGTCTAAAGCTTACTAAAGAATTTTTGTACTCCTTTTGGAATGGTTTGAAGAATCTCACTTCCCACATCCTTTTTTTAGAGTGTTACATTGGAATGCTACGTTTGAAAAAAAATGCACTAACGTTTTTTTATATGTTACATTGGAGTGTTACGCTAAGAAATTTTTGAGAATATTATATTGGAGTGTTACGTGTGGAAAAAGTATATTAAGGAGTTTTTTTTTAGTATTACATTGAAATGTTACATTTTAGTGTTAAAGTTTAAAATTATATATTTGCCCAAAATTTACTATATTTGAAGAATCTCACATCCTTTTGGAATGTTTGAAGAATCTCGCATTTCAAGAAATTCATCTCAAATTTAATTCCCATTGATTGTGTATCTTACCTTTCTAATACCAAAGGAAAAAAAATAAAAAATAAAGAAATAAAAAACATAATAAAAATAAGGGTATAACCATAAATTTAATTTCTAAATAATATATTAAATCTACCTTCCTAAAATCAATGGGACTAATTAGTCCATAAGAAAATTATTGGGCTAAACAGATCACCATTCCTCAAGATGTGATTTATAGGTAAATTTTCCTATATAAATCCCTAACTATGTTTATCAAAGATGTATTTTCCAAGCTAAAAGTAACTAATAAAACAAAATACTCCATCACACATCACCCTCTACATTTTTAAATGTCTTTTTATAAAAAATTAAAAAATCAACTAAAATATGGCATACATACACATACACCCCCTCAACTATCACTTTACTCCATTATTGATAAATTTCAATACTATTATCAATTTAAATGAAAAAATTGAGAAAATGAAACAAAATATGAAAAATTAAAAATATAATTCCGATTGCAAAAAAAATCTGAGAGAATCTCAATTGAGACAGAGAAAGAGATGCTCTTTCTTTTCAACTTCAAATCATTGAGATCTAAAAATTATGAATTATGTTGGATGATTTCTACGCAAACAAAGAGAGGAAAATCAACAAATAAATAACATATTTATCAACACACATTCCAACAGCACTCATACTCAGATTAGCTACCCAAAGTTCCACCTTGTTAGTTTAGCTAACAATTTTTTCAACGCACATTCCAACAGCCCTCTCTACTTTAACTATTCCCTTTAAAATATTAATAAATACAAGCACAGGGAAAGAGAGATAGGGGGCGGGGCAGAGACAGAGAGCTTCATCTGCGATGGTGAGTAGGTCGGCGTCAATCGTCCTCGTTGCGTTTTCGTCCGCCGTCGATCGTGACTCGTTTAGTGTCGATTCTCCTCCTCCGGCGTTGATTCTCCTCCTCCGGCTCGATCGTCCTCCTCTAGTGTTGATTTTCCTCCTCCGGCTCGATCGTTCTCCTCTGGCATTGATTCTCCTCCTCCGGCTCGATCGTCCTCTTCTGGCGTTGATTCTCCTCCTCCGGCTCGATCGTCCTCCTCTGGCGTTGATTCTCCTCCTCCGGCTTGGCCCTCCTCCTCTGGCATTGATCGTGAGTTGTCCAGCGTTGATCGTCGATCGTCAGCAAAGCTTGGAGTGCTCGAAAGAAACTAATAAAAAATTGAGAGGCTACTGAACAGTGCCTCGTCTTCCCTAGCGAGGCACTGTAGCTGAAAATCAAAGTAGCTAGCCACCGGCGAGGCTGCTGGATATGAATTTTCTGCTTTTAGCTAGCTATAGTAACAAAAATAGAGGAATAGAGAGGCTTCTGGAAGTTGGAAAAACCCATATCAAAATTCCTTAATCAATCATTCCTTAATTAACTAATTCATTAATCAATCATTCCTTAATTGATCAACTTTCATTAAAAAATCCCACTCTACAATCTCCCTTTCTCCCTCTCTAAATGCATATATATATATTCGCATACACACAGCTATTCAGTACACTGTTGTAGTTGTTGCAATGGAGAATTTCTTATTGCTGATTTTCTTGTCGCTTCTTATGATATTTCTTCAGAGGATGATTCGACTTTCAAGTTCTCCTTTATCTTAGGCCCATGTCAATGTTTGTGTTTGTTTATCAATTCAGTGTAAGTTTTTACAAAAAAGTACAGTGAATAATCAAAGTCTTAAAACTCTTTTAGGAATTTGTAATAATTTTCTAAAACACCATTGAATGGTAAAACCACCAACAGATCTTAGTTTCTGCATCAACATTAGGAATAATTCTGCAGTTACTTGAACAGATACATTCTTTAATTTTCAATTTCAGCCTGAAACATTTTACTCTTGAATTCATTTTTACAGCAATGTCGGAGAAAATAGATGAGCAAGAAGGTTTCAAGCTGTTTGGGACCACAGATTCTTGTGAACCTGAAAATGCAGTAGAAATACTCGAGGAAAGGGAGCAAAAGCTCTTATTTTATGAATCCACTGAGTTGGGAAGAGCAAGCAACTTGCGCAAAAGTTTAGATTGGGATAGTGGCTTTTTCACCAGTGCAGGTATGGTTTTACAACAAATCTGAAATATTTGGTGCCTTGTGCCAATGTTAACTCCTCTGTTTCTGTTTGTAATGTTATCGAAAATAAAAAATTAATGAATATATTTAAATTGTATTACATTTCTGTGTGCAGGCATTGTTTATGAATTGCATATATACCTGTCCAATATCTTTGTTCTTGGATTTTTTTTATTTTTTATTTTTGGTATGATTTTCTTGGATTTTATGCGTACATGTAACATGCATTTATGTTTCGAGTTGTCTTTCTTAGAGGGAAGTTGACCATCTCTTTTGAATTTTTTGAAGTGAATTCAATGAGGGCATTTGATGTAGTGATTTAGCACCTCTTGTAAAATCTCGGGTTTAATTTCAATAGAAATGAGTTTGATACTCTTTGTGTGTGTTAGTTTATTTCTCCCCTATATTGTTTTATTTTTATTTTTATATTCTATCTATTGAAAATTGGAACAATATTTTATTTTTTTTAGTATAACTGCATCAAATATTTTTTTATATATATATTTTTTTACATCGTCAATATTTTTTACATCGACTCTGTGTGTATTATATATATATATCTATTTGCTCTATCAAAGAGGAATACACTTTCCAATTCCTCCAAACCAATAGTATAGAGAAGAAGAACATTCAATTATCTCCTTGGGTTTGCTCAGTAATTTTATACTATCACCACCACCTCGGTTTAAATGACATCACTTAAAAGACTTTTCTTCATTTTTACGTACATATACATCAACGATAAATTGTATGTGTATATATAAAATTTATTTTGACTTTTTTTGTGTGATGTTGTGTATGAAGCTTTTTATAGTCATTGTCGCTATATGCTTAGCTAGATATAGTGATCTATCGGCTTATAATTTTCATTTCATTCACTGTTATTAATTTCCTAAGTCAAATGTGTTACAAACAGATTAAATAACTTCAATTTGATGATGGTATTATTATCCCATGAAAAAAAAAACCAAGAAAATTGATGATAGTCTAAACATAAAATTAAACAGGGATTTTGTTGATCACTTTTTTATTTTTCTTTTTGTCCATTTTTTTTTAAAAATTTACTCGGTTGCTGATCTTTTGAAGTAATTTAAGGCATCATTTCTGGCAACATTTCTAATTCTAATTTTCATGTCTTATTGTTTAAGGCATCATTTTTGGCATCATTTCTAATTCTAATTTTCATGTCTTATTGTTTATCATAGTGTTAAGACTAATAATCAATCCATTAGAATAGGCTTGTGTTTCTCATTCTTCAGTTACTTTCGGGGATGGGAGCAAAATTTTAAAAACCTTAATATTTTACAATAGTTCCCTTATGGTAGGTCTGAATTTCTGATATCGTTTTATTTGTGAGATATTTCATAGTTCTGCATCATCTTTGACTCTCCCAATTCCTGATACCTAACACGTCAATATCTAAAGGACTCTAATTTACTTAGGCTGCATGAAAAACCACCAACAGATCTTAGTTTCTGCATCAACATTAGGAATAATTCTGCAGTTACTTGAACAGATACATTCTTTAATTTTCAATTTTAGCCTGAAACATTTTATTCTTGAATTCATTTTTACAGCAGTGTCGGAGAAAATAGATGAGCAAGAAGGTTTCAAGCTGTTTGGGACCACAGATTCTCGTGAACCTGAAAATGCAGTAGAAATACTCGAGAAAATGGAGCAAAAGCTCTTATTTTATGAATCCACTGAGTTGGGAAGAGCAAACAATTTGCGTCAAAGTTTAGATTGGGATAGTGGCTTTTTCACCAGTGCAGGTATGGTTTTACAACAAATCTGAAATATTTGGTGCCTTGTGCCAATGGTAACTCCTCTGTTTCTGTTTGTAATGTTATCGAAAATAAAAAATTAATGAATCTATTTAAATTGTATTACATTTCTATGTGCAGGCATATGTTTATGAATTGCATATATACCTCTCCAATATCTTTGTTCTTGGATTTTTTTTATTTTTTTATTTTTGGTATGATTTTCTTGGATTTTATGCGTACATGTAACATGCATTTATGTTTCGAGTTGTCTTTCTTATGGGAGGGAAGTTGACCATCTCTTTTGAATTTTTTTTAAGTGAATTTAATGAGGCATTGATAACAGATGACAAAACTTTTGTATATTGATTAATCAAAAGAAGTACAAATATATAAGCAATAGAATGAAACCCTAATAATCTAAAGTACTAAACTATCCTTAATGAATAATATAAACTAAAGTACTAAACTATCATTAATGAATAATATAAACTACATAATTCACACCCCCCCTCAAACTGAGGATGCGAGCGCAGAAAGCATCGAAAGTTTGCCAAGAAGAAAACGAAAACGAGCAACAGTATGAGTCTTCGTAAAAAAAATCAGCCAACTGAAGAGAGGAGGGAACAAAAGGGAGAGTAATAGTGCCAGCCTGAAGATGCTGTCTGACAAAGTGACAATCTATTTCAACATGCTTTGTCCGCTCATGAAAGACTGAATTATGGGCAATCGGGACATCACTCTGATTATCACAATACAACTGAGTCGGATCAGAAAGAGAGACACCCATATCAGAAAGAAGCCAGAGAAGCCAAACGATCTCGGAAGTAGCATGAGCCATGGCACGATACTCAGCCTCAGATGTGGAACAAGCAACAATAGACTGTTTCTTACTCTTCCAGGATATGAGGGAATCGCCAAGGAAAACACAAAGACCAGAAGTGGATTTGCGATCAGAGATGTCACCTGCCCAATCAGCGTCAGCATAGGCACAGAGAGTCAAGTTCGAAGAGGCAGATAATAGCAAACATTACAACAAAGTGCCACGAAGGTAGCGCAAAGTACGAAGTAAGGCAGCCCAGTGTGTAGAACGAGGAGCAGAAACAAACTGACTGAGAATGTGCACAGCATAGGAGATATCTGAACGAGTAACGGTGAGATAAACAAGGCACCCAACCAACTCACGATACAAAGTGGGATCCTCAAGAGGAACGCCATCAGAAGCAGAAAACTTAGCATGCAACTCAAGAGAAGTGTCAACAATTTTCTCATCAGTGAGATTGGCACGAGAAAGAATATCACGGGCATATTTAGTCTGAGAGAGAAGATACCCAGTAGGAGAAGTAGCAACCTCAATACCAAGAAAATACCGAAGAAACCCAAATCCTTCATCTCGAACTCCTGAAACAACTGATGCTTAACCTCCTCAATAGTACTATAATCAGAGCCAGTGATGATCATATCATCCATATATAAGAGAAGGAGAACAAGCCCAACAGAAGTGCGCCAAACAAAGAGAGCACAATCATGATGACTAGGGCGAAAACCAAGCTGAAGGGCAATAGAGTGAAATCGCTCATACCAAGCACGAGGAGACTGTTTGAGACCATATAGAGCACGGCGAAGATGACAAACAACACCAGGAGGGTGAGAGAGACCCGGTGGAGGGCGCATATACACTTCTTCAGCAAGATGCCCATTCAGAAAAGCATTTTTGACATCTAGTTGAAACAGGGGCCAATAATGGGCAGCAGCAACAGAGATAAGAGTACGAACAGTAGTCATCTTGGCAACGGGGGCAAAAGTCTCATCATAATCAATCCCATACTCCTGAGAAAAGCCTTGGGCAACTAGACGAGCTTTGTACCGTTCCAAAGACCCATCAGAAAGGGTTTTGACCTTATACACCCATTTACAGCCTACAACATTCTTGTCAGCAGGTAATGGAACCAAATCCCAAGTCTGAGTGTTAGCCAAAGCAGTTAACTCATCATTCATGGCGGCAATCCAATTGGGATCATGACAAGCTTCCTTGTAAGACCTGGGCTCAAAATATGTATGAAGACAAGAAAGAAAAGACTGATAGGAAAGGGAAAAACATGTATTACCAAAACCATACCAGTTCGGAGGATGACGATCTCACTTTGGGAAGCGATGTGCAGGAGGAGCGGGATTCAAAGAAACAGCTGGAGGGACAGTAGAGCTAGAGACAGGTGAGCTCGGAAGTGCTTTGCGGCGTTGATAAACAATAAGAGGAGCAGGAGAAGTGGGAGCTGGAGATGAGGTATTAGAAGTGCTAGTAAGAGGCAAAGTAAAGACCTC